>VDFB02026320.1:93424698-93501131 GCA_007258455.2 Sequoia sempervirens | reverse complement strand
AATTTCTCACTTACATAACTCTTTCTCCCCCAAATCTACCCCCTTACCAATGGTTAGTCTAATTTTTTGGCTCAACTTTAGGATCCTCATTCCTTGGCCATTTAGACATCTTTTTGAGTGAAATTTTTTCGTTATGATCCTTTTTCATTCTCTATCTAGTGGTATAATTTTTATAGTATGATGTGAATTGACATCTTTTGAGTGAAATTTTCATTATGATCCTTTTTCATTCTCTATCTAATTGGTATACTTTTTATATAGTATGATGTATGAATTTTTAAAATCAATAATTATTAGAGGTCACCTTGCATAGTTTCCTTTTTGGAACCCAGGAGGGCTTTTAAGGATCATACAAACTCCTTTTTGATATTTTTTATAACTTTCCTAATTTTTTATCTCTCTCTTATTAGTAGTGATGTAGGTTTTCTTGAATATGTCCCAAATTTTAAATTCTATAATATGCCTCTTTTTGAGAGTTGCATCAAATACCTTTGTGGAATATATAAATGCACTAGTATAAAGTACAATATCACTGTCACGATTTTACGAGGAGATCATGTTTTGGTCAGGAGAGTTTCATTTTCAATTTTTTTTTTTTTGAGGTTTGTAAGACATGTTTGGTTTATGTCTTGATTTTCCACCTCATGACATAAAATTGTAATAACTCTACAAAAGTAAATAATTCTGTAAATGCACTCATATAAAGTTCCCAAAAAATGAATGTGTTCCTTCGGGAGGGAATTTTGTACATACATTGTGCTTCTTTTGTACATGTAGTAAATTATAAAGTGTAATGGGGGGTTGTGTAGTGTCTTAGTTTTTCCATCACAACAACGAATCTTCATGATTCTTGACTCATACATGTGTGCCTTGGAGTTTTTGCACTCTTTTTCAAATTTTTGTACATCACGTAGTCACCCTAATTCTGACAATACTTCTTAATTAATTAAATGTCATTATTTAATTATTTCACCCATTCTCAACCCTTAATTAATTAAATATTTATTATTTAATTAATTAAATATTTTATTATTTGATTAATTTTATCACTTCCTAGACTAAAGTTCTTCCAATTTATTAAATAATTGAATTATTTAATCCCATCACTATCCCCTTTCCTCCTAACCCCATTTGAAGTAATTAACTTCCTAACCTTAATTATCCCATTTTCCATCTTTTAACCCTAGCCTAGTTAATAAACCCATGGTTTATTGACTCAACCTACCCTATTAAATTGATTTATCATTGATTGATTAATCTAGCCTACATGTCTAATAACCATTACCATTATTCTCCTAATTTTTAATTCATTCACCTCTCCCCAAACTTGTCTCATAATGACAAGTGTTATAGCCCTCTCTCTCATCTCCTTTCACACATGTGTGAGATCCTACCTATCCCCACTAACTCTTACACCTTCTTACACCTAACCTCCAAAATTAATGGCTTCTCTATCCAAGGTAAGCTCACACATGTGTGAGCACACCTCATCACCTCTCTTTTGTCCCAGATTTGTATAGATTTTAGTTATATTAGTGGCTTCCTTTAATCTTCACCTTATTAATTTAATTTTTTCTTGCATCTCCTTTAACCTCATGCGAATTATAACAATACATTTCTTAAGAATATCCCAACTAAGTAGTGTGCTACACTTCCTTCCATATAAGTCTTAAAATGGAGCCATACTAATGGAAAAATGACAAAATTTATACACAAACTCATCCAATGGCATCAACTATTCTCACTTGTATGGTTGATTTGATGCAAAAGCATCCCTAGTTGTAAAGTAATCCTATATCAACCAAAAACATTTATTTTATTGCATTTCATTTAGTAGCAATTTGAACATTTCATTCTGTATTTCACCACATTATCTTCTCTTAGCTTGTGGAGTATGATATAACATCTACATGAGGTCATCTATGACATATCCAAATTTCAAATCATTTGCTTTTATTTTCTGAAAGTTATCACTCTCATAATTTCATTGTATTTCACAATCAGAGCATTTGAGGCCAACCTGGTCCAAATTTCTTAGTGCAAACCTATTCTAGAGGAGTGGATCACAATCCAAAGAAATAAGACCTTATGAAGAAAAGAAAAAATGTGGAAAACCTTACTAGAGTGAAGAAAAGGATCACAATTCATATCACAAAGGAAGATAAGATAGAAATTTCTACCATAATGATAGAGGAGGTCATAATTCTTACCACAATGATGGATACCAGAGAGACAAAGGAAGATCTAAGATGAGACCATTTAAAGGAACCTTTTTTAGGTGTAGAGGTGAAGGATATAGAGAATTTGAATGCCATCAAGGAAGCACCGACAAGAAACCTTAGAATATTGAAAGAGCAGACTATATGGATGAAGAACATGTTGAATCCCCTAATTCATTTGGCAAAATTGAGAAAGAAAAATCATTGGTGACGATAAGATATTTGATGAATAAAGAAGTGAACAAGGAACCACCAAAAAGGAAAAGTTTGTTAAGAACCAAATGTAAGTCCAAAGGAAAGGTATGTAAAGTTATCATTGATAGTGGTAACACTGATAATCTAGTTTCAGAAGAGATGGTAACCAAGTTCAATTTGGAGAGAGAAGATATTGGTGAATGAGAAATGTTTGGTAAAATTTCATATTGGATCATATAGGGATGAGGTATTATGTGATATTGTTCCTATGCATGCATGTCATTTATTGTTAGGAAGACCATGGAAATATGATAAGAAAGCAATTCATGATGGAAGAAGGAACACTTATACTATGACATAAAATGACAAGAGAATCAAGTTGATACCTTTGGAAGAAAAGGAGAAGATTGAATCTTGTGACACTACCAAAATATGTTTGGTAGGTGGAAGGAAATTTTTGGATTGATTGAGGCACAAAAATATGTGTTTTACATTGATTCTAAAGAAGGGTGGTGACCTAGAGGTAGAGAACCCTACCACAAAGAAAGAATAAGTGGAAAAAATGTTAGTAGAGTATGAAGACATCATATTAGAGAATGTACTAGATGGATTTCCGCTAGTTTGGAGTATAAATTATCATATAGAACTTATACTGGGAGCAATTTTTCCAAAAAAGGAAACACATAGAATGACACTGATAGAGAATGTAGAGTTTAATTGATAGATACACGAGATATTGAAGGAAGGATTGATCAGAGAAATTTTAACCCCATGTGTGGTACCTTCTCTACTAGCACCAAAGGAAGATGGAGAGTTGAGAATTTGTACATATTCTAGAGCAATTAATAGGATCATTGTCAATTATAGATTCCCATTGTTGAGGATGGATGACATTATGGACTGTTTGAGTGGAGAAAAGTATTTCATAAAGATTGACCTAAAGAGTGGCTATCATCATATTAGAATCAGGGAAGGAGATGAATGTAAGACTACATTTAAGAATAATGAAGGATTGTATGAGTGGTTAATAATGCCTTTTGGATTGACCAATGCACCGAGAACTTTCATGAGATTGATAAATGAGGTATTGAAGAAATTCTAGGGTAAGTTTGTCATTGTTTACTTGGATGATATTTTTATTTTCAATAGGATTAGAGAAGAAAATTTGTGGCACATTGTTGTTTCTTCTGCACAACATACCCTATTCAGACTGGGGACCTTCTCTTTTTCGTTTCACCTTTGCTAGGTTGGTTCACCTTTGCCCCATTTTGCCTACCTCTATTTTTGAGCTTAAGTTGGTCACAAGCCTTAGAATTGCTAAACCATCTTGGCTATACTCATTTACCCAAGTTTTATGAGGTTTCAAGCCATTGTAGAATTTGAATTGCGAGTTTTCGTCGATCATAGGCTGCCTCATCCTTCGCCTTTTGTGGGTCTTCCATCATGGGTTTCCCCTCGTGGATTTCCTCCTTTGCTTTGCCATTCCCTATGACGTTCCACCCATGTCTGCTTGCAACATGAATCCTACATAATAATTTTCCATGTGACCTTCAACCTGACATCCTCCACCCATTGGGTTTTTGTAACTCCACCAACTCTCACTCCTGTTGTACCTATAATGAATGTGGCCATTAATGCTCGAATGCCTGTAAAAACTCCTCGACCCACCTATCATTTTCACTCACAAATTTAAAATCCGGGGAGAAATTGGAGTAGTTGTGCATGCTAAAGAAATTTTAAAGGCTTAGGTTTTGATTTGACTCTTCCACCTACACAGCTAGAAGGTACACTTTCATCTCTTCCTTGATTTATGTGCATTTAAATTCCATATCCAGGTCTACTTCTAGGGTTTTAAGGATCTTCAGGATTCTAAAACTCATACAAAACCTAGCTTGGCACGATGTTGGGATGAGTGCTAAAATATTCAAGCTTCCTCATGGGTTCTTAACTGAGGAGGCCCATTCCAAAAATGTCATTGAAGTGGTGAAAACCATGGCCAACCTCACTCTGCACCCCCTCACGTTCAAATCTTCAAACCCTCATCGAACTAATGTGACCAATCAAACATGAAAGGGTTTGTGGAATCTTATTCACATAAGTCCACTTCCCTTTCATCGTTGGTGAACAACCAACTCCATACAAACCCCTGCTCCAGTCATTCCGCTATCAATATCACCACAAAGGTGTAAAACATTCACTCAATAAAACAACTAAGTTCATAGGATTACGTGGATCCACCCTTATGGGTCTCCACAGGTGGACCCTCACATCCCCCTGGCCCTTATCTAGTGGTAGGATCCCTACACCCTTCCACCAATTGAGGTTTACATTCCTCACTTCCACACATAGTAGCTATGAACCCGAGTGATGAGACTTCAATTCAACACATCTATTTGGGGTCTGCCCCTGCGCAAGGCCATCATACCCCAACTATTGTTTATGGAAAACCCTACCTGGATCTCTGCCATATGATCCCTGCATTGACCATTTCCATGCCCCTTTGTTCCTACTAAAAAAAATTTGAAACAAGTAGAAGAGCTTCAAGGCAGACCATCTCTATGGTCCTATTGTAGCAAGTTAATGTTGATGGAATGCTGTTATTCCTTGATTTTTAATAATGGAAAACTATTAATGGCCTCCCATCATGTGGTATCCACACCCATTACTTCCAAAAGCCTAACACTTGAACTCAAAATGAAAAAATACCAAGCCACAACTATTTACGAGCTAGTTCATGCGGGTTGTCCTTTGTAGAACGATGCATATCTGAAGATGTTGTCTTGTGGCAAGGACTCAATGGTTACCCACCACATAGTTTTTGTACTCCTAGAATTTGTACTGCACCAAATAACAAAGTTTTCAAATCAGGTAGCTTGATATGATTTGCGGCATGTGCCCAAAATGAATATGTAAAAATTGTATAAGAGTCATAGCGGGTTCGACAATGCGGGACTCCGCTTGCAAAACATCGTTTATTTAAATCTATTCCTTATAGTAAAAATATAACGATGATCCCACTCCCAGTCTTCACATCTTCATATCCTGCTTGAACCTGAATGATTGATTTAATGAAGGGGAAGGACCCTAGGTGCCTCCATGACAAATTTTTACGCATGATTAAGGAGTTTGAACTAAATTTATTCAACAATTGGACTTTGTGGAAATCCACCATCAAGTCACTGCTTGCAGAAGACCATATTCCCTATGCCTCCCTTAAGGCTTTCACCTTGACGGCTTCTACAGGGTGGAAACCTGCACCTCCAGACTCAAATTTTTACAAAATTCACAAATGAGCTTAAAATGATAAAATGTGATAAATGTAATGATCTTTTGAGAGATGCAAATGTGTTTAATGATGTGTTTTCATGATTTTTCTAACATTATGCCTCCTAATATGTTAGAACACTTACTATGCCTTTTGTGTGTATAATTTATGGATCTAGTGGAGAAGCCCGCATGGAAGGCTGATAAAGGAAAAAAGATCACAAAGATTCCCAGTGAAAAGAAGAGAAAGAGAAAATGAAGTATCAATTTCATGGGGTCGAGTGCACCTTGAAGATTGTGTCCATTTGGGAAAAAGTCACTAACACTGATCTGGGACACGTTAGTATAGATGAGTTCAGATAGAGGGTCATGGTAGAACCTATGATAGAGGAGGCCTTGAGGATCAAGAAGAGTGGACTTGCTAAGGAAACAAGCTTCCCTCTATTCTTGTTACTCTATAATTGGTGTTTTCTTGATAGGAGTGTTATCACACTCAAAAAAGAAGGATAGTCACTGCAAATGAGAGAGTACTGGTAGAACTATCTCCCTAGTCCATTGGGAATACATTCAACATTTGAATTTTTGATAAGATGGAGGTAGTTGAAAAAGAGGTTTCCTTGAAAGTATGGAAAGAGGACCCCACTAGATACAAAAGAACAATCAACTAGACATGGCTAAAAGATAAGAGGGACAGTGCTATCAAGGTGCCTCAAACACTGTATCAGGGTGACTTTGCAAAAGAAGCCAATGACGTGGTGACTCTCTTAAGTAGAGTGATGGGCCTTCCCACTTCCTCAATCTTTGAGGGGTGGATGTTTTATTTCATAGAAGAAATTCTCCTAGGAAATGCCAAGTTCCATTGGGCTAAAATGATTAGTGAGAACTTGCACAACCAGCTCATGGCAGTGAAGAAGATGTCTAAATTCTACATGACTTCTTACCTAGTCTACCTTCTAGCTATGAAGTTCCCTAATAAAGGATTAGACTGTGTTGGGATGCTGGGAATGAAGAAGGGGAAACTTAAGGTGTATAATTGCTACCTATAGCTCCAATACAAAAACTTCAAGGATTATAGGTGGGTTAATGATGCTTTCATCGAGCACATCATTAGGACCATAGGGGGAGACTACCACAAGAGAATTTACCACAACACGAAGGCGGTGGTTAATAGTTTCAGGTATTGGTTCATCCAATTCCCCAAGTTCACATATATCAGAGCAAAAGGATTCTTGGGAAGACCCTACCAACTACCCTGATAACCCAACAACATAATTATATTGCTAGAGCTTACTTGGTAGTTGTAGACTGCCCACACTTTGTTGCACAACATACATCATGCTGGGGTCAAAATATCCCCTTACATTTGGGCAAGGGATGTATTCCTTCCCTGTTGCCTTGTGCACCGATAACTCAAAAAAGGAGCTCAAAGAATACAACTTGGAGCTATACAAAGAGAAAGGAGGCTTCAAACCTCTCAAAAAATTAAAGTAGGTTGGAAGAAAGTATGCCCACAAACCACACCTCAAAGACTTCTGGGAAAACTATGATGATGACCATGAAGTCAGAAGGTGACATTACATGAGGATGACTATTGGATTTGTGAAATCCATCAATTTGTATTTGGTTCTAGACCAAATCGTTGAAGATGACAATATTCTTGATGAAAAGTACAATGCTTTGATTAATGTATCTTTACCAGTAATTGACTGGTACGAGTTGGAGGTCATAGACCTAAATGTTGTCACTTGCTCTCTAGAGCAAAGAACCAAACAATGGATAGATGAACAAAAAACCCAATTGTATGAGCAAGGTGTAGAGCTAGCTTATGGGAGCTCAAAGATGAACCGGAGAATGAAACAAATAGTGGTGCTACTATAGGCTCATTGGGTGAGGCTCCTAAGTCTCCACCTATCACCATATCAAGGAAAAGGAAGGATACATTTGAATGGAAACCTAAGCACAAAGTGTATATCAGTAGATGAACATAGTGGAATAATCCACCAAAGAAGCCAAAAAGAATGGGAAACTTTGTTCTCAAAATTCCCACTATCCAAGAGGAAGGATCCCCACACAAAGAGGAGGAAGAAACTAAATGACCACGGTCTCCACCACCCACCACCACTGCACTCCCATCAACTGCTGCCACCACACCATCTCCTTCCAATCCTCAATCACTTCCTATCTCGTCTCTACCTATCATTGACATATTTGTCCACCTCACCTCTGCCTCTTTGACTACTCCCATGGTGGTGCTAGATTTTTCTTCCTGCACCACTTCCCCACCATCGTCTTCCTCACTCCCACCCACACTGCCAAATATTTCTACTCTACCACCTTCTCTGCCCACAACATCTATGGAACCATCTCCTTTCCACCTTCCTTTGCTGTCCATTTGCATAATGTGTCATTTGAGATCTTTGAGGTAATTGTCAATCCTCAAGTCAAAACACTAATGGCCCAACTTGTTGCTTCCTTGCCTCTCCCTCCACCTCCTAATGAGCCACGTAAAATGGAGGAAATAATGCAAATTTATGAAGAAATGGAGAGGTTGAGTGTAGAGAAGCCTAAAGAAGCAACAAAGGACATTGTTGAAGAGCCAGCAGACTCTAATCGGGATGACTACTTTGAGCATCTAGAGGGAGGAATAAGGATTGATCTAGATAGAGTAGCCTCCGATGAAGAAGGGCAGTAAAAACTCAAGGACGAGGATGCAGGAAGATTCAATGCCTATTATGGTGTCAAGACCTCAAAATAAGAGATTGAAGGAGAAGAACTCAAGGAACACAAGGAAAAGGAGGAAAACCTAGAGGAGCACCACTTCAAGGAAGGGAAAATTGAAATAGATAGTGATGTTGAGAAAACTGACGAGCCTTAAGAAATTGGCTGAGATAAGGGCCTACAACCTAAAGAATTGGCTCTAGAAGGAGAGAAAGAGATATAAAAAGATGAAGAAGAGAATGTAGAAGAAAAGGGTGTTGATCCCCATAAAGATATTGAAATTTAGCATGAAGAAGGCAAAGGGACAACATGAGAAGAAACTATTGATGAAGAAAATGTAGGGTCTGCTGAGCCAAACAAAGGAAAAGCCATGTTGCATGAAGAAAAGAAGGATGAAGAAGAGGAAAATACAAAAGAGTCTCCCAAACATGAAGAGAATAAGCCATCAAAGGAACATGAGGAAGGGGGAATAGTGAATCTCCAGACCATCAAATAGAGGTTCCTTCATGGTTGGAGCGGAAATTGAAAAGAAAATCTCCAGTACTTGAAGACCCCAAGGCTCGAATGGAGGAAATCTTGGCCTGAGCTTAGGTAAAGACCAAAAAGGAAAAGAAGCCCAAAATTAGGTTGCACATCATGACAGATGCCTCTAGCTCCAAAATATTATAAGTAGCCACTCTCGTGGTAGGCAAGGATGTAGGCACCATCCAGGACAAAGATTATCAAGTGACGACTGTCAACTTAGGCCAGGCATCTTGTGCTAAAAAATTGATGAATTCTAGGGGTCTATGTCCACCATCCTTCAACATATGCACAAAGATCAGTTGACGAAGGAGGAATTGAAAGAAAAAGTGGTAGAATTGTCTGCCTTCATACAACAATGGACTGTATTAGGAGAAGAATCCCCAATAGAATTGCTTGTGCCCACCTTGCTCTCAAAAGAAGAAGTTAATAAGATGGAGTGAATGTAGAACTGGATCAAGTCACTCTTCTCTCTTTCTACATTGCATCCTGATGATGGATCTTGGAGTATGATCTGAAACGTTGATGTAAAAAATAGACACAATTTAATCCAGAAATCTTATTTACATACTATCATGGACTGTGGAAACTTCATGCTTTCAATTGGTTCAAAAGAATCATCAACATGGGAAATAAGGGCATTCGGTGTGTAGCTGAGATGCATAACCAATATTGGGTTTTGAAGAAGGAAGTTGAGTCCATGATCGACACATACAAAGTATTGCCAGAACGATACTGGATCAAATACTTGAAACTAGAGATCATTCTCAAGGTCTCCTGAGTAACCTGGGAAAAGGAATTAGCGCTACCTAAATAAGAGCACTAGTTGCTAGAGGCATGGTTGCTAAATTTTGAGTACAGAAAGTGTCTTGGGACAATCACTATTTGAATTGGAGGCCCATCTTGAATGAATAATGGATCATCTGGCCTAATGTGATGACTTCCTAAAGGTAATGACCGAATATGAGATGCCAATGCTAAAGCTGGATTGGGAACTCATAAAGCACAAATTCCACAATAGGATAGAACAAGGAGCTAGCAATACTTTGTTGGCATATTTCATGGATTTTACTACACGGGCCTTCTCTGAGTTAGAACAGATGGTCAAGGTAGTGCCAAAATTCTTAGAGCATGAAGAGAAAATAATAGAGGGATTAAATAGGGTTACCTTCCAGATGTCTAAATCTAACCTATCATAGTGAAAGAAGTTGCTGACCATCATTGGAAACTTTTTTGAATATGCCACAACATAAAAGGAGGCTGGAAATCCCATAATAATTGATGAGTATTTGTTAAAATAGCTATAAAAGCCAAAAGTAGCTAGAAGACAAAATATACTATAGGAAAAAATAGAGAAAAGACAAAATAGTCTATTTTATATTGTAAACTTTTGTACTCATTTGGTGATGTGAAAACCCTAAACTAGAATGAATCAGAGCCATTCATTGTAAAGCAATCTTTTCCATTCATTATACTTTTTGAAAACTATAAATAGAGGCATCTTGTCTTTTTCAAAGAGAGAGATGAGTTCTTGTGTAGAGGCATATTGCTGCAATATATGAGAAAAGAATTTGAGTTGATGGTTTCTTATGTATTATTTTTTGTGTGTGCATGATTCTATCTCCAAAAAGATCATTTCAGTATTGTCTATTTCAGTTTGAGTTTATTTTATGTTAGTAGTTCTTGTTCAACTTTAAAGGTGGATGTATGCTATAGTATTTGATGCACTTCCAACTCATACTTTTGGCCATTTGTTGATGAAAATTTGTTGTGTAAAGTTAGTCTAAGCTAATTCATTTACAACACTTAACTTCAACTGTGTATGTGTATGCTTTAAGTATTCATGTTGCAGTCTGAAAATCATAAGTAAGCCTTGGAAGATTGCACTAGTTTTGTAAGATTGTAGGCTGCCCTTGAATGAGCAAAACTTAGTTTGAGAGTCTGTCTACTATAGCATCCTCCATTGTTACTATTCATTCTAGTTTCAGAATTAGGAAAACTTCAAAAACCTTCAACATTTTGAACTTTCTTTTAAATATGAATCAAGCATACAATCCCAACATTATTATATAACTAAATTTGATGACAAAAGTGAGTTTTAGATTGCTATCCTAACATTATTATCACTATTCATTCATTTGCATAATTTTTGAAACTCTATTACAGACCCAATAAATCCATGTTTTTTCAACCATGAATGCCCCTTGTGATTACCACCAAATCACAACAAACAATTGAGTTGTTTTTGCAAAGTCATGACTTGACACCCAAAAGGCATTTGGGTGTTTGCCTGAAACTTAGCTGCAGATTTTCACCTTTCAAGAGAGGGATCACACTTGTGTGTTGTCTATGTTGAGAAGTGCAAAAACACACATCAGTAGAACTGGTGCTAAAAGGAGGGATCTTGGATGAAGCTAGATTGAATTGGGTTCTTCTCCCCTCAAATATTTCATAGAATAACCATATTTATACCAAATAAGGGAGAATTTCAAGAGCTAAAGACCCATACCAGGGCTAGGAGAGCCAAGAAATGGGAGACTTCGTCATCAAACCCACCCACTTTCCCTCCATCTTCTCCTTCACTTTAACCATCCTTTTCTCCATTTTCTATCCACATCCAAAACACTGTAGCTACTGCCATACCTCATCCACAAGTTGCTGCAAGTTAGCCATTACCACCCCCACTTCCACCAGTGGCTTGGTTGGGAAACAACCCATATCCACTATCCTTCAATGATTACCATGACATGCCAAAGAATCTGGAAGGATTTTTCTCTAGGTTTCATCCAAATGATCCTCACAGGATAGTAGAACTTATTAAGATTTTCCAAACAACATTGAAGGATATGCAAATCGAACATGAAGATGTTTCCTGTAGACTCTTCCCTTAGTCATTGGGAGATGAAGCATTCTATTGGTACATCCATTAACCTACATGCTGCAACACTTCTTGGGACCTCATGAAGAACATGTTTCTACAAAAATTTAAAGTCCTAGTCAGCCCCATGGATTTGTATCAACAATTCATGTCAATAAGAAGGGAATTTAATGAGCCGATTTACTCATTCAATAATAGATTTCATCGAGCATACATGAAGTTACAACCACCTTATGTGGTTGATGATGCATCAGCTAGAGCAGTATATTATGTTGCCTTGGAAAATCTCACATCTGCCTTGGTCAAACATATGCATCAACCACCTACAATTTTGGTGGAAGCCTATGCAAAGGAAGTAAAAGCAAGCACATATTTGGGACAAAACTTGTTTGGTCCATTACCTTCATTAGGACCTGATGATGCCTAAAATTTCTAGGCACACAACCTTATGGGAAAATTAGTTAATGGGGGACTTGTGCTAAACTGAGTAACCTCCATATTTTAAAGAAGTCGACTCTTCATGTATTGGGGGTGAAAAGGGATAAGAAAGAAGATATAATAAAATAAAATCTAATCTAAGGTGATGCACCAAGACTTAAGTAAATAGGCATGTGAAATCATCAGATTTGAGGGTTCATTCAACAATCTACATGTCCAAAAATAATAGAAAGAATAGAATAAATTCTTATGAAGTTAATCAAATAACATAATATAACTCCCATAAGCATTTACTGAACATGAAGAGTACAAGATATGATTTGAACAACAAATTTATATTGAAATCATATAATTTTTGTAGATAAACTACTCAATAATACAATATTTAGCACAATATAATGTTCATTAATTAATTAAGAAATAGAGAGGTTAAACAAATTGGCACAGTCTGTAAGTCTTAATACAAGAAATAAAAAAAATACAAAGGCCAAGAGTCTTCTAGTGCTTTTTTTGTAAATTTTCAAACCCTTTTCAAAAGAGACCAAGCAGTATATATAGACCTTCCCACTACTTGAATGTAGAATATCCGAAAAGATTCCCCAGGCATGGGCCATGCTGCTTCTGCAATGATTCCCCAAGATGAACACAATATAAAAGTTCTCCAATGTGACATTTAGTTTCCTCAAACAAAGTGTGCCCCTCAACAAATGATGGCCATGGTTCAAGAGTGGAATTAGTAGGAATATCTTGAAGACATGTGGCAACTTCACAAGGAAACCATTAGGACACATGGTGACTAGGTAGGGCTTCTTATTTCTTTATCCCTCCCCAATGACTATGGTTCTTGTGGTGATGAAAAGGTCCATGTTCAAAGCTTGACTATAGGGTCCACAAAAAAGGTTCCCACAAAGAATGCAACATGGCAACCAGGTGGAGCTCAAAGATGAAAAAAATGGGAGAGAACTCTCAAATGCATGTGTTGTAGACACATGAAACAAGTGGATGAAGGCACCACCAAAAGAGAGCCCAAAAATATGAAAACATGTAAAGCGCGGGCTGGGGATATGTAAAACCTACAAAATCAACCTAGAGGGAGCTCAAGGATTATTTAATCCATAACTTTTGGTGACTAACAAGGTAATTTTTTCTACAAAATGAGAACCCAAAAATCTATTTTGAAGACCAAAGCCCAATCCATTGGGCAATACTTAGAGCTTTGAAAGTGTGGTCTACAGAGGTAGCTAGTTGGCTTTAGATGGCATCGGTAAGGCACACAAATTCTCTTACGCCACATATAGATTGATGATTTCTTTGAATGAAACCTCCATGAAGATCCCAGTTTTGAACTCAAGCTAGAAAAGAATCCACACAATCGGATGAATGGCACCCTCGATGTCTGCTACTGTGGGAGGTTGATGGAATGTCTGGAAAGTAGATAGATCCTATTGATTTTCCTTGATCTTTGCTACAATATGCTTCATCATTGAGATTGAATTTTCAAGGAGAAAAGGGGAAGGGAAGCCCATCTGATTCAAATGAGAAATTATGCTTGCATATTATTCATAGTCTGACTCAATGCGACCAAACAATTGTTGTCCTAGAGGATTACTGCATGAAAATGGATGAATTCCTTTGCTCATTTGGCAACCGATCTCTGGTCATCTATCCCTACCCTTTCCAAGTTTGCATTTGTGACCATGTATAATTTTCCCAGCAATCGCTCAGCCTCAAGCACCTTTTCCACTATAAACTGGGAAACCTGCTCAATTGTTTCATGCACCTCCCTACGTAACTTTGTCACATCTACCAAAAATTGCAGTGTCGGCTATAGGGACAGAAATAAATATTTGACTTTCTCCCAATAGGAGACATAAAATTGTTGAGCCACCAAGAGAAGATCCATTTGAGGAATAGGGGGCTGAGAAGGAATTTTCAACAGATTTATCTCTACTTCCTTTGACAAGATTTCTTCCATCAGCTCATTGATCTTCTTATTAGAGGCAATGAGCTTTTCTTGTAGAGTTTCCAACTTTGCACCCTTCCCATTCAATAGATCCTCAGCTTGCTCTTGGGTTCCACACTCATTTTCAAGAGAGACCTTCATTTCTTCGATCTCTTTTTCAAATTAAACCTAGTGGTCTTGAAGCTCTTTATCTTTTTGCTACATTTCTCTCTCTGCTTGAGCCATCCGGTCTTAAAGTTTCTCACATCTCTGTTGCAGATTAGCAACTAGGTTTGGGTCCTAAGACTCAAACTTTGAAAGTTCCTCCTAGAGTTTGGCCTTTTCCATTTGTGCTTGTTTAGACAAGCATGTGATTCTGCATCTTTAACCTTCTCCTTCTATAGGATTTCCACCCTTTCTTTAATGCTCTCAAGCTCTTCTTCCCTCATGGTCAGCTAATGACTATGCTTCAAAAATTCTATAGTCACAACCCACTAAGTTTCTTCCATTAGCTCAACCTTGTCTTGTGGTCGAGCCTAGTCTAGATCAAACCTGACGGTATGGATTGTGTAATTCTTAGGTTGCATCTACCCTTGTGGTTTGATGGTGTTGGGCTACATGGATGTAAACATTATCTACCCCTATTTCTCATTAAAGAGGTTCTGAACAAATGGCTTGGAAGGTCTTGTAACATTTTTATCTTTTCTTTTCTAAGCTCTTCTAGCCCATGCCATCTTAGTCATGTCAATTTTACCAAAGAATTCTGTTGTTGATCTAATAAGTTCGCCAACAAAGGGTGCACCAGGAGGAAGAGAAAAAGGGAAAAAAATCATCATGGGCTCAAATGATGCTTTATTTGAGCGAGTGATTGTCAATGGGGAGAAAGGGGGAATTCTAGGTGAGGCTCTATTGAAAGGAGACATGACAAAAAATTGCAAAGGGTGAAGGCGTGGGACACAGAGAAGTAGAGGTGATCATTTTTTGTGCAGGCTGGGATAGAACCAATGCTATGGAGGAAAAAGGGATTGTAATAGAGGGCTCAGATTGGGCTTTGAAAAAATATGGGATTTCCTATGGAGTAGAGAAAACTATTTGTCTAGTGTGAGGGAAGAAGTATTGAGAGAAACCTCTCATAGGCACAAAAGAAGAAAACAATAAGCTGAAACTAGAAGTAGTCAGAGAAACAGACACAAATAGGTTAACCAAAGACTGAGTTATGAGAAGAGGAGGAGAGAAATTTACCTATGTTGTTGAAGACTGTGATCCCTGGCTTGTCATAGTAGCTACTTACAAGCTTTCTCCTAGAGTTACATCGGTGTGCAACCTCTTCTTGGGTGGAGAATTGTCCATGTCTATGAACTCTTGAGATTGTTGGGTTGCCCGAGGTCTCTTAGTATCCCATGTTTATGGTAGCATGACTACTTCCTAGGGTATAGTTACTTGTGTACTCTGTGGAGTTTTGTCAAGTTGTTCCACTGCTTCTTCTCCTCCCTACATTTGAGCCTTCTTCGCTTCTCTGGCTCCTATTATGTCAACCGTTGACTCTTGATTTGTTTCTTCATCTCCCTCATCATCAAAATCATCATGCCCTCTCTTCTAAAGGTCATCAAATTTGTCATCCATATCTAGCTCCTGGAACTTGGCATCAAGACATTTGGTCTCTTAACGGTAAACCCAGAAGTGTGAAATTTTCAATTCACACCATTGGTGGTTCTTGGCCTATTCAATGTAGAGGGTGGCTCCAATTTTTCACTTGTCATTGGCTTTGGCTAAAGGGTAATAAAAATACAACCATGGTGGCCTCCATGTCTATGTGGGAATATACGCTAAGTCTACAAAGAGACTCTAGTTCTCCATCAACGAACTTCGCTGAGTCTCCCAGTAGGGATGGGAGCTATGAGTCACTTTGATATTGAGATACACTAAGTCATTGTCTAGATTATATTCCCATTTGTCGCAAATCAATACTAGCCCCAAAAGAGCAAGCTTCACAATTAGCAGACCTTGTGTCTACTTCCTTTCCATTATCATTGTCCCAAAGCTTAAGGGGCATTTGAAAAATCCTTTTTGATGTTTCCCCCCACAAAACTTGTCAATAATGGCTAATTTTCTAAATACCTTGAGGGCCAACACCTTGTTTGTGACACACACTAGGAGTTGGAATGGTTCCTCAGTAAAACCATGCATCCTGATAAATGAAAAATCCTCTCTAAGGAACTAGTCACAGGGGGGATAAAATATCGCATCCATCTCACCTACTTGGCAGAGAATTGATAATATCTAACCTCACCCTCTTTACTAAAATCTTGCAATATTGGAGCCAAGAAAGACTCAAAAAATGCATAATAATCATGAGTTGCGGAAAGGAGATAGGTCCACACAAAAAATAGCCTTCTCACCCCACTTTCATCAAAAATAGACAAATCTATATGGTTCTTGAAGAAATTAGGGTTTTGATGCAAAAAAAATATGAGAGAAAAGAAGAAAACTTAAATCTACACTACGTGTGATACTCCTTGAATTGGTTCAACATTTTCTGAACAATGGCCTTTGTAAAGTCATACCAGAATAGAGTATGTTGTTTTCTTAATTGAAAAACCCATACCCATTTGAAAATTCTACACCTCTTCTCCATTATTGAGGCCACAAATGAAAGAAAACATAGAGAAGACATATTGCATGTCTGAGTTGAAAACGTTGTTCCCAACTAGAAACTGAGATGCACGTTTATCATGCTTGGGCCTTTTTGTTTTATAATTTTTAAAACTTAGGGCATTGGTTCTAGTCCTCCAGAATGTTTCCAAATTTCCCCTGTGAATGTCTCAAGTGATTCTCCAATATGCCTTATAGGGATACATAGCATATCCCCAACATCATCAACACTAATTACTACCCTTAGGTTCCAGCCTTTAGTGACCCTCGTATTTGGATTGAAAATTTGGGCACATTCATGAACCAATTCTAGGCACTGATGCACCAAAGGAACCATATATTGCAGAAGACCTTAGAATCATAGCTTGTACACCAAAGAATCTTGGTCATTATTCTTTTTCATTCTTTCATAGGCTGCTTCCCTAAGATTCTTAGGGTTGGTTTTGAGCTCAAAATCATAAATATTGTCCCATTCTTCCACTATCTAGACCTTGTTCCTATGGGTAGTCTTTTGCATGACCAATGTGTGAGGCCATTTTGTCTTTTCTGGCATCCCAAGTGAGGCATAAGAGATGCCACTAAAAACATGGGCCACTGGCACCTCCATGATGGCATCTAATAAGCTTCTAGTCGTCATTTCTTGTCCTGCTATCTCAGGATTTTGTGCCATCTTCTCATGGAAAAACCTTTGCAAACACTTAATTTCTCTTCATGACTAACACTTTAATTTTTCTTTCTCAACGAACTATATGCTAAAAACTCTTTGTAGTGTTATTATTTTTCATGCAAAATAATCCTTTTCTAAAATCAAAGAACTGGAAACAATGAACATTTTTAGCACTAAATTTGGCATATATTACCAGATCTTTCATTCATGTGAAATGAATTCATACCCTTTGCAAGGATATGCATTCATACCCTTTGCAAGGATATGAATTCATACCCTTTGAAAGGATATTAATTCATAATGAGAATTAGCCATCATGACCTTTCACACCACCCTTTTAGAATTTGAGTTGGAAATAAATGACGTACATAAAATTTCACATTCTTTTCATTTAATAACTTTGGAAGAATGATTAAGCAAAAGGGTGTAATGATTCCACCAAAAAGATTTGAGTTGATCCTTATGAACTGAATGCGTTCACAACTTAGACACTTGGAACTTGACTGTGTGAACTACCACTTGCACCTCCCACAATTTTTAGTGGATTAATTATCCCATCCAATTTCGCACGTAGCAAGCACAACTTGGTGGGATTTTCGAGTTTGCAACTTGGTGGTATTTTTGAGTTTTCACCTTGATCAACATCATGTTTGTCACATGCATTGTACCCTAGCTACCTCTATAAATAGACCCACAGATAACAGTAGAATTCATACTTGGTAATTGAGCTTATTGATAGAGGCAATTGATACACCCATTAGGCTGACTAGCAATAGGTCTCAAGTAGATTTCCTAGGAGAATTTTGTAGTAGGTGTTTGAAGCATATGAACAAGAAAAAACATTCCTTAGCTATAGTTGTAATGAAATGTGTGTCGGGGAAAGACTATGTAGAGTATGAGGAAAAATATCCAGTAAATACTGATATTTGTTCACTTTGTTGCTTCCCTGCTAGACATTTAGGTACCGAAATAGATGATACTGAGGTTTACCATGGAAATTTTTACCAAGCGCTATCTTGGAGGCCTTGGGGAAGTTGTAATGAATGTAGTGTATGGCCTGGGTATTCCAACTGCGAGCAATCTCCCTCATCGTATTAAAGAGGAGGCGGTGGTGCATTAGGTGCCATTTCTGAGCAGACTTCGTGTGATGACCATTGGGGAACACCGCAAGAGGGTGTCTCATTCTAATCAATTCTTGCTAAGGCTTTTCAATGTAGATATCTTCTATGACATGGAGTGGTATACCGAGTTCATAGACCTGGTGTATCCTCCTCCACTTGTTGTTGCTGCTATCAAAGCTACTACCATTCCTGTCAACCATGATGCTCCTGTTGAAGCTGTTGTCGAATGAATAAAATATTTTATCCCTCTTTTTTCTCCATATATATCTCAAAAAGGTTCTTAATATATATATTCTCAAAAAAATTGGCCTAAGAGCCATTTTGAATTGTAATATCCCAAAGTAAATATTACCATATAATGAATATATAGCTCTTTTTTCAAGTTTTTGTCTCCTATGCTTTATGATCCTTTCATTCTTAAAAAGGGCTTACTGAGTAAAGAATCAGCCAAAAAAACACACAATTACAAATTCACATGTCAAATGGTTAATAAGGCTAATTAAAAAGTTTAAGGTGAATTCCATTGACAGGAATTCCTAGTGCCTCTTTTCCATGTTTTCTAATTTGAATGCATTGTGTTGTTTGCATTGAATTATGTGATAAGAACCCTCCCACAGACTATCAAATACTGTGTTGGCCAGGTTTTGTAGCTCTTTTGTTAAATTTTAGCACCAAATCTCTGCACTTAAGACCTTGGTCGAAGGTTTTTCTTGTCAAACTACTTCTTAACCCCCTGTTGATGGTTACACATGGCCATTAGTGCATTTTCCCTCTTTTCTTGTACCTCTAATAATTCAGCTAATTGGACCTCCATGGCTCCATTTTTCTCTATCTCCAAAGACTTGAGCAATTGTAGTGTGGGAATTTCTATAGAGGCAGGCAATAGTGCTTCCTTCCCATATACTAGCTTGTATGACAAAGTCTTTAAGACTTGCTTGGGTGTTATGCAGTCCAACCAGAGTATTGCTTTGAGGTTTCCATGCCACTCTCTTTGATGCTCCAATCCTATTCTTTTGATAAGTCAGACTAAATTTTTATTAGTCGACTCAGCTAGGCCATTTCCCTATGGGTAATAATTCAAAGATTCTTTAGGAACATTCTATTTTTAAGTGCGAATTAACATACCATCGAACCTAGGAAGGATTTTTCATTGTCAGAGATGATAGTCTTGGGAAAGCCAAACCTTGTTACCAGCTCTTCGAGAAAGTTTACTATCTTCGCCTTAGTCGCATTTTTTAAAGGCATGACTTTAGTCCATCTGGTGAAATAATCTATGGCCATAAGGATCCATTTATGCCCAAGATCAGAGGTAGGATTTATCATTCCAATGAAATCAAGCCCCCATTGCACAAAGGGTTCTTCAGCCACTATCAGATTTAGAGGCATAACCGAGTTCTTCCTCCTTCTAGTGAAGAATTGGAATTCTTTGCAATATTTGACTAGAGAGTGTGAGTCATTGAACAGTGTGGGACATAAATATCCCACACACATAATTTTAATGGTAGTGGTCTTTGTAGAGAAATGTCCTCCCATGAGACTGTTATGGAATATTTCTAGAATTTTTTGTGCCTACTCTTGTGTCACACACCACAGAAGAACACCATTGAAATTCCCTTTGAAGAGAATCCCTTCAATGAGCACATAACCATTGTTCTGCAATTTGTAGAACCTTT
Source organism: Sequoia sempervirens (assembly GCA_007258455.2). NCBI lineage: Eukaryota > Viridiplantae > Streptophyta > Pinopsida > Cupressales > Cupressaceae > Sequoia > Sequoia sempervirens. The sequence continues at coordinate 93,480,842 of VDFB02026320.1, read as the reverse complement.
TCTTCTAAGAAGGGAGGCCCACTAGATATTTATTTGTATACATAAACATCAATCTGTATGCCAACCAATAGCCTTCAAACTCATATTCATTTAGTAGAACTAGCTCAAATTTCTCCTCCTCAACTACCACTTCTTTATCTTGTGCCAAAAATTCACATAATCCTCTGCCTCACACAATCTTTGTGGGCCTGACCTCAATGTCATATTCAAGGATCTTGGTTATCTATTTGGACCTCTTTTTGGTGATCTCTCCTTCCATAATGTATTTGCGCACACTAGAATGCACGATGTATACAACCACCTTGTTGCAAGACATGAGGTGTCAGAATTTTTTAAGCCCTTTGATAATGGAAAAATCCTACCTCTCAATGAAGTTGTACTTCATCTCATAGTCCTTTAAGGTCTAGGATTGGAAGGATATCAGGTGGTTTCCCTTTCATTCATCATCCCTTTGGGTTAAGACAATAGCTATGCTAGACTCGCTACTGAACACATACATTATAAAGTACTTTGACAAGTTTGGATTCGCCAGCATAAGAGCTAAAGAAATAGCCTCCTTGACATTCTCAAAGGCTTATTTTGACTCTTTTATCAATTTAAACAACCGATCCTTCTTGAGCATCAAGGTGATAGGTCTAATTAGACCCGCAAAACTTAAAATGAATTTTCTCACAATATTTACCATCCCCAAGAAATACTGCACTCCTTTCTTGTTTACTAGTAGGGGAAGTTCCTTGATTGTGTTCACCCAATCCAGATCAATAGAAACTCAATCTTTGGACACTACATTTCCTAGTAATTTTCCTTGAGGGACTCTGAAAATACATTTTTTTAGCTTCAAGGATATCCCAAACTCTTGGAATTTCTTAAAAACCATTTCAAGATGATCAAAATGATCATATTTTGACTTAGCGAATATAGTAAGATCATCCAAGTAGATCAAGATGATCTTATTGATCAATTCTCTAAAGGAGATATCCATCACTCACTAAAAGGTGGCTCTCGCATTTGAGAGACTGAAGGGAATTTTTGCATAAGAAAATTTTCCCCACTTTGTAGTGAATGTTGTTTTATGTTGATCCTCCTCCTTGACTTGGATTTGGTTGTAACCAGAGAAGTTTTCCAACAAAGAAAACATTTCTGAGCCAACCACTATTTGTAGGATTGATTCCATGAGAGGCAATGGGTAGTGGTCTTTCAGGGAGGCCCTATTTAGATTTTTGGAAATGAACATAGAGGTGAATGCCCCCATTTTTCTTTCAGACTGAAACTAGGTTGGACACCCATGTACTATGATTGATTGAGAAGACAATCCAAGATTGGATTAGCTTCCTCAATTCTTGCTCCATTAGTGCCTCAATATTTTGGTTTATTGGTCTTTATTTCTATTGGACCAGTTTTTCCCCTTCTGTCAGCTCTATGGTGTGTTGGATGACTTCAGGATCATATCCCTTGAGGTGTCATCATACAACCAAGCCACCAATCCTTTATAATTTTTACAAAAATGCATGAGCCTATCCTTGTCATGTTGTAGGACCTCTTTCTCGACCTTAAGATTCCTTCATCTTTGACCTAAAGATCTACATAGTCCCCCTTGTCAGCTACAAACTTCCTCTTTTCATTTCTTGTATCATCACAATCAAACACATTTTTGAGAGTAACCAGTCCCTTTTGAAGCTTGTTTGATTTTAGCTAAATAATTTTCCATTCATAAAATTCTGCAATCTTTGGTTGGAGCTAATCGAAAAACTCTCTTGAGTGTTGAATAAATGAGGTGATTTATTCATCACTTTCGAACACTGGTCATTGTCTGGGATTACAGGTTCGAAAATTACTCACATAGAGTGCACATTCTCAATTAAATTAGAAATAGGGTCAAATTGAGATTTGATTGTCACCATGTGATCTGCTACTGCATTCTGCTCTTTGGGCACCATCTGGATATTGAAGGCTTTAAAAATCTCAATCAGGTCCCAGACTCTATGTCTATAAGATCGCATGCAAACATTCTTTGTCATGGAGACACCTCAAACTTGATTGACTATTAACTCCTTTGAACACCATTATTTATTTAACACCCATCCACTCCATAAAACTTAAACCTTGAATGAGGCCTTCATATTCAGCTTCATTGTTGAACAGGAAAATTGAAAGAAAAAATATTTGAGTGTCTTTTGATTGGATGGGGATGTCAAACATATCTCGGCTCTTGCACCAACTTTACATATTACTCCATCAAAATGAAACATCCATAGCTTTGGGGCTTGACCACCCCCAAGTTCCTTCATCACCTTCAGAATCACTTGATCCTCATCATAGATCACATAAGTTCCCAATTCCATGGCATGATAATTTCCAAAAGGATAAGTTTCTATGAATTCACTCAAGAGGAATTTTTATTCATCAGTCTATTATCTGGTCACATCCTCATCCTCAAGCAACTTGGTACAATACATCTCATCCTTAGTGATAGAGGTATGTGTAGCCTCAAAATTTATCATGGCTTCATCTGCTAAATGTTTTGAATGCAAAGGTTCAAATATTATCTTCATCTTAGCTCCATGCTTGGTCCAAAGAATTAAGTGTGAACAATCTAAAGAAAGATACCTACCTATCTTGGTAGTGAAATCATGGGATAAGAAAAGATCGAACATGGGAGGTACATAAATGACCACAGTATCTTGTGGGACTATGATACTAGGATAGGAGAATAGAGTCAAGGGGAGTTTCTTGATGACACCTATAGTTTCAACCTTATTCCCATCTAGCTACATAACCCCTCTATTTAAAGGTTCATAGCTAAGTCCTAAGGCTGTAGCTATTTGCTTGAGCATGACTATGGTGCTAGCGCCAGAGTCGATCATATAATTATGCAACAATTTTTTACCCACAATGAGAGTTAAGAAAGTCTTTTGGTTTCGGCTTACCTTTGCATTTAGTAGAGGCTTCCTCTCCATTGTTTGTGAAGACTTTGGCTTGAGATGATGAGTCAAAAACTTTTTCCTTGGATGGTTGCTCTATTGGCTTTATGTTTGCATCTTCTAATAGGGCCTTCCACAGTAAAGACTTTTGTTCCTAAATAGCTAAGATATCTCGAAGGGATACATTAGCAGAGGATTTCTTCAACTGTTCCACCACATTGAATGGAAGTAGATTCAAAGACTTTTTCTCCTTAGACTTTGTTATTACAATTTCCTTGCATGGAGGAGGTTGTTGTATGACTGTGGAGGAACTAGAAGCTTGGTTGGGGACATTTTTGGGTTACTGAGCAACCGAAGGTTGTTGAGTAACCAATTCACCTATAAATATCCTCTTCAAGTGAGTGTTATAATTTGATTGCACTTGCGAGGCCTTTGATGTGGAAACATCATTTGTGAATGACACCTCTTCTCCTTCCATCCATGAGAAAAGTGCTTGATTAGGAGCTATATCAGTTTCTTTCTGCAAGGAGATTCCTTGCATTTGAGCAATGAGTAGTGTATTTTCCATTTACAAAGAGGAATATATATAACCTCCTGAATTTGGAGCAACACCTTGACTATGCTATTTTGCCAAATTTTGCTATAAATTGTCACACGGACAATTTTGGGGCATATGTGCTTTGTTGCAAGGGAAGCACCAAGAATTGGTGTCCTCAATGAGATTATTTTTCCCCAATACTAGCTCTCTATTTGAACTTAGGTGAATAACTCCCAATGGAGTAGGCACCAACACAATTTGATTACTTGGTTGAGTCTATGTATTCATGCGCATACCTCCTTGAAAATGATTTTGCTGGTAGGAAGGTCTTTCACCTTGGTAATTTTGGTAAGCTAGCTTCACAGGTGTAGACTATTGCCGCTTGATACTAGTTATTTCATTGGAAAAGGTTCACAATAACTCCTTTATGTCACTCATCTTAGCTGCTAGAGGGTTAGATGTAGAAGCAACATTATGCAGTGTGCTCGGATATTTATACATAGATTAGGGAGGAGCAAATGCGATGGTAGAAGTTATCTCCTAGGTAGGAACTGACAATTGTGCAAATATAGGAATAGCGGGTTGGGGTGGTAACTTTTTGGCGTCGATAAAATTATTCTATGCCTTGAAAAAAAGGCCATATGCATCCAATAAGGTGTTAGCACCCAAGGACTAAATCATCACCGAAATGTCGGTGTTGAGAGACTTTAAATAGAACATGAACGCCAAATCGATAGGCAAGTGAATAGTCATCTAGATCCTTTTCCAAGTTGTGAAACCTGGCATTGAATTCAGTCATGGCCTCTTGAGGGGCCTGCATTATGTTTACCAACTACTAGAACAATGAAGATTGATCTTTGTTGCTTGAAAACCACTCATAGAAAGGATCTCTGAGATGATCCCATGTGCCAATAGTATTAGCTTCTAGAGTGCGGTACCAATCTAGTGCTTTTCCTTTAAAAGAGGATGCAAGCAACCTCAGTACTACATTTTGATTAGTGACACAATGTACTAAGCACATGTCCATCACATCTTGCAGATGGTCAGATGATGTTTTTGAGCCTTCCCCAGTAAATTTTGGCAAAGGTTTCAAAGTAGATTTGGGATAGGAGCCCACATGATCGGTGATACTAGCACTATGAGAGGGATTCTGACATACCATGCTACAAAATTTATGTTATCCATTAGTGATGTGACCTGTGGGGGGGTCAGGACATTTTCTGGATGAGCTCTTTCTTGTACTGTTACCAGCGGTGGCACTAACAAGCTAGGGTTATTCACTATCTGGGATCTAGGAACAGGTCTATGGCTCATACACCCACTCTAAATTTTGATACATTCAAACGCAATCCCATCGAGCATGATAGAAAAAGAACTGTTGATGCCTAAAACTTCTAGGCACACAACCTTATGGGAAACTCAGTTAATGGGGGACCACTTGTGCTAAACTGAGTAACCTCCAGATTTTAAAGAAGTTGACTCTTCATGTATTGGGGGATGAAAAGGGAAAAGGAAGCAAATATAATAAAATAAAATATAATCTAAGGTGATGCGCCAAGACTTAAGTAAATAGGCATAGGAAGTCATTAACATAAAGCATAGAAGAAATTATTAAGAAGTTAATCAAATAACATAATATAACTCCCATAAGCATTTACTAAACATGAAGAGTAAAAGACATGATCTAAACAAAAAATTTATATTGAAATCATAGAAGTTTTTGCAGATAAACTACTCAATACTACAATATTTAACATAGTATAATGCTCATAAATTAATTAAGAAATAGAGAGGTTGAACAGATTGGCATGGTCTGTAAGTCTTAATACTAGAAATAAAAACAATACAAAGGCTGAGAGTCGTCTAGTGATTTTTATGTAAATTTTTGAACTCTTTTCAAAGAGACCAAGCAATATATATAGACCTTCCCACCCTGAATGTAGAATAACTAAAAATATTCCCCAGGCATGGACCGTGCCGCTCCTATAATGATTCCCCAAGATGGATGCAACAAAAAATTTCTCCAACGTGGCATTCAGCTGCCTTGAACAAATTGTGCCCCTCAACAAATGATGGTCATGGTTTGAGAGTGGAAGTAGTAGGAATCTCCTGAAGACATGTGGCAACTTCCCAAGTAAACCGTTAGGACACATCGTGACTAGGTGGGGCTTCTTATTTTTGTATCCCTCCCTAGCGACTATGGTTCCCATGGTAATGACACATGGCATGATCTACGCTCAAAGCTTGACTGTGAGGTCCGCCAAAAAGGTGCATGCAAAGAATGCAATGTGGCAACTGGATGGAGCTTGGAGATAAAACAAAGGGGAGAGAACTCTCAAACACATGCACTATAGACACGTGGCACAAGTAGATGAAGGCACCACCAAAAGAGAGCCCAAAAATATGGAAACATGCAAAGTGTAGGCTGGGGCTATGCAAAACCAACAAAATCAACACACAGGGATCTCAAGGATTATTTAATCCATAGGACCTATTGCTAATCGAAGACAAGTTCAAGGGCTTAGCCATTCCTTGGCTCATTAGACACCCTTGATGAATCAAGTTCCCCAAATGCCAATAGTGCCACACCTAGGGCCTCCACTAAATCAAGCTCCACTAGTGTCTAGCTATTTGTAGGCTTCAAATTAGCAAGATTATTATCAACACTCCCAAGTGCATCTATATCTACAAAATTATGAGGTCCCAACTTCCCAATAGAATCATCCCCAACACATCCTATTTTTCTTCAAAATTCAATACCTACGCAAAGCAGTGCAGATAAGGAACAAATTGATGAGTTGGATAAATTAGTGAAGAAGCTATCCATTGAATTTACTCATTTGAGGAATCAAAATAACTAGCTACAAGCATCTTAGAAGAGCATTCAAGCCAGCTATCAGAGAGACAATCGAGAGTTAGGACCATCCTCAAACTAAAATTATGAATGAGGCCAAAACTTAGGACAAAACTATGAAAGAAGGTAGCCTCAAAGGAAAAATAAAACATGGAATACCAGACACAATAATGGAGGCATGCCCACACCTCTTGACCCACCTAGTAGTATAGAAAAATCAACAAGTGGAGTTTGCTTAGTTGAAGTAGCCCTATCTAGATGGTGTAGAATTCACAAAAATAATAGGCATTTCAAGCTCGAGTGCTTGGAGTTCTAGATTGTTGCAAAAATCTTCCAAGTAGAGGTCCAAAATATTGTTGATGGTTCAAGTTGCAGAGAGATAGCCCCTTGGATCCATATGATTAAGTTTTGGTGGTCAACTAGGCCCCTTTCCCTCAAAGTGACAGGAACACATCCAAGAAAGAAGCTACATAAAAGGGAGGTATAACAAAAGAGGCAAGTAATGAAAGCTATTTATCTTAACTATTTGATCCAAAAGATAATGGTCCTAAAGATGAGGAAGAGCAATGTGAGGACAAGGTTCATATGTTCCATCAATGTGCAACTGCTTATAACTTGAGAAATAGACAAGTTGGTGGTCCCTTTACAACTTCTACCCCTCCCAACAATTTCAAAATGCCACTTGATCCAAATGCTAGCAATAACCCATCCTACCCTAAAGTTCCTACTCATTATTTCAATAGGAATAGGCAACCTGATATGACCAACGACCAACCCATCAATTCCACCCAAGGTAGTTCATCTAAAGTGGATGTTGAACAAATGGGATAATACATGGTTGAGGAATTTAAGAAAGTGAAAATAAGTTTGTCAGTCTTTGAGTTGCTAAGGGTACTCGCTGTCAGAAATTCCTTCTTTTGATCATTGAATGGAACTACCCCATCAAAACCAACTCAAGAGGCATCTACAAAGAGAGTCTCATTTGACATATCCAATAATGAGCCCGTGATTAGGGAAATTATGGGAAAGAAACCTGATCAGCCACCCAACATGAATCAACCACCAGACAAATAGCCAACCAAGGAACAAAATGTGGTACTAACAAAACATAAAAGAAATGAGAAGGAAAAGGCTCAGGTTGATGTTTTTGTAGGGTTGTTTCAAGGGAAATTGGAGACTCCTCCTTTCCTACTGAAAATTCATATATTCAAAAAAATCTACATGATTATTTGCTAAACTTGGGGGCCTCATCCAATGTCATTACATTCATAGTGTGCCAAGCACTAGGAATAACCCCGACCCCATCCAAACGTAAGGTGACTCAGCTTGATAGTAACAAGGTAGATATAGTGGGAGAGCTAAACAAGATCCCCACACAAGCCACAATAGACCCTAGGGTACAACAAGTTATTGACATCCAAGTTGTGGATATCCTTGACACTTATGACATCATACTAGGGAGAGACTTTACTCAAGCCATAAATGGCTACATTACAATTGATTATTGACACTTGTGGCTACCTTGGAAGGGGTTTCCCAATCAAATCCATATTGAAAACAATCCCAAAATGAAATTTATGATAACTGAATGTAACAATACCAATGAATTTTTGTTTGGAAAAACAAAGTTAGGAAATTACCTTCCAATCACATTCCAAGGTGAGGAAGAAGGGGGCACAAAAGAAGTTCTTGTGCTGTCATGACCTTGCCAATTTTACTGCTCTTACCAATAGCACATAAGTACTAGTTGAATCTGATAATGAAGATCTTCAAGAGAATGGAAACTTGGGCATATTGGATGGTTTCCAAGAATTCATATAGAAATGTGTGCAAGATCAACTCAACCTAGGAGCTAGAATGTATTTTAAAGAGTTGTTGCTACCCAATTGGTATAGAATACATGACATAGCCCATTTTGAATTTGAGTGTTGTTTATGTAAGAAAATTGTGGATCACATCGAAAGGAAGATCACACCAAAAAAGGGTATGGTGGAATAGTTGGATCAGAGCTTACTCAAATACAAGTAGCCACCCAAGGGTGCAGAGATAGAAACACAACCAGAAGGTGAGGTATGCTTAATCAAATCCAAAGAGAAAAGTCCCTCCAAATTTTGGATGTTACACTTTGATGGGTTTAAATCTAAGAAAGGAGCATGAGCAGGATTTAATCTAATCATTCCTTTGGGTAAGACATATTTTGCTTCCCATAGATTACAATTCTATTGTACTAATAATGTAGCATAATATGAGGCCTTAGTTCATGGGTTGCTCATGGATTTACGAAAAAGGGTCAAAATGTTACAAGTATTTGGGGACTTTGAACTAATTTTCAAACAAGTTAGGAGATTATACTCATGCCATGATCGAAGGTTAGCAAACTATTGGCATAGAGTATGGGATCCCATAGAAGGGTTTGATGCATTTAATATTCAATTAATTCCTTGTGGAAGAATCAAACTGTTGATGCCTTAGCCCAAGCAAATAGCACCCTGAAGCCTTTATCATTAACTAGCCTAAAGAAGTTCACTATAGAACTCACTTCTACCCCATTAGTTCCTAATAATGTAACCAACTTCCAAGTGTTTGAAGATGACAAGCACATCCTTGACTTCATCACCAACTTAGATGTATTTTACTCCCAAATCATAAATGAAATAGAGCCTGAAGAAGTAAAACTTGACATAGAAGGGATAACCAATTTGAAGAAAAATACAATACCTAGGGGTATTGTCAAGTTAGAAAGGATCTTTGACCTAGATCACATAAGGGATTAGGATCAACAGATTAAGAAAGACTCCATTGATAACTAGTTTGATTCTCATAATTTGGGCACTACGGAGGATGTCAAGAATGTTTTCATTAGTAAGGTTTGCACCCTAGAAGAAAAGAAAGGAATTATTGATGCATTGCATACTTATCATGATGTGATAGCTTGGGGATATGAGGATCTTAAGATGTATGGCACCTCAATCATCACTCATACCATTCCCCTCAAGCAGTATGTATGGCCCTTTAGGCAACGACAATGTCTAATCAATGCATTGTTAGAACCCATCATCTTCAATGAAGTACATAAGTTGCTTTTAGCCTGTATCATTTTTCTTGTCAAACATTCCACATGGGTGGCCAACTTAGTTCCATTTCGCAAGAAAAATAGAGAAATTAGGTTGTGTGTAGATTTCAGAACTTGAATAGAGCTTTTGAAAAGGATAATTATCCGGTGCCTTCACTAGATGAAGTGTTGCAAATAGTAAATGGCTCACAAATTATGTCATTTCTAGATAGATACTTAAGGTACAACCAAGTAATGGTGCAATATGAAGACAGGTACAAGAAGACATTCACCACAAAATGGGGAACATTTACATATAGAAGGATGTCATTTGGGCTAATCAACATAGACATAATGTTTCAACATGATATGGATACAACTTTTAAGGACCTCATTGGAAAATACATCATCATCTATATGGATGATCTTATTATTTTGTCCAAGAAGAGAGGTGATCACATCCCTGATTTGCGCAAGGTATTCTAAAAATGCAAGGAATTTGGCATTTCATTGAACCTAAAAAATGCATCTTTGGGGTAACCAAGGGAAAAATGCAAGGACATGTTATTTTAGAGAAGGGTATATCAATAGACCTAGAGAGTATTCAAGCTATTTTGAAAATTCGGCCTTCGAGAAGCAAGAAATAAATGAAATCCTTTTTTAGGAAAATTAAATTCGTTGGGAAGTTCATCATAGGGTTTGCAAAAATAGTGAAGCCAATGAATGCTATGCTTAACAAGGTGCTAAAGTTGAATGGAAACCATAAACCAAGCAAGTTTTTGTAGAAATCAAAAGGTCCATTTCAAATGCTCCTATGCTAGTTAGCCTGGATTACTCTAAACCATTTTATATCTATTTGTTTGCTTCAAACCACTCATGTGCCAAAATACTAACACAAAAGGATGATGAAGGGAATGAACATCCTATTGTTTTTATGAGTACCCCACTAAAAGATGTTGAATTTCATTTCCATAATATTGAGAAAAAAGAATACACCTTAGTTTATGGTGTCAAGAAGTTCAAGAATTACATTCCAAGAAATAAGGTATTTTCCATTGTTCTAGACCTGCTTGTCAAGATATTATTGATGCAAAATTAACCAGGGGAAAGACGAGAAAAATGGGTCGCACTGCTGCAAGAGTATGACATGGAGATGCAACCAATGAAATTGGTCCAAGGAAAATCTCTCACATGTACAATGGCAGAAACATAACTTGAGCTTGTAGTTCAACAGTACCACTTGAAGGAATTTTCTCCTGAAGAATGGTATGATGACATAGTGTACTACCTGCCAAATAAAAAGTGTTTGCCACATTTATAGGGGGTCCAAAAGCAAGCTCTGAAGCTAAAGAGAAAAAAATATATGCTAAAAGGAGCCATGTTATATAAAAGGAATCATGAAGGGATCTACCTCAAATGCCTAGGGAAAACTAAAGTAGCTGAGGTGTTGAAAGAATTCCATGACAAATTCGAAATGAGACATGGATCCAGTCCTTCAATGGATCATCAAATTATGTGAGCTAAGTATTGCTGGCTGATATTATTCAAAGATGTGCACAACCATGTCCAATCCTGTCATGTTTTCTAGACTCCTACCACCAAGGAGAGGTACACTACTGTTTTGCTACAACTGGTTGTTGAGGTAAGACTGTTTGCTTAGTGGGGACTTGAATTTATTGGTCCGGTAATCCCACCATCCTCTGTGGGTCACAGGTACATTCTAACTACAATTGATTACTGTACTAGATGGAAAGAAGCAATTTATTGTAGACAATGCACAGTTGAGGTAGTGGTAAATTTTTTGGAAAGTTCTATTATCAATCGCTTTGGGTGCCCATTTGCATTAGTCTGTGATAATGGTCCTGCCTTTGCCTCCCTTGCAAGTTGGGCATTCGATTATGGGATTTTACTCAAATATTTGTCCAATTACTATCATCAAGGAAATGGATTGGTTGAATCCACAAACAAAAACTTGTTGACTATCATACACAAGATGCTAGATAGAAACCCAAAAGATTGGCATACCTAGTTGCAGTTTTCCTTGTGGGAAGATCACACTCAACATAAAGCAGCCCTATGAAATTCCCCATACCACCTCATTTACGGTCTAGAGCTTTTTTTTCCAATCCACGTCAAGATTCCCACGCTGTAGTTTATCAACACTTATTTTGAGGAGGGAGAATGCCTCAAATCCCATCTAGCTAAACTCCTCCATTTAGAGGAAGTACGTGAGGAGGCAGTAGAATTTTTTTTGAAACACTAGGGCATAGTTAATAGATGGTTTGATTGTAAAGCTAAGGTCAAAGCCTTTAGAATTTTGGACCTAGTTTTATGCTGGGACAAAGCCCATGAGAAGAAAGGGGGGCATGAAAAATTTGACAAGCTTTGGCTTGGCCCCTTTCAAATTTTTGAAATCTTGGGAGATAATGCCTTTCATCATAAAACACTTACTGGAGAAAATGTCTCATTTCTAGTCAATGGGTAGTATCTTAAGAATAATTTCCTCACCTAAGCTATTCAAGCTTTCCCTTGTACATAGTTAGAATAGGTCTTTTACTTTCTACTTTGCTTCACTTTTCTTTCTCTTGTTCATTGGCCTTTGTTTTTGTTGAGGGTGTTGTTTGGTCTTGATGTGGTGGCTATGTTTGGCCTACTCAAAGGGCCCACTTTGTTGCTCACTCCCTTTTGTTCCATAGATAAGTCTCCATGAGTTACCCATAAACTTGGTATGCTTTTGTGAACCAGGTCTCTTCACTTGAACTTTAGCTTGACCTAGAGTGGAACCCTTGTTTGAAACCTTTCATGCTTATCTTAGGAAACACATAATACATATTTTAATACTCTTGATGAACTATATAGTAGTTATCATGAAGCCTTGGCAAGTAAAAAATCTTAAATCTACTCTAGTGACCACTGTGATCTCCAAACCCACTATAAGATTTGTTGCTTATACAATTGAGAAAAAGAGTATCAAAATAAAGTATAAAGGAAACAAAAGAAAAGAAAGAAAGAAAAATATTGAAAAATGCACAATTGTGTGGGTGTGCGAGCAACTCTACCAGGGCTATGGATGCCTGACCGATGATAGAGTGATGTCCATGGGGATTGTAGCGACAACTCCATCAGGGCTATGGATGCCTAACTAGCAACAGAGCAATGCCCAAGTTACTTTTGGAGTTAGATTACCTATATAACTTGTCTTGGCTGATTGGTCACTACCCCATATGGTTTCTGAAGGAGTGAAATGAACTCACTACACATACACTTTTGAGATATGTCATGACCTGATTCAATAAATGATTCTATTCTTCTTTGAGCTTTAAGTTAATTCGATGATGCCTACTTCTAGTCTACAAAACTAGATATTTTTGGTTTTAGATGAATCCTCATCCTTGGAATGCTCAAGAGCATTCTCCCCAGTAGAGTCACCATTTGTTGTGCCTTCTGTAGAACATGCCCTGTTTAGACAAGGGATCCCCTCTTTTTATGTCACATTCATTGGGATGATTTTCCTTTGCCCCATTTTGTGTACCCCTATTTTTTAGCTAAAGTTGGTCATGAGCCTTAGAATTTCTAAATTTGTGTTGTTCATACTCATTTACCCAAGTTTCATGAGGATTTAGGCCTTTACAGAATTTCACTTGTGGATTTCCATCCATCAGAGGCTGCCTCATCCTTTGCCATTTATAGGTTTCCCCTCACAAATTTCTACCTCTACTTTTCTATTCCCTACAAAATTCTACCCACATCCACCTACAACACAAATCTCACATCATACTTTTTTGCATGACCTTCAACTTGATGTTCTCCACCCACTGGATTTCTGCAACTCCGCCAACCCTCTTCCCTCTCATACCTACAATTAATGTAGCCATTAATTCCCAAGTGCCTATAGAAACTCCTCGACACACCTGTCATTTTCACTCACAAATTTCAAATTTGGGGAGCGATTGAAGTAGTTGTGCATGCTAAATAAATTTTAAAGGCCTAGGTTTTTATTTGACTCTACCTACACAGCTAGAAGGTACCCTTTCATCTCTTCCTTCATTTTTGTGCATTCAAATTTTGTAGCCAAGTCTACATCTAGGGTTTTAGGGCTCTTCAATATCTTAAAACTCGAGAAAAACCTAGCTTGGCATGGCGATGGGTTGAGTGCTAAAACATTCAAGCTTCTCATGGATTCTCAATTGAGGAGGCCTATTCCAAAAATGTTGTTGAACCAACGAAAACCGTGGCCACCCTCACTTCACTGCCCCCCCCCCCCACATTCAAAATTTTAAACCCTCAATGAAATAATGCGACCAATCAAACATGAAAGGGTTTACAAAATCTCATTCGTGCAATTCCACTTCCCTTTCACCATCGGTGAATTACCAACTCCATACTAACCACTGCTCTGGTTATCCCACTTTCAATATCACCACAAAGGTACAAAACATGCACTCAATAAAACAACTAAGTTCATAGGATTACATAAGTCCACCCTAGGAGGTCTCCATAGGAAAACCCTCGTGTCGCCCTGACCCTTGTCTAACGGTAAGACCCCTACACCCTTCTGCCACTTGGGTTTTACATTCCTCACTTCCACAAATAGAAACTATGAATCAGAGTGATAAGACTTCAATTCAACACGTCTTTTGCAGGTCCACCCCTGTGCAATGCCTTCATGCCCCAACTATTCTTTATGGAAAACCCTATACGACTCTCTACCATATGATTGTTGGAATTAGGGAACATTGAGAGGGGGGGTGAATCAATGTTCTGCAAAATTTAACTTCATTAATTTGATCTTTAAACCACTTATAACATTCAACCAAGAGAAATATGCAAATACATAAAGCAATCATCCACAACACCATAACACAAGGATTTTTACGTGGAAACCCTATTAGGAGAAAAACCACGACAGAGGTCAATCCACAATTTGAGTACTCAAAATATAAGTGTTTTACAAAATGAGAATGCACTTGCATTCAAGAACACTACCTAGAGCTTACTGCTCAAAATTAGGAAGGATCACTACCTTACAAAATATTTGGATTACATCAAAAGGTTGAACTAAGAAAGTAGCATCTAAAAATTCCTGATTACAGTTCCAGTTAGGCTCATAGATCATATTATGGACCTTATATCTGATTCTACACTTCGCTCTATTATGCCTCAATTCAATTCAAAAAATCCTCTTTTGCACAAGCAAAACTATGTATAATTTCTCAACTACTCTTCTGATATTTGCAACATAAATCAACACATCTCGAACATCATGCAAACTAAATTAACCGATACCTTATATATATCCACCACCAAGGATTCAATTTCTATATGTCGGCTTCAATAAAATAGAAAATATTTTCCAACTGTCTACTCAAATCATGAATAAAATTTAATGTGCATCTATCAAAGTCAACCACAACATGGTGAGGACCCAAAACAAAATATCCAACACAAAAATAATCCAAATAATTTTTCCTTGAACATCCACAACACCCTACAATCACTTAGTGGACCTTCATACACTGATGAACAAAAAATCGGACAACCGGATCTCCTAACTCGTACACCACTTGATGCGATAGCACAAAACTTGAGAATAATACATTTATATACCCAATGACCTTCCCTCAGATCCACAACCCAAACTGATAATTTTGGTAATGCAAACCACTTGACAGATTCAACTTCAATTGGATACCTTGTTATTTGCTCTATAATTTGGTATGATCAAATACTAAAGTTTGGATCAGATCAATGACTTAGTTTACCATCAATGACAACACCAGAATCCATATGCCAATAATATCCCCCTTAGGAATTGATGGAAACAATTAGTTAAAAATGACTAAGTGTTAGAACCTTCAAAACTTGAAAATTCCATAGTTGACAAAATTGAAAAAACTCCCCTTGAGTTTGATAAGGCATTTTTCACTACTCTCTCTCACCCTTTGACATCAATGAGAAAAAGATAATAAAAGATTTTTTTTCTCCCCCTATGAAGTGTAACCAAAAAATGATTCAAAAATTTGAAGAAATACAATTGCTATTTGAAGATTATTTTGTACTTTCCCTTCATCTTCAAAAGAAACTTCTTCCATGCTTCCACTGTAATCTCGGTGATTATGATGATGTTTTTGTTTTCAGATGTCCGGTTGATAATTTTGATAAGGGATTCTAGAATGGTGAAGGCTTCTTCCAATACTTCTCATTTCCTCAGTATCTCAATTAATTATTCTAGCTTGCATTCGATTATGTCCTTTACTTTCCAAAAGGTGTCAACAAGCCTGTTCCTAGTGTTTTGACCATTTGTATGCTCTATCTATAATTCTTGAATCCTTTTCTTGATTGCACCATCATGATCCCGAGACATGTTCAAATTTCGTCCAATACTGTTAAGTTTTATTTCAATTTGTTCAAACTTTTTTGTGTACTTGTTAATTGCATGCAGCCATCAAAGACAATAGTTATAAATGTTGTTTTTTGTGCTTATGAATTTCCTTAGTTGATTCATGTGCCTTTTTAGCTTAGTGAGTGACACTATATATTACTTCTTTAGGTGTAGGATCACTTCTTCTTCTTTCTTGTTCTGAGACTCAGAGTCCATGATTTCCTTGATGCATTCAATCATCTCTTCTAGCAAGGTATTATGCAAACTCTCCAATTTGTTATGATTGTGCACAAGATGAGCACTTAGTATGCTTAAGATCATGTCATGCTCATATGAAGGTCTAATAGACCATATGTTCCCAATTTTTTGCATTCGATCTTCCTCATGAATAAGCTACATTAGTTCTTCTTTGGTTAAATCACCTTCTCCTTCACTTTCTTCTGTCATTGCCTTTTCTTGTTCTGGTTCAGTTGTTTCTAGCTCTTTTCCTAGGGTGTCCTCAGATTCCTCATTTGGTATGTCCACAATCACTTGTTCTTTTCCTTTCCCTTCAACTTTTGGAGTCTTGCATGCTAGTGGAGTACAAACAACTACTTATTTTTCTCTTTTCTTTTTTCTTTCCATCTCACCAGAGGAGGAACCAAATTCAAGTGCCCTTATTGGAATGGGAATACCAGTTGACCCAAAATTTCTTAGCAAACCCTTAACGAAACTCTCATATACTAAAAGAGTAGTTTGTCTTCTTTGTCAATTGCACCTTCTCCATTGGTTGATCTTTCAGTAATTTGTAAAGATCAAAATCCCGATCTTCCATTATCATCTTGTGTGAAGTGTAAACAACACATGCCAAAGTTGCACCTTCTCTATTTCTAAAAAGATTTTGTAGGATATTCCATGTGCAATGTACCTTGTCACTGAATCTTAAATTGTGGATATTATCGATGCCCTTTGATCTCCAATTACTCCAATTAAGGTTTCAACTTCTTTATTTTGAATTGATTTCTTCCTCGACACATCCCTAACCTTACATAACCTAATTACAATTGCAATCACTTCATTAGAGATATGGTAGGGTTTATCCAGAGTCAAAATATCATCATTCAATCTATCCAGAATAAACTCGATAATTTTTTGTGTTTACAAAATAGGGGATTTCACTCTAAATGTCCAAGATTTTGTGCTTTTCTTCTTTCAACCATTTCAATTCATCATGCGACAACATGCTTCTTTCAGCTCTAATCTTCTCATTGCTATACTCATCTAGTTTTATCATTTCTTTAATTTGTTCCATTTCCCCTTTTGTACACGTCTTGAAAATAATTTCTTCAAACACACACCAAATTAAACTGAAATTTCTTAATATAACAAAAGTACCTGATGGATTAGGGTTTTACCACCAAATACACTTTTGAAATTCTGATGCAGAGTGCTCTCTTTCTTCTCTTCAATACAAAGTGGAAAATGAGGGTTTCAACTTGCTTTTTATAACTCACACACCTAAATTTTGTTGTAATAAATGATTTTTCCCTAACTTATCTAGATGCCCTATTTTCTCAGTCATAAAACAAAAAAACCTCTGTGGACCTTCAACTCATCATAATATTCTTTCTATTCCAACAACATCTATAGATTATTAATGTAATCACTGCACTCATCCACATCCTGGTGTCAATTTCCACTAGGGGATTTGAAGAATTTTCTTGATAGCTCCCCCTAGGCCAGAGGCCTAAAAATAATTCCTAGAGGAATTACCAGAAATAGGTTCTGGTGCTGGCTCATTTCCTATAATAGAGGAACTCTTCTTCACCCATGTATTCTTCATTTGATCTCTTATTTCATCCACAGTCACTTTCCCTTTTCCTTGATCATCTCTTTGCGTATATCTAACTTTGTATTCCAGACCTCTTCTATCCATATTTTTGTTTCTGTAGAATCTTGCAATGTGACCATATTTGTTGCAATTGAAAAACACAATATTTCCTTGTCTAGACCAGTCACTCCATTGATTTCTTCTCGATTTGCACTGGTTAGCAATATGCCCAAATCTTCCACAGGTATAACATTTTACATTCCTTCTATTAATAGAGTTTTTTGACATATTTCTACATTTAATTGACTTATGACCAAACTTATTGCAATTGAAACACTGACTAGAAAATGATGGATTACTTGATATCATTGTACTTCTACATTGAGCAGCCATATGACCAAATTTATTGCAAGCAAATCAATATCCATTAAACTTTTGAGCATTAGGTTGTCTTACTAGATGCCTTTTTGCTTTTTCCATCAGATTTCCTTGCTTGGAATTCCTTTTCCCAAATCTAGAACTTTCTCCTTTCTCATATCCAAGACCTTGCTTGTCATTTCCATTATTCTATCCTTGAGTTAGCTCATCAAGCTTAATTGAGCTAATCTTGAACTTCTCCTTGTATTCACTTGCAGTAGTAAGTTCATCCCTAAGAATAACAAGCTGTCTTTTAAGCTATTCTTCATTATTTTTTGATTGTTGCAGTTCAATCTCTAACTGAATGAATTCTCCATTAATTCTATTGCATTCATCAAATCTCTCTTTTAGGGACTAGACAAGATTTTCCTCATTCTTCTTTCTTTCTTCAATCTCCTTATTTAGCTTCATTACCATAGATTTCATCTCATGTTTTAGGGTAGCATTGTCTCTGGAAAGCTTTTCACATTCTTTAGTTATTTCCTTCAAGGTTTGATTTAGGTGAACATCATCCATGCTTTTGTTCTCTTTCTTCTTAATTTGATCATAGAGATCCTTTCTCTTCTCCCAGGACTTAATAATCTGATCCTTCAACTTCTGAATGAATTTCTTAGTATCCTTAAGATTTTCTTTCAATTCCTAGACTTCTACTTTAGACTGATCAAGATCATCAAGTGCCACCAAAAGTTGTTACTAAAGACTACAAGAGTCCATTACATTCCAAGATCCACCTCAAGCTATTAAACTTCTTTTGAGGAACTTAGTTTTGATACCAATTGTTGGAATCAGGGAACACTAAGAGAGGGGGTGAATTAGTGTTCTGCAAAATCTAACTTCATTAATCTGATCTTTAAACCACTTATAACATTCAACCAAGAGAGAGATGCAAATAAATAAATAAATCATCCACAATACCATAACACAAGGATTTTTACGTGGAAACCCTATTCGGGGAAAAACCACAATGGAGGTCAATCCACAATTTGAGTACTCAAAATATAAGTGTTTTACAAAATGAGAATGCACTTGCATTCAAGCACATTGCTTAGAGCTCACTACTCAAAATAAGGAAGGCTCACTGCCTTACAAAAGATTTGGATTACATCAAAAGGTTGAACTGAGAAAGTAGCATCTACAAACTCCTCATTACAATTCCATTTAGGCTCATAGATTAGATTCTAGACCTTTTGTTTGATTCTACACTTTGCTCTATTCTGCCTCAATTCGATTCACAAAATCCTCTTATGCACAAGCGAAACTATGCATAATCGCTCAACTACTCTTCTGATATTCACAACATACATCAACACATCTCGAACACCATGCAAAATGAATTAACCAATCTCTTATATATATCCATCACCAAGGATTCAATTGCTATATGTCAGCTTCAATAAAATATAAAATATTTTCCAACTATCGGCTCAAATCATGAATAACATTTAATGTGCATCTATCAAAGTCAGCCACAACATAGTGAGGACCCAAAACAAAATCTCCGACAAAAAAATACTCCAATCAATTTTTCCTTGAACATCTGCAACACCCTACAATCACTTAGTCGACCTTCATACACTGATGAACAAAAAATCAAATGACCGGATCTCCTAACTCATACACCACTTGATGCGATAGCACAAAACTAGAGAATAATCCATTTCATATACCCAATGACCTTCCTTGAGATCCATAACCCAAACTAATAATTTTGGTAATGCAAACCACTTGAAAGATTCAACTTCATCTGGATACCCTGTTCTTTACTTTGTCTTTTGATATGATCAAATATTGAAGTGTAGACCAGATCAATGACTTAGGTTTCCATCAATGACAACACCAGAATCCATATGCCAACAATGATCCCTACAATGACCACTTCCATGCCTCTTTGTTCCCACTAAAGAAATCTTTGAACCAAGTAGAAGAGCTTCAAGGTAGACCATCTCTTTGGTCCTGCCACTGCGGGTCAACATTGATGGAAGGTTGTTGTTCCTTGGTTGTGACTAATGACAATCTCCTAATGGCCTTCTGTTTTGCGATCTACGCACCTATTACTTCCGTGAGGCTAACACTTGAACTCAAAAGGAAAAAATCCGAAGCTGCAACCATTTGCGAGCCAGTTCATGCGGGCCACCCTTTGCAAAATGACGCCTATCCAAAGTCATTGTGTTGTGGCAAGGACTCAATGGTGACCCACCACATGGTTTCTGCACTGCCAAAATTTGTATTGCACCAAATAACAAAGTTTTCAAACTAGGTAGCTTGATATGATTTGCAACATGTGCCCAAAGTGAATACACCAAAAATGACTAAGTAAAGAGTCATTGTGGGTTTTGCAATGCAGAACTCTGCTTTTGGAATTTTGTTTATTTAAAGTCATTCCTTACAACAAAAATCTAACAACAATCCCACTCTTGGTCTCCTCATCTTCATTTCCCGCTTGAACCTGAATGATTGATTTAACGAAGGGGAAGGACCTTAGGTGCCTCCATGATGACTTTTTGTGCATGATTAAGGAGTTTGTACTAAATTTACTGAAAAATTGGACATAGTGAAAATACACCATTGGGTCACCACTTGTGAAAGACCTTCTTCCTTCTTTCTTCTCTTAAGGCTTTCACCCTAACGACCCTCTTAATATGTTAGAACACATACTATACCGTTTGTGTGTAGAATTTATGGAACTAGTGGAGAAGCCTACAAGGAAGGCTAATAAATGAATAATGATTGCAAACACTCCCAAAGGAAAAGAAGAAAAAGAGAAAATGAAGTATAAATTTTACATGTTCGAGTGCACCTCGAAGATTGTGTCTAATTGGGATAGAGTCACTGACAATGATCTGGGACACATTAGTATAAATGAGATCAAATATAGGGTTGTGGTAGACCCTAAGATAGAGGAGGCCTTGAGGATCAAGAAGTGTGGACTTGCTAAGGCATCAGGCTTCCCTCCTACTCTAGTTGCTCCAGAATTGGTGTTTTCTTGTCGGGAGTGTTATCATGCTCAGAACAAAAGGATAGTCATCAAAGATGGGAGAGTATTAGGAGACCTGTCTCCCTATTCCATTTGGAAAACATTTATCATTCGCCTTTTTGATAAGATGGAGGTAGTTGAAAAGGAGTTTTCCTTGAAATTATGGAAAAGGGATCCCATTGGTTGCAAAAGAACAATCAACCAGACATGGCTAAAAGAAAAGAGGGGTAGTGCTAACAAGGTGCCTTAGACACTATACCAAAGTGACTTTGTAGAAGAAGCCAATGACCTGGTGACTCTCTTAAGTAGAGTGATGGGCCTTCCTACTTCCTCACTTTTTGAGGAGTGGATTTTTTATTTCATATAAGAGATTCTTCGGGGAAATTCCAAGTTCCATTGGGCTAAAATGATTAGTGAGAACTTGCACAACTAGCTTGTGGTAGTGAAGAAGATGTCTGAATTCTAAATAACTTCTTACCTATTCTACCTTCTAGCTGTGAATTTCCCTTATAAATGATTAGACTATGTTGGGACACTAGGAATGAAGAAGGGGCAACTTAAGGTGTATGATTGCTACCCACAACTCCAATACAAAAATTCAAGAAGGATTATAGGTGGGTTAATGATGCTTTCATCAGGCACATCATCAAGACCCTAGGGGGAGACTACCACAAGAGAATGTCCCATAGTTCCAAGGTGGTGGTGAAAGGTTTCAAGTATTGGTTCATCCAATTCCCCAAGTTCACATATATCAGAGTAGAAGGATTCTTGGGGAGACCCTAGCAGCTGCCCCAATACCCCAATGACAAAATTATATTGTTGGAGCTTACTCAACAGTTGCAGACTTCCTACACTTTGTTGCACAACAAACATTGTGTTGGGGTCTCATATCCCCTTACATTCGGGTAAGGGACATATTCCTTCCTTGCTGCCCCGTTGATAACTCAAAAAAGGAACTCACAAAATACAACCTCGAGGCTACACATAGAGAGAAGAGGCTGGACCTTCTCAAGAAATTAAAGAAGTGGGTTGGAAGATAGTATTCTCACAAACCGCATCTCAAAGACACGGAACATCATCACCCGAGCCGGTCCATTGCCACTTGATCTCAGAAAGAGTCCATGTCATTTACATCATGTTGATCTTCTTCAAGGTGGTAGTCAATTAGTTAAATTGTCGTCGGTCTGCCTTCTTAGCTCCTTTTGATTAGTTAGACATATGCCACGCAAGACTTTCAGGTGGTCAAAGGTCGCTTGAACGGAATCGCATGTCGGTGAGACACTAATCGTGTCTCCCCGATGCGATTATGTCTCTTCTGGTAGCTATCGACATAGCATAAGAAAGTCAGCACGACCTTCCATCGAGCCACGTAAGTCATATCGACACCACAAAACCCATCGGCAAGACAACCGGCGTCGATCAGAAGTCACAGCGAGCTCCACTAGTCACCTCGATATCATTTTTCTATCGCTGAGACCTCACTTATCGGTAGGACATCATAGCGAGGCCAAACCTTTCACACCGAGCTCATTTTGTATTGGCAAGACATTATCGGGTCGGTGAAACATCCTGGCGAGCACAGATCTTTTACTCGGAGTCTCCCCGATCCCCTCCTTTCGCTAGGGGTCGAGTTCCTTTTCCTTTCGGCAAGACCTCTCAATCAGAAAAAGGTCATGGTGAGCTTCCCTTGGTTAGACCGATATCCCCTTCTATTGGTAAATCCATCATTGTCGGTAGGAGATAAGATGGTCATCAAGACCTTATGTCGAGCCCCTCTCCTCTCGGCGAGCATATTCCATCTCGGGGAGACTTCTTCATTTCGGGGAGACCTTACCCCGAACTCACGCCCTATCGCCAAGACATCTCTGGGTTGGTGACACCTTCCCCCTTCGGCGAAACCTTTCGCCGAAGGCAATACCTCCCAGCAAGATCCTTTCGAGTTCCAATTTCTTTTAGCAAGAGCCTACTTGGTCAGCGAGAGCTTTCGCCAAGCCCTAAATCTTTTGGCGATCTCCTTCATGTCGACAAAACTTTTCGTGGTTAGGGAGACCTTATACCAAACATAAATCTTTCTCTGGGCTCATCTTACTTCTTCGGCCAGACAAACGGCCTTCGCCGAGACCTCACTATATCGGCAAGACGCTATGCCAAACCATGAACCTTCGGCCCGATGCCGCTCCATTTTGTTGAGACATCATTTCTTCGGCCAGACATCATGCCAAGGGTTTTATCTTTCAGCAATGCTAGCCGTTATCGCCAAGACTTCCTTTAATCGGTGAGACCTCTTGGCGAACGCAAAACACTTTCCCTGAGCCCTCCATGTTACACCGAAGGCTGACCCTTCGGTGAGACCCCTGCTAATCGTCCAGACCTCCTGCGGAAGGCAAAATTATCGCCGAGCTCGAACTTTCGGTGGGACCTCCTTCAGTCGGGGAGACCTCCTCTGAATAATTGTCGCCAAGAGCCTCATCTGTCAATGAGACCTCTTACCGACACTACCATTCTATCGCCGAGACTCACAACCATCGGCGAGACCTTTCGCCGAAGGCATTACCTTTTGGCGATCCTATTTCATTTCCGGGAGACAAGCCTCCTTCGCCGAGACCTTTCGCCGAGTGCAAAAATTTCTCCGGGCCCATACCCTATTTTGGCAAGACTCCTCCGGGTCAGCAAGAGATTATGCTGAGCTTTTTATCCTTTGGCGATGCTAGTCTTGCACAACGGTCGGGGAGACATCCCTCTTTCGTCGAGACATCTCAGCGAAGTCTCCTCCTTTCGCCAGGGGTTTACTTTACTTTGGGGAGACCTTTCATAGTCGGCGGGACCTTATGGCGAAAGCACTACTCCACTCTGAAGTAATCCCTCTTCGGTGTGATCTCCCATGTCGGCGAGACCATCTCATTTCGCCGAGACATTAAGTCGAAGCCTCCTCATTTTAGCGAAGGCCTATTTTAATTCAGGGAGACTCCACTTAGTCGCTGAGACCTTATAGTGACCAAAATGTCTCGGCGACTTCTTGGACTTCAAATGAATAGAACCTGACTGCCAATCGGCCAGACAACAAGAGGGTCTCAGCAATTTTTCCTGAGGAATTCTATGCTGAATGGGACTAAAGCATGCTTTAAAGCTAACTTCCTTGAGAGATATTTCCAAATGAGTGATTCAATCCTGCAAAACAAATGCCTAAGTCAATCCTTGGAGCATATAAAATACATTATTGTTCATGATTATTTCATTGATTCTTAGCAAGAAGAAGACCAACTCAAGCTGAGACAGAACCAAAATTAAATGGGACAAAAAAAACAAAATTAAAAGGAAACAAAAGAAAATCCCAAGACCAAAGCCAAAAACAAAGGCAACGAAACCAAAAAGAGAAGGGGGGCCCATTTTGTTCCAGAATAAAATAGGATGGTTATGCAAGGCATAACAAATGGCGACTCGGCTAGGAAAATGGTTTAACCATTTTCAAGAAACTGAAGGATTCAGCTACCTAGAACTCCTGGTTTATGAACATCACAACTCCAGTTGGGTCAGTTTTAGTAACCAAGGCTGAGCTAGAATCTCAAATGTAAATCAACAATGGCTACCCCTGAATCCATGTGTGTGCTTGATTGTGCATCACTCTTTTATAAAGTTTTTTCGATCTTTCAGACAATAATGTGCAAGATTTGAGCTACATGAGTTGATTCCCTTTAGCTATTGTGCAATGATATTATGGGTATTGCTCCGCTGCCAGTCAGGCGTCCATAGCCCCGACGGAGATACCTCTAATTTTCTCACAGCATTTCTCTACTGCCAGTCAGGCGTCCATAGCCCCGGTAGAGATACTGGAATCACCCATTCATATTGAGTCTTATTTTCTCTTTAAATATTTCTCTTTTCTTTTTATTTTGTTTTCTCATAGAGTTTCAGATATTTCATTCAATCAAATTTTTTTTATGTCAGATGTTTAACATCTATTCTGGGTTGAAAACTACCATGGACCTCATAACAGCACTTGGGAGATCGGATTTTTCACTCAAATCTTACAACACTATCATCCTAGGATAAATATACCATTACAAAAGGAGATGATCTTGATAATTTGTGATAGATTCAGAAGGAGCTAATGAAGGTTATTTACTCTGTACCTTGTTTTCAATACTTTCCACAGCTCTTGTTGATAATGGGCATAAAGAAAAAGTTTAGGACACAATCACCCAATCAGCAAACCTGAAAATCACTAAACCACTTCTCTCCTAATAGCCATAATATGCTCGAGATAACAGCCACCATTTTAAGATGGGAAAGAATGGATAAACCCCAAAGAACAAAACAAAACAGAAACCAAAAGAACAAAGAAAATAGAAAGATAGAAA
Source organism: Sequoia sempervirens (assembly GCA_007258455.2). Taxonomy (NCBI): domain Eukaryota; kingdom Viridiplantae; phylum Streptophyta; class Pinopsida; order Cupressales; family Cupressaceae; genus Sequoia; species Sequoia sempervirens. The sequence continues at coordinate 93,455,536 of VDFB02026320.1, read as the reverse complement.
GAAAGGAAAACAAACAAACATCAAATTATTTACAAACAAAAGAGCAAATTACTTACACAAAGAGTAGCAGATTATTCACATAAAGAACATAGTTATTTACACAGAAATTATTTACAAGCAGAAACTATTTACACAGATGCATCACCTAGCAAAAGTACCAACTTCATGACTCAAAATAGTGTTTAAGAAACTATTCATTGACAGGCAATGGAACAGGTTCTCCAGTTAAACTACTCAATCAGAAAGCATTTTCTCCTAGGATCTCAGCAATCTGATAAGGACCTAGCCAGAGCTTATCGAATTTCTGGTGACTGCCCTTCTTTTCACTAGCTTTATCCTATAACAACACAAGGTTTGATATCCTAAAAGCTTTGATTTTGGCTCTTTTGTCAAACCAACGTTTGACAACAGCCTAGTGCCTAAAGAATTGTTGCAAGGCGGCATCTCTCTGTTCTTCTAATTTCAACAAAGCAGTTAATCTTACTTCTATCCTATTGTCACTAGAGTAGAATTTTTGAATGAACTCAAGGATAGGTATTTACAAATGGATAGGGAACACAAGATCTTTTCCATACACTAACTTGAATGGTGAAGTCTTTAAAGCAGCTTTAATCCTAGTCCTATCTGCCCATAATGGAAATCTCAGCTGGGTGTGCCAGTCCCTAGGGTTGTTTTCTAACAATTTTTTAATTACCCCTAAGAGATTCTTATTGGTTGATTCTGCAACTCCATTTCCTTGTGGGTAATAGTTTGAAGAATACTTCAAGACAATTTTGTGATCATATGCCCAGGAAATAAACTCAGGAGAAGAAAAGGCAGAGCCATTGTCACATACCAGAGCGAAGGGTATCCCAAACCTAGTGGTGATGCATTCGGTGAGGAACTTGATCACTACCTCTGTTGTGTTGTTCTTACAGGGTATAACCTCTATCCACCTTGTGCAGTAATCAGTAGTAGTCAAAATAAACTTGTTCCCTGCAGAAGAGTTTGGGTTAATTACCCCAATAAGATCCAACGCCCATTGGGCAAATGGTCTTACCTCATAGATAGGCTGCAATGGCATGGCTACATGGCATTCTCTTGATGTAGAAATCTGACATATGTGACATGTTCTCACATGTTGATGGGCATCTTTGAATACACAAGGCTAGTAATAACCAGATCTGAGGATCTGGTGTGCCAATGAATTTGCAGAACCATGACCTATGCCGTGTTTCCCATGAAACTCAAAGATCACATGTTTAGCCTCTTACTGATCAAGGCATCGTAGGTACACTCCCTCAAAATTATTCTTGTATAGAACTCTTCATTCTTAGTGCTCTCCTTTGAGTTGCATTCATTCCTTCTGGTCACTGATTGTTGAGCATAAAATAGACAATATCAGCATACCAAGGGTCGCTGGCGAAGGATTGGGTTGTGTATTGCTGACCAATGATGTTGTCACTAGCATTTGCCATAGACTTAGATAGGCCCGTACCTCTGACAAGTTTCATCGGGTGTATCTCCAGATCGAACTCCTATAGAATGGCCATCCATTTCCCTCTTCTTTCTCCCAGCTCGCTCTGCATGAGTAGGGACTTCATAGCAGCGTCAGGAACTACAGCAATGATTTGGCTTCGGAGAATGTAGTGCCTAAACTTCTTGACAGCTCAAACTAGTGCAAAAGCTTGTTTCTCAAGAGGCGGGTATTTGATTTCAGCATTCTTAAATGGAGAGCTCATGAAAGCGATTGGCTTCTCCTCTGCCTCCCCTCTTCATTGAGTCAGGACAGCTGTGCAAAAATGTTCAGAAGCAAAGGAATAAATATAGAACGGTTTTAAATAGTCAGGGCTGGTGAGGACTGGCACTTCTGAAATGGATCGCTTGATCTGTGAAAACGCGACCTTTGCCTCCTCACTCCATTCTGTTTTGGCATCTTTCTTCATCATTTCATTTAGTGGTTTTACGATTTTTGCAAAGCCCATGATTTATTTTTTCACAAAGTTGATCTTTCTAAAGAAAGATCTCATCTCCTTCTTACTTCCTAGCCTGGTTATCTTGAGAATAGACTCAACTCGATATGGGTCAATTGATATTCCCCTTTCTGAAATTATATGTCCCAAGAGCTTTCCCTCAGAAACCCTGAATACGCACTTTTTGGGATTGAAGGAGACGCCATACTGGATACACCTCTCGAGAACCTTAGCCAAGTCTGCAGCGTGGTTCAATTGGTCCTTGGAGAACACTATCAGGTCATCCATGCAAACAATAATGCATTTACCAATCAAGTCCTTGAATGCTACGTCCATGGCGCATTGAAAAGTTTCTCCAGCGTTTATCAGAGCGAATGGCATTCTTCTGTATGCAAATGTTCCCCACTTTGTAGTGAAGGTTGTCTTCATTCTATCTTCACAGTTAACCATTACCTGATTGTATCCAGAATAACCATCCAGGAATGATATCATCTGAGACCCATTGACAGTCTGCAAGACTTCATCCAGAGAAGGAAGTGGGTAGTTATCTTTTTCTGAAGCTCTGTTCAGATTCCTAAAGTCCACACATAACCTAATCTCTTCATTTTTCTTACGGACTGGGACTAAGTTAGCCACCCATGTTGAATGTCGTACGAGGAAGATAATCCTTGCAAAGAGCAATTTCTGGACTTCTTTAAGGATCAGTGGCTCAATCAGGGCATTGACAGGGCGTTGTTTCTGTCGGAATGGTTTAGCTTCAGGCTTCAGAGGGATAGTATGAGTCATTACAGAAGCATCGAATGTCTTTAGATATTCATATCCCCAGGCTATCACAGCAATATCTTTCTTCAGTGCCTTTATTATATCTTTTCTGATTGTTTCAGGGCAGGCTTTCCCTATGTAGACATTCCTTTCAGGGCTAGAATCAGCTAGGTTAACAATTTCATATTCACTTCCTTTATCTTTAGCTGATATCTTCTCTCGAGCACTTGGGTCTGAGTCAAAAATTATTTCCAAGGCCACCATTCCCTTGGGAATGCTATTGCTCTTTAAATTAAGGACCCCTTCCTTATCACAATCTTCAGGGTTCCAATCCCCTTGATCCCTGTTGGACTCATCAATGATATGTCCTTTGAAAACATCTGAGCTTGCTAGGAAAGTAAGAATATGTCGATCATCATCAAAAACTTGAAAATTCCTGACATTATCAGGAACAACAGGGGTGGATATCAATTCCACTGAGACTTTCTTAAGCCTAGAGCCTTGCATAGGTTCCAGGGTACTTGTAGCAACACCAATGAATCAGCTATCTGATTTTCTTCTCTAGGGATTAAGCTAATCCCAAATGCATCAAAGTCCTCAATCAAGTTCCACACCCTATTTCTATATGCTGCTAGCCTTTTATTGTGACATGTGTATTGGCTGTGCACTTGCTTGATAACAATTTTTGAATCTCCTTTGACCACCAAGGCAGTGACTTTCTTCTTATGTGCAAACATCAGCCCTCGAGCTAGAGCTTCATATTCTGCTATGTTGTTAGTGCACCCGAACTACAACCTATAAGAAGCAAAAAAGGTTTTCCCTTTCGGGCTGGTTAGTTCAATCCCAACACCACAGCTTGTCTTAGATTTGGATCCATCAAACGTGAGGGTCCATAGCTAATCATGAGTTGGGGTTAATCCTTTTGAGGTCATTGTGGGGACTTGCACAAAATGAGCCAGGGGTGGGGTTACTTGATCTTTTGAATCAGTTATAGGGAACGGGTGTTCAATAGGTTCCTCAGGAGTAATTCCCAATCCCTGCACAGATGTATTATGTGACCCAAGGTTATCCTTCTGACATTCACTTGCATCTTTGATGGATCCATCAGGTTTCAGCATACTTGTGAGTGCAGGGGTGTCGGGCAAATCTTAGAGTTGTTCTGCATAAACATGTTGGTTTGGAAATGTAACTGAGTCAAGTTCAATTTGAGAAGGAATTCCCTTTGAAAGTATTTTATCCTTAGTCAGCATTATTGCTTCTTTGGATTCAAATGAGAAGCAGTCTGCAATGGTCTTAGGGTGACTTGAGCTAGCTTCCTCAGCTTGGGAAATATGATTTAAAATGTCAATACAGGGTTGACAAGTCAATTTAGAATGATTTTGGTAGTGTACCCTGCACCAATTAGGGAGTAGTAGATTTTACAGATCGGTATCTTCCCCTAAGACCAGCTGATCCTGTTGTAGCTTATTGATCAATGCTTGTTGGTTTTCATTAATCATAGGATCAGGGAACTTTGGTATTGGCAATTCTTTAGGATCAAGAACAAAAAAGGTTAAAATTACATCCCTTTTATAAACACCTATCCCAGTTTTGAAATAGGCTACCTCATTGGGGAAATCATATTCAGTGATGATATGCTTGAGGCGGGGCTCACTTTCAATCCTAATTTGAGTAGGAATCCCTCTCCATAGTAGCCACATATGTGAAAAGTCAAGGGAAAGATATCCCCCTAGATTTTTCATCAAATCTTTGCTCAACAGCATACCATAGGTCTCAGGAATGTCTGCTACTTGAATATCTATGTTGGTTAGGATCCTAGGGTCAGATCCTATTTGAACATGTATGTTTCTTAATTCCCCCACCACATTAACCTCTTTTTTTTCAAGTTGGATGACCTTCTTGTTTGTCTGAATGGGGTTCAATCCCAACTTCTTGCATATGGAAAATGACATAACATTGCCTGAAGCCCCTGAATCCAACAAACAATTATGTAGGTTCTTCCCACAAATTCTTAAACTCAAAATAAATGGTGTACCTACCTTGTTTCTGTACAAGGCTGCATTCACGTCCCCAGTAGGTGCCACCTTGTTTTTTCCTTTTAATTTGTTAGCTTGCTCCAAAGCTTTCAGCACTATCTCTTGTTGGGCAGGGCACCACTTTAGGATGTCAAAATAGGACAAAGAAGTTTTTTGTTTCTGCATCTCAGAAACAATATCAAATTATGTATTATAACTTGCACTACCTTTGAAAACACCAAAGGAATTACCCTTGTTATGGAAGTCAGACGGGCCTTTTGGTGGAGGAGGGTTATTATTAGCACTTTGATTTAGAGGCACCATGTGATTAGGTGGTGCTGATGTAGTGAGTGGACCCTTATCCTGATTTCTTAGGAAGTGTCCTCCTTTTGTCTGAAAGGCTTGGGCATCATATGAATCTTCCTCTGGTTCATTCTCCTCTTGCCTTGGGAATGAAGGTTCCTCCTCAAAGAGGTCATAAGTCATTGTTGTATCTACTGAGCCGCCTTCTTTGTGAGGATTCCCTTGGAATGTTTGGACATTTTCCTGTGCCATCTTGACAATTTTCTCCATTTCAGAGCAGTTCACCTCAGAATGGGTTGCAGTATCATGCAGCCTACACCAATTAGTCATAAAGTTGAGGTCAGCCACGTTTGCAGTATGTGATCTCTCCTCATTAGCTTGATAGTTGTGCAAAACTCCACCATTATTGGTCCATGTATTCCATTGTTTGTTGTTATTTGGCCTTTGGTTATATCCTCTATTTTGATTTTGATACCCTTGGTTAGAGGAGTTTTGGCATTGATAACCCCTTTAGTTGTAATTGTTGTTATTCTGATAAGTACCTTGATTGTTGTTGTTTTGATTAGGATAGTTACCTTGGTTTTGGGAGAGGTTTAATTGAAGCTGAGCCATGTCATTTGTAACTTGAGACAGTGTTTTCTTCAAGGTCTCTACCTCATTTGTAAGTTGGACTGTCTTTTCACTTTCCACACTCTTAGCAATAGGTGGCTGACCACCATGATTTAGTGATCCAATTTGGTTATGATGACCATGGGAACTTTGAGGAATCTGTGATTGTTGAAAGAGATCAAGAGTTCTAGTAGCAAAGAATGGAACAGGTGGTTGGGTTTGCAATTCAGACATAGGTCCATAATGGGAAGGAGACATTCCCGGGACAGTATTGAATAGAGGGGTTGGGCTATGCATCTGATATCCTATTGAAGGGAAACCTCCTTCCAGGCTTCCTTTGTTGAGAACTGATTTGTTGCTATAGCTTGATAGCTAGATGATAGACTTTGGATAGAGAATCAATATCAGCTGGTTGATAAGTCCTTTGCAAGAACAAGCCAAGCAAGGGGTCTATAACCCTAAAGTAAGCTTGAATGGCACTATTCTCAGTGACTAGATAGGGATCTTGCAATCTCCTATACATTTGTTGGAACCTGGTATTGAACAAGGGCAAGGATTCACATGGCTCTTTCCTGATAGTAGCAAATTGGTGGTATAAAAGAGCTAGATCCACATAAACCCTAAATTGATTGATGAAAGCATTTTCCAAGTGTGTCCAGGTCAGAATGGAACCTTGAGGAAGATTAAGGTACCAATTGTATGCCATGTCCCGTCAGGAGTAAGGGAACAACCTACAAACTACATCATGGTGAGCTATCTGAGCTCTGGTACAAGCATCCTTGAAAGCTTGTATATGCTCCTTAGCACTCCTTGATTCGCCATGAATGTACTTGGGGCAGAATTTCTCAGGGTTCTTGGGCATATCATGAAAACCTCCAGGAATAATCCCCAATGGAGAGGGATTATTCTGAAAGAACACCATTGGTGGGGGTGGTGGTGGTTGAGCCAGCTGTTGTATGGGTTGAACCAGCTATGATGACAATTGAGATGGATGTGGTGGTGGATTAATAGGTATCCACTGGGGTATTGGTGAAAATTCTAGCGGAGTGAGCGGAGCTGATAAGGGTGGTACGATAGTTGAGCCAATCTTATGACTCTTGTGTCTTACTGGGGTCTTGAGTTATATCAAAGGTGGTGGATTCTCAACTGATTGAAGAACTCTATGGGACCTTTCTGGTGAGAAAAACCCAGTTTTATCCAGTTTGCCCTTCTAGGCCCTCCTAGTGCCAGCTTTTGTTGATGGTTGAAATGGCACATCAACAGTTAAACAGAATATTGCTATTTTGTTTCTCCTGAAAGAGAAAGATAACACAAGGATATCTTAGCTCCCAAGGTCTTTGTAGTTGGTTCTCAACTGTGTTGATGTCCCTCAGTGGTCAATGTAATAGTAATGTTCAAGGGGCCTACTGGTGTGAGCTTCTGGATTGTTCTAATATCAAGCATGAATTTAAACCTACTCTAACCAAGGTTTTAAAGAAACAGCAAAAGACAAATCAGAGCTTTGGTACTGAAAAGAATGATAATTCACCTATCTTAACCAGACTTGTTATCCTTCAAGGAATTATAAACTAAAACTGAAGAACAAAATTAACTTGTGATTAACACACAGTTGCATTCATTCACAGTGTTGATTTCTACAGCAGAGTACTAGTTACCATTTTAAATAAAACACCAAAATAACATTCCATTCCTTGAAGGCTTCACAAATCAAATGATTAACTTAAGACAAACACCATTCTGAAACACAATCTGAAGTAGATTAAGATCTAGTTGCTTCTACTGTTAGTGAAATAGATAAGCACCACTTACAAAGCTGGCACAATCACCAGTGTACAGAAAAATCTATGACTCCAAGTTGTTTCCATTTATACTAAGAAAACTAAAAAAGATACATTATTGGTTCCTACTGGATCTAATTGCTCCCCCAACAAGAAAAAATAAGCTCCCATTACAAAGAATCAGGATGTAGTTCTATCTCCTGTAACTGACTTTTCTTTCTAATTTCTAACTCCTTACTTCTAACCCTTCTAACCTTTTAGAAAGAGGCAAGAATGCCATATATACAAAATGTACCAAAAAGAATGTGTTGTCCCTTGTCTTAGGGTTTACAAAATATCTCCTTTCAGGAGGGTCGGCTCTCAGATCTTTATTAAGAGAGTGAATGATGCATTCAATGTGAAGCCCTGCTATCCATGTCGGTGATGTCTTGACCTCAGGAGAAGCCTTAAAATCTTTTATAGCTGCAGATTTTACTCCTGGTATCTGTGTCTATCTTTCAACTCCTTCGAAGGGCTTCCTTGAATGCTCTAAAGCATTTTTCCATTAATACCGATCCGCCCTTAGCAATGGTCACTATAGCTATCTATTGGAAATATGTGCCTCAAACTATATAGGCTGAAACCTCCATTAGAGACAAGTCAGTGTGACATCTTCATTGTCAGGCCGACTAGCAGCTTGATTCATTCTAGTTTGTACAGGTCGCTGTGACCTTGCAAATGTCTTGCTGAAAGGTTGCATTGTGGAGTCTATCGTTGTGACGGTGTATTTGTTATGACTTCATAGCGCTCGGGAGACCTTTGGCCGACAAGCCATTCAATCGTATTTCGGGGATACTTTTGGTCACCATGGGCTTCGGGATAGCTAAGGGTTCTCGCTAAGAAGTCCCAGTGAACGGAGAAGGTCACGCCGACAGGGAAACATTCATACGTTCTTCGGAGTAACTCAAAAGTGGTCGGAGAAACGTCTTAGCGTCTTAAGGTTGTATTGTTGATAGCTGATGGCTATCAAGGTAACTCAAGGATCCTAAGAAGACATCTCAGTGAACGTTGAAGGTCTCACCTACAGGAACATCTTTTGAAGTCTTCGGTGTAGCTCTTGGCGAATGTTTGTCATCAATGGAACACGGAGGTCTTGGTAAGAAGTCCCAGCGACTTTGATGAGTCTTGTCGATGATGAAGAGTCTTCAGGGTAACATATGGAGATTAGTATGTTCTCTCACCGAAGGGAAATGTCTTGGCGACGTGTGAACACTTCGGGGTAACCTTTATGTCTCAGAGAAACCTCTTGGCAATATTAGTATGTCTTGCCGACTATCCTTTGGAGCTCGATATGACTTGTGTCTTCGGCATACCTTTTGGTGACTCGCTATGGTCTCCTGGCGAATGCGATAGGTCTAGGCGACTGCTTAGTGACTCGGTGTAACTCATGGAGCTCGATAGAACATCTTAGCGATAACAGAGTCTCTTGGTGACATCGATATGAAGTCTATGTGGCATCGGTGAGACACTGTTAGTGTCTCACCGAGATGCTAGTACATTGTGAATTCTGTTGACCGAGTAAGACCATCCTATGTGGAGTCTCGTGGACAAATAAGAAGAGCCGAATGGGAACAGTTGGAAGATAGTCAGTTGCAACGGTTCTGTGAGGAAGTTCTACAGACAAATTTTGACATGGATATACTCTGTGATTACTGTTTGTAATCGGTTGGTTGAATCGACAGGTTGTTGAGTGATTATGTCGAGGGATGAATTATGTGGACTATAATGTGAAGAATCATTTACAAGAATGTTAATGGTGAATGATGTTGTATAATGACACCAGAAAGACAAGTCTGGAATTTGTATGTAATTTCATTATTGTAATACAAAGTGATTTCTCTTGGTGTGGTGGGATTTTCTCCCATAAGGGTTTTCCCACGTATATCTGGTGTTCATGTGTGATTGTTAAATACTCTATTTATGTTTTCTATTTCTTAGTGCATCTTAATTTGATTGTAATTGTAAATTTTAAAGTGTATCTACATTCTTTCCTGAGGTATTGACGTTAGGAGAATTGTTTTCCGCATCTAATTTTCCTTACACTGTCCCTGTGAGTCATGGTTGCTTCTTTCCTTCAGCCTCCTTCATGTCCTGGACCTTTCTGCACGTTGACCGTCTTCTGGAAGCATCATCGGGCCTCCCTTTAGGTCTGAACATCATCACTCGAGCCGATCCATCGCCACTTGATCTTAGAAGGAGTCCATGTCATTTGCATCTTGTTGATCTTCTTCAAGGTGGTAGTCAATCAGTCAAATTGTCACCGGTCTGGCTTCTTAGCTCCTTCTGATTGGTTAGACATATGCCACGCAAGACTTTTAGGTGGTCAAAGGTCGTTTGAATGGAATCGCATGTCGGTGAGACACTAATCGTGTCTCCCCGATGCGATTATGTCTCTTCTGGTAGCTATCGACGTAGCATAAGATAGTCAGCAAGACCTTCCATCGAGCCATGTAAGTCATCGACACCACAAAACCCATTGGCAAGATAACTGGCGTCGATCAGAAGTCACAGTGAGCTCCACTAGTCTCCTCGATATCATTTTTCTATCACTGAGACCTCACTTAACGGTAGGACATCATAGCAAGGCCAGACCTTTCACCCCGAGCTCATTCTGTATCAGCAAGACGCTATCGGGTCGGTGAGACATCTTGGTGAGCACAGATATTTTACTCGGAGTCTCCCTGATCTCCTCCTTTCGCTAGGGGTCGAGTTCCTTTTCCTTTCGGCAAGACCTCTCAATCGACAAAAGGTCATGGCAAGCTCCCCTTGGTTAGACTGATATCCCCTTCTATTGGTAAATCCATCGCTATCGGTAGGAGATAAGACGGTCATCAAGACCTTATGTCGAGCCCCTCTCCTCTCGGCAAGCATATTCCATCTCGGGAAGACTTCTTTGTTTCGGGGAGACCTTACCCCGAACTCACGCCCTGTCGCTAAGACATCTCTGGGTCGGCGAGACCTTCCCCCTTCGGCGAAACCTTTCGCCGAAGGCAATACCTCCCAGCGAGATCCTTCCAAGTTCCAATTTCTTTCAGCAAGAGCCTGCTTGGTCGGTGAGAGCTTTCGCCGAGCCCTAAATCTTTCGGCGATCTCCTTCACATCAGCAAGACTTTCCGTGGTCGGGGAGACCTTATACCGAACATACATCTTTCTTTGGGCTCATCTTACTTCTTCGGTGAGACAAACGGCCTTCACCGAGACCTCACTGTATCGGTAAGATGCTACGCCAAACCATGAACCTTCGGCTCGATGCCGCTCCATTTCGTTGAGACATCATTTCTTTGACCAGACATCATGCCGAGGGTTTTATCTTTCAGCGATGCTAACCGTTATTGCCAAGACTCCCTTCGATCGATGAGACCTCTTGGCAAATGCAAAACATTTTCCTCGAGCCCGCCATGTTACACCGAAGGCCGACCCTTTGGCGAGACCCATGCTAATAATCCATACCTCCTACCGAAGGAAAAATTATCACCGAGCTCGAACTTTCGGTGGGACCTCCTTCAGTTGGGGAGACCTCCTCTGAATAATTGTTGCCAAGAGCCTCATCTGTCAGTGAGACCTCTTACCGACGCTACCATTCTGTCACCGAGACTCACAACCATCAGTGAGACCTTTCGCCGAAGGCATTACCTTTTGGCGATCCTATTTCATTTCGGGGAGACAAGCCTCCTTCACCGAGACCTTTCACCAAGTGCAAAAATTTCTTCGGGCCCATACCCTATTTTGGCAAGACTCCTCCAGGTCGGCAAGAGATTATGCCAAGCTTTTTATCCTTTGGCGATGTTAGTCTTGCACAATGGTCAGGGAGACATCCCTCTTCCACCGAGACATCTCAACGAAGTCTCCTCCTTTCGTCGGGGATTTACTTTACTTCGGGGAGACCTTTCATAGTTGGCGGGATCTTATGGAAAAAGCACAACTCCCCTCCGAAGTAATCCCTCTTCGGTGTGATCTCCCATGTCAGCAAGACCATCTCATTTTGCCGAGACATTAAGCTAAAGCCTCCTCATTTCGGCGAAGGCCTGTTTTAATTCGAGGAGACTCCACTTAGTCATCGAGAGCTTATAGTGACCAAAATGTCTCGGCAACTTCTTGGACTTCAAATGAATAGAACCTGACTGCCAATCGGCCAGACAACAAGAGGGTCTCGGCAACTTTTTCCTGAGGAATTCTATGCTGAATGGGACTAAAGCATGCTTTAAAGCTGACTTCCTTGAGAGATATTTCCAAATGAGTGATTCAATCATGCAAAACAAATGCCTGAGTCAGTCCTTGGAGCATATAAAATACATTATTTTTCATGATTATTTCATTGATTCTTAGCAAGAAGAATACCAACTCAAGTTGAGACAGAACCAAAATTAAATGGGACCAAAAAAATAAAAAAATAAAAGGAAACAAAAGAAAATCCCAAGACCAAATCCAAAAACAAAGGCAACGAAACCAAAAAGAGAAGGGGGGCCCATTTTGTTCTAGAATAAATGGGTTGCTTATGCAAGGCATAATAGGACCCTCTCCTTTGTACATTCCTACATGTATCAATGGGAACACCGTAACTGGTGTTCTCATTGACCCTACATGTTAGGTTAATGTTATCATAGAGGAGATCATGTTAATAAACTTTTTACAGAAGGATGGGTATGATGTGTTGGCATTTCAATTCGCACCTTTGGAGTGCGTATTGGAAATGGATAGCTATGCACAAATAAATTGTTCTTTAAATTAGGAGGGGAAACTCCCTCTTTTTCTATTGATGCGTAAAAAGAAATGTAATCTAAATTCCTATCTTTTTACTTAGCTTAGAGCACAAGGTTTATAAAACTCTATGTGTTGCAGCTGAAGTTTTTCTCTGGTTTAGTAATCTCAACTACAACTAGGCCTATTTTATTACACTTCTATCTCCTTAGGTAAATTCTGAGCGAGAGGATTTAGAAGTAACTAGGAATGATTTGGTTAACTTAGACAAATTGTTTCTCAGAATGCATCTAAAGGCTCATTGCTCTTTCAGATTTATGCTAAAATAAATTTTATTCAAGTAAACATCAAATGATAAGCTAGATCTTAGGATTCCCTCAAAGGCTCATTGCTCTTTCAAGGTGTAGGATAAAATGAAGATTATTAAGAATAGGACATCAAATGATAAACTAAATATCAGGATTCCCTTGAAGGCTCATTGCTCTTTCAAGGTGTAGGATAAAATGAAGATTATTAAGAATAGGACATCAAACGATAAACTAAATATCAGGATTCCCTTGAAGGCTCATTGCTCCTTTGGAGGTGTAGGCTGAAATATAGATTATAAGAAACAACAAAGATTGAAAGATCTTGAAACTTTGGATCAAAGGCTCATTACTCTTTTGATTTATTTTCTCAAACTCAATCAACGATTACACGTTTGGGATAGAAAATTGTATGAAAGTGGACAATCATACAAGATACGATCAACCAAATAACACTTCAACAAATATTGAACACAAGTACATGAACAACAAGAATGTAAGAAAACAACTCAGTGTTTTGTCATCACAAGTATGGTTCAAGAACATATACTAAGTAACAAAGTTGAAGGCTCAAAGGCTTAGCGTTTTGTTACAATGAAGTACAGTTAAAATACAATGAGCAAGGTTGCTCTAATTACTTATAGACACTCAAAGGAGTAGGGAACCCTAAAATCTCCCTAGGTTAACATTCAATTCTTGCCAATCAACAAGATTTATTCCTATGTCTAAACAAATGTAACTTAACAGTTAACTGGAAAGACTACTTCAGTTAATTGATTCTAAACTAAATAGAAATCCATTGTACAAAGGTGTCTCCAAAAGTAGACATGCATAAAAGGTGGGACAATGAGTTAACTTGGAAAAGGCATCAAGTTAACTACTGTGTCAAATGCTATCTTTGGAAAAAAGGTGGGACGTCCTAACTGGTAGTTCACTAGTTGCCATCTTGAGCAATCATCTCCTCCAAGAAGTTGTTAACTACCTCATCATCTGGAGATCGTCACATGCCTCAACTGTCATTTTACTGTTTGTTAGCAACTTGAGCAATCCTAGAAATATGTGCACACTTAAACTGGCAGTTCACTGATTGGTAACTTTGGTGGCTCCGTAACTAGAGTGATGACCTCTGTTTCTTCTATAGCTTTATGCTTCTGACTCTTTTCTTGATTTTTCGCAATGGAAGAGTGTTGCATGATGAAATCATGAAGTTAGACTTTGAACACTCTAGTTGTGAGAATTTCTCATGAACTCGTTGCATACCCATAGTTCCAAGGGTATTCAACCCTCTAAACTAGCCTTGAAAGGCTATTAGATATATGAGGTATGAAACCATATGAAATTCGTAGACTTTGAGTGTCTATGCCTGTCAATTAGTCCAAATCAACAATCGTACTTCATTGTAGCAAAATGCTGAACCTTTGAACCTTCGATTTTGTTACTTAGTATATGTTCTTGAACCATACTTGTGATGACAAAATGTTGTTTGCTTGCATTCTTGTTGTTTATGTACTTGTGTTCAATCTTTGTTCAAGTGTTATTTGGTTGATCGTATCTTGTATGATTGTCCTCTTTCATACCATTTTCTTTCCCAAACGTGTAATCATTGATTGAGTTTGAGAAAATAAATCAAAAGAGCAATGAGCCTTTGATCCAAAGTTTCAAGATCTTTCAATCTTTGTTGTTTCTTATAATCTATATTTCAGCCTACACCTCGAAAGGAGCAATGAGCCTTCAAGGGATTCCTGATATTTAGTTTATCATTTGATGTCCTATTCTTATTAATCTTCATTTTAGCCTACACCTCAAAAGAGCAATGATCCTTCAAGGGAATCCTAAGATCTATCTTATCGTTTGATGTTTACTTGCATAAACTTTATTTCAACGTAAATCTGAAAGAGCAATGAGCCTTCAGATGCATTTTGAGAAACAGTTTGTCTAAATTACCCAAATCATTCCCAGTTACTTCTAAATGCTCTCACTTTGGATTTACCTGAGGAGATAGAAGCATTATAAATAGGTCTAGTTGTATTTGAGATTACGAAACCAGAGAAAAACCTCAGTTGCAATGCAAATTTTTATAAACCTTGTGCTCTCAACTGAGTAAAAATATAGGAATTTAGTTTACATTTCTTTTTATTCATCAACAACAAAAGAGGGAGCTTCCCCTCCTAATTTGAAGAGAAGTTTATTTGTGCATAGTTGTCCATTTCAAATACGCACTCCATAGGTGTGAATTGAAACACCAACACGATGAATCTAAAATCAACATACATACACATGATGGGCTTTCCGTCTCTCCCATCGGTTCTATCACCCTATCAGTCCTAGTTGGGCCTAGGACTATGAATTCCCTCTTTGATATTATCCTAGGGTCCAACCTGTTCAGAGTGAAGCTAGGAATTCTTTGGCTAGTTTCCATGAATGTAGTCCCCTCGATAATCCATAAATGCTTGAAGTTCTCTCATGAGGGTTTTGTGCATGTAGTCCATGACATCGACTACAAACCATGGTGGCGGGCGAGGGCTACTCACTTGATCACTTTTGGCCTGCCCCTATTGGTCCACTCCCTCCGAGAATGGACCTCTTGTATCAAACTTATGTAAAATACAAGAATGGGGGCATAGTGTCAAAAGTGACCTACCCTCCTCCTCCCTATGCCATTTCAGTTAAAGTTTCCATGATAGTGTAGCATAAGGCTGCCTCTACCGCTTGAGAAAATAAGTCCGCTCAGGCTTCTTCTTCTTCCTCTACTGTTCCACCTACCTCTGCCTCTCACCCTGCTACACCACCTTCGAATTTCGCCCCTATGCGTCTCTTGGGGAGTCCGATGGTGCCCGCTTGGCAGAAGGACAAGTGTCAGGTGTTTGACCTTCCTTTCTTACCCATAGTGCCTCGGCCTGTCTTGTATGGTAAGGGGAAGGGTCCCCTTGGAGTCTTATCTACGTCTTGACCTTCATTGCCTCCTACTGCTCCTACTCCTAGGGTAGCGAATGGGAAGAGGCTTGTCGCTGAGGTGCTTGAGTCTGCTTCTCCACTTGTGGTTGCCTTTGCTCTTGCATCTATTCCTCTTGTTCCTGTCCAGGGATCACTCCCTTCGCTAGAAACGGTTGTGATGGATACTTCATTGACTAAATAGGAGCCTTATGTTACTCCTCAAGTTGCAGCCTCTAGTTCTTGAAGCCGAAGAAACCACCTTACGTGTGAGAGCGTAAGCGTCAGAGGAAGGCTCTGGCCATTGAGAAGGCTCCTTGTAGAAGGAGGAATGGGGGCCAGCAGCTACTGTTTCAGTGTCTTTTGTCGTGTCCTCTTCCGCCCCTTCTGCTTCAATTTTCTCTACCTTGATCTTGCATCCGGCTCGCCTTGCGAGCGTAGATGATCCTCACCCTAAAAGAGTGTAAGTTTTCATTGCTCCTTCCATTGAGCCTCCTCTTCTAATGTCCCTTTCAGACATCCCACCTTTTCCCATACCTGTGGATATGTCGAATACCTCAGTGGTGTCCGCTATGATTTTCTCCTCTTCCTCATCACCTTCTACTTGATTTGTGGGGATCTCACATCCTCCGATGAAGCGCAAGTTGGAGGACAACCTTGCTTCTAATGGGGGTCAGAAGAAGGGATCTCCTTCTTCAGAAGTTGGTTCTGCATTGGCTTGTGTCGTCCTAGTGATGGAGGTAGCTTCGGCGTCCTCGAAGTTTGTCACTTCCCCCGAGACTTTTGGTGAGGTTGGTAGTGGATCTTGGGTGCCTCCTTCATCGCTTGCTCAGTTGACACATGGCACTCCCGTTAAGTGTATGTTCAACTCAATGGATGATGTCCCAGATTTGTTGGAAATTTTTACAAAATCTCTAACATTTAGCTTTCAAGAACTGAGTGAAGAAGACCTCGAGGGGTCCTCTTCCTTGGCTCTTGTTGTAGGAGATTTGGAGGGTGCTCCCCTTGCTATCCTGCCCTTGCAGGCTCATCCACCTTTCCCTTACAATGATCTAGATTGGGAGAATGACGACCTCTTGGTTGATGAGGACTAGGAGGGCACATCTTCTTCATTTGCAGATTAGATTTGTGTGTATGTTGTGTTTCCCCTATGCTTGTTTTATGTGTTCCTGGAGGACCCTTGTCACCCTCGTAGGTGCTTGGATACAAGAGTATTTTTGTGTCGTAAATTTCTTCTATTTGTCACATCATTCTTCTTTTTATTGTGCCTTGATTTTCGACAATTGGGGATGATCCAAAGTGTTGGGGGCATTTAGGCCTCCCTTCCATGTTGACCCAATTTTTTATTTTGATTTTGTTTTCATGTAACTTTCCTCACAAGGTCTGATATAGTAGGGGGTTGATGACAGTTCATTTATATATTATTATATTATATCTATTTATATTTATGAGCAACTTTGACCCCAAAATACCAGACCCCTTGTATCTCTTGATGTATGTGTTTTTGTTTATGTTATATTTTTTTTTCTTGCTTGTGATGTTGTGGTGTTTATGTGTTGCCCCTCACGTGCATGACAACATTACTATGGTTACATCTCATCATGTTCCACGGGCCACAACATTACTTTCATTCTTGCTTTTCTCTCCTTAGGATGTCACGTGCCTTTGAGTTTAGCACGCACCATCCTAAGGGGGGGCTATCATATTGTTCCAATTTTCAGAAGGTGTATTCAGTGGCGATCAAATCCCTCGCTGAAAGTCCTTATTTTAAAAAAATTGTATTCTTCAACATGGATCCCTAACTGAATCTTTCTTTCATCATGGATTTGTAAGATAGAATCTGGAAACTTTCCTTTGAGAAGGGAGTACTTTTTCTAATAAAGTCTAAAAACTTGCCCTTGCAAGGGAGCATTCTTTCTTTCGAACTCCTAGATGAAAGAAATCTTTTAGAAGGATTCCTTGATGCTAGAATCATTGGCGAAAAATTCTATCGCTTTTCAAAAATTACATTGCTTTTCAAATAGAGCGTTCCTCAAGCAAACCCCATTTATTTTGAAGGGTTCCCGAGGGAGCCCTTTGAATGCTTCTCCTTCAATTGTTGATTTTCTATGTGATTGTCTGCCTATCTGCCTATGTGGATTTTTGTTATCTAACATGTTTTGTCTACGGATTAACATGTTGCTTTGCAGGGGTACCTGTGAAACTACTTTTCAATCAACCTTGCAAGACCAAGCACCTGTAAGGCCCCATTAAACTCTGCGAAGCATCTCACATCCTGTAATGAGCCTTGCTCAAATTGTCCTTAATCTCTCCAAATTGAAGCCTTGTAATTTTGTCAAACAGTTTGTATGCAATATTCTATGTTGCTGGTATGAAGTTTCAGTTTGTTGTTTGATACTTATGTTGAATGCTAAATTGATTTGAATGCTTGAAAATAACTTCTACAATGCTTATGCAAGTATCTAAGTGCAATGCAATCACTTTTTGTATTTTTAGACGCAAATAGATGAGAAATTACCTGTATAAAATGCAGCTATAGCCAAGAGACATTTTGTCAAACACTTGGCATGCATACTATTAAGCCAAGCACAAATGATATGTAAATTCCCAATAACAATTACAATTAAGCAACTACTTATTTCTCCTTGATTGCAATGATTGTTCAATAGAATGTTGATTTCAAAATGGCCAAGACTCTTGGCAAATTACAATGATATAAAATATGGTAATTGTTGATATGAATGATCACCTACAGTTGCAACTTATAACTCCTAATATGCAATTTTATCATGAATGATAAACAAAGGAACCTAGTGGAATGGTGATGCCTTGGATGAGAGCGGATGAAGAAATCAGATTTCAAGCAAAATGACCTTGTCTCTAGCCAAATCAACCCCTCCAAGCAAATCACCCCTGTTCTAATCAGATTGGAAATAATAAATAATCTTCAATGATTTTCAACCACCTCAAGTTTCTAACAAAGTCGCCTTGGCCCTAGGAGAAGGGCACACCAATTCAAGAAGGAAATCGATGTATGAATGGGCTCCAATGAGAAAAATCAACCCACTATAGGCATCCTCCTTATGACTGCAATTTCTTATTTTTAAATCAGAATTCTCCACAAATAAGTTTGTCCTCCAAGATGTGCAAATAGTGAAGAATGACGATGCCAAAATATTCTCCAATGCTGCTCCAAATCGACTTATACCAAAATTGGCCTTTGGCCACAAATTTTGCTCAATGAGAAGTCTGAAGTAACCTCTCCAATGGATGCAACCCTTCAGAAGGTATTTCACTTCCTCAGTTATGCTATCAATGGGAGTTTTAGTTCCCAAAGATAATATACTGCAGAAACCTTAGCTCCACAAGTGCTCATAAAATTGTTGATGTCAAGATGTTGGATGATAACAATGGCAGCCAACACCCTCTTTTATATTTTATTATTATTTTAATTTTATAATTTACATTTTCACTTTATAATAAAATAATAATTCATAACATAAAGTGCAAATATAGCATCACCTTATAACATGAGGTTTCTAAAAATAGAAACATATCAATTAATCATTAGAATACCTCCATATGAATATTGAATCCCCAAAGAAGCCAATTGTCAACAAGGTATCTGCCAAGAAGACCCTCTAAACATGCTCCATTAGACTGTGACGGGCACTAATAGGCTAATCACGCAAATGCATTAATGTCTAGCTAGAAGGGGACATTACAGTCTGCTCCTAAAATTGCTTGTCCACAAGCAATCTCAAATCTGGTTGTTGTAGAATCTCCTCTCTCCCAAGGAGCATCCTCAACTGGCAAGTCCCTCCACTTGATCAAATACTCTATGATAACCCGGTGGTGCAAATGTCTCTCCCTAACATCCAAAATAGCCTCAGACACCAAAATCAGCTTCCCCTCATCATCCAAGGGTGGCAGGATCGGGAAAGGAACCACACGATGTCCCAACGCCTTTTTGAGGCGTGACACATGAAACACATTATGCACTCTGCAATCCGCTGGCAACTCCAACTCGTAAGCCACCTCTCCCACTCTCCTGATAATCCTGAATGGTCCATAGTAACGGGGCTTAATTTTCTCTACACCACTCCTCTTAAGAGAGGATTGTCTTTACGGTTGCAACATCAAGTACACCATATCTCCAAACCTCAAAAGAGCACTCAACCCTCTTCTAATTTTCTTACTATTTATGTTGGTTCTATTCCTTCTGTATATTCTCCCATAGATCCCTCATAATATCTTGATTCTCTTGTAATATATCACCAGCACTAGATACCCAACTATCACTCAACAAGAGACCCAGAAAGCTTGGCACATCATACCCATACAAATCCATGAATGGTGTCATCTGAATAGAGAGATGGCAAGTGGTATTGTAGCAATACTCACAAAGATATAACCACTTAACCCAACCCCTTTGCTACCTTGTGATGTAATTCCTGAGGCACCCTTCCACCCACTTGTTCACTATCTCCATCTGTCCATCTGTCTGCGGGTGGTAACTAGTAACAAAGATATAACTAGCTCTATCCCACATAGCCTAAATAGATCCTACCAGAAATGACTCATAAACCAGCTATCTTTGTCACTGACAATGCTCTGAGGCAACCCGTGCAATCTAAATACCTCATGGAAAAATAGCTCTACTACCCATGTAGCTGAATATGTAGATGTGATCGGAAAGAAGTGAGCATACTTAGTCAAGCGGTCCACAACCACATATATACAATCTCGTCCTCGGGCTCTCAGAAAACCAGTAATGAATTCCATCGACAAACACCCCACTTCCTATCAGGAATCGAAAGTGGCTGAAGTAAGCCCGCAAGATGTGTGTGCTCTTGTTTATTCTACTGACAAATAGGACACTCTCTAACATATCGTAGAACATCTGATTTAAGGCCCTTCCAAGTGAACCTCTCCGTTATCTGTTTATAGGTCTTAAAATATTTGGGATGTCCTACCATGGGTGCATTATGAAAGGTCCTCAAAATAGTGTTCTTCATCTTCGATCCTGGGGTCAAATAAATTCTCCCTTTTTAAATGATAAGATCATTTACAACTATGTATTTGTCATCCTGCACTGACCCCTCAACAATCCCTATAGCCCAACTGTCCTTAGCATACTCTGCCACTATCAGGTGCCTCCAATCCTCCACAATCCTAGCCATGGAGCTCAAATGTGGGTGACGAGATAAAGCATCAACAACTACATTATGTGTCCCTTTGACAAAGGATATGTCAAAGTCATATGATTGCAGCTTGCTCACCCATTTCTACTAACAATCATTAAGGTCCCGCTGCCCAAGGAAATGTCTCAAGCTATTATGGTTTGTCTTCACTACAAATTTGCTGCTCAGAAAATACTATTTGAATTTGGCCAATGCATGCATAATGGCCAACATTTCCTTATCATATACATTGTAACCCCTCTCTAGACCACAAAGCTTTCGACTCTCAAAAGAAATTGAATGTGTGTCCTACATAAGGACTGCACCTATCCCCTCACCTAAAGCATCACACTGCAACTCAAAGGGTTTAGAAAAATATGGTAATGCAAGCACTGGGCAAGTAGTCATGATCATTTTGAACATCTCAAAGCAATCATGTGCCTCCAGAGTCCAAACAAACTCCCCTTTCTTTGTCAAGTCTGTGAGCGGTGTTGCATGTCATGAATAGCCATTAACAAATATGCGGTAGAAACCACACAGCCCCAAAAATTCCCTAAGTTGAGTGAGATTCTCTAGTGTAGGCCACTCAACTATAGCCTTGATCTTCTCAGGATCCATACGTACTCCCTCTGCACTGATGATGTGGCCAAGATACAATAATTATGTCATTCCCAAGTCACACTTGGATTCCTTGGCATACAAGGACTCCTCTCCAAGAATACCCAAGACTGTATCAAGATGAGCAATGTGATCCTCCAATGTTTTGTTGTACACCAAGATATCATCAAAGAATACCAACACATACCTCCTCAATTGTGAATGGAAGACCCTGTTCATCATGGACTGAAATGTCGCTGGAGCATTGGTTAGCCCAAAAGGCATAGCCACAAACTCAAAATGCCCACAATGACACTTGAATGCGATCTTCTCAATGTCCTATTGCCTGACACATATCTGATGGTACCCCGACCTCGAGTCAATTTTGGAAAAATAGCGGGCACCATGTAATTCATCTATTAACTCATCAATCCTTGGGATGGGGTATTTGTTCTTGATTGTTCTTTTGTTCAGTAGCCTATAGTCAATACACATTCGCAACATACCATCCTTTTTCTTAACCAAGACCACTGATGATGCAAAAGGTGACTTACTAGGTCTAGTGTGCCCCATAGCAAGCAACTCCTTAATCGTTTTCTCAATTTCATCTTTGAGTCGCTTGGGGTTCCTGTAAGAAGTGACTATCACAGGCTTGGTTCCCTCCTCCAACTCAATGATGTGTTCAATCCCTCTATCTGAAGGTCTACCAGGAGGAATTTCACTTAATACCTTTGTGTTCTTGATCCTCAACTCTTGAATGTCTGGATGATATTCTGGCTTTTGTTGTTCTCCTTGTGTAGGCATCAACACACATTCTGCTTCCCACTCAACCATATCATGTCTAATGAGTCTCTCCATCCTCCTAAATGAAATCATCCTGAAACTGGAGTCTCGGATTGCCTTAAGAATATGAGTCTTCCCATCGACCTGGAATGTCATCTCCATCTCTCTGAGGTCAAGAGTGAATTTTCCAATATCATGTAACCATCTCATACCAAGTACAATATATGTATCACCCATGTTCACCACATAGAATTTCATCTTGAACTCGTAGTTGTTCAAGCGCATGGGAAAATCTAGAATTCTCCTATCGCACTTGAGGGTGTAACTGTCTGCAACCTTAACTCTTATTCCCTCAAATTCCTCTATCCTGATTCCATGCCTCTCAACCAATCTGGCATCAATAAAATTATGTGTAGCTCCTTTGTCGAGAAGTGTAATGATCTTCTACCTTGCTAAAACTCCATGCATCCTGAATGATCCCTCCTGTTGGATGCTACTGATGTGTGCATCATGTCGCCTTGCTGCCCCTTTATGTTCTTCTTCACTTTCAGGATTTTCTCCCTCATGCTCAACGCCTGAATCCTCTGAATCAGATTGTTGGTCTAATTTCTCTAACTCAGAATCCTCATAATATACCCACATTTCTTTGTTAGCTTTTCCCTTAGGTATTAAGGGAAAGTCATGGTTTGCATCATAGGGCCCTTTATAATAGAAGCACAACTTTTTGCACAAATCATTGAGTGTGTCACAATCAAGAGGTGTTGTTGATTTGCCCTTAAATTTTGGTTTGTTCTTCTTCTTGGAGAAAGATTTGTTGTCCCGATATGAAGAATACCCCTTTGTTGAGAACTTGCTTTGTGGGGCTACAAGTTCCATGCTTCTAGCCTTTTTCATTTCCTCCTGTAGTGTAGACGGATCAAAGGCTTTTATCCAACCCTTCAATAGTTCCATCAATCCTTCAGTGAACAAAACTACCTGTAAACATCCAAATTTGGACACTTAATTTATCCAAATTTATCACTTTTCATCTAAACATCCTCTTATCTGAGGAATTAATTAAGTAATATTATTATTATTTAATTAATATTTTAATTCTGTCAAATCCCTAAGGTATTTAATTAATAATTAAATACCTTATCCTCCTTAATCCTCTTTTCATCAAATGAATTAAATAAATATTACATTTATTTAATTCCTCACATGTCATTTTCATCTAATCCTAATCCATCTCCTAATTTCTTCATTAAAGATGTGCACATGCCTAATCTTTGATTAGGATGTGTCACATCCTCCAACTTTTGCAAGTTGGCTTCTAATCCCCATTAACCCCTAATTATCCTCTAATTACTTATTAGTCAAACCTAATTAGTACCTTGGTCAACTCTCCCCATCCTCCAAGAAATTTTTAATTCCTTTTTATTCACCCTAGGCTCCTCTCTTCCCCATGTGAATTTTTAATTCACTTTTATTCCTCCTAGAATCCTCTTTTCCCATGCATCTTCTAGAACCTTTGACTTGTCACATCAAGTCACATATGACAAATTCCCACCTTTTGGGAACCTTGTCTTATCCACTAGATTCTTCCAATCATTGTGAATTTAAAATTCACTTTTATTCTCCCAAAGCTTCCCCCTTCCCCATGTGATCATTGAAAGGTCACATCAAAGTACTTGGAAAGTATTTGTCCTTCCTCCACATCATGTACCTCCCTTCCACATCACCTACACATCATCTCACCCTTGGCCATCCCACATTCCACATGTCAAAATGTGAGGGCTTGTGAGTCCTCAACTCACCTTAGCCCTTCATCTTAACTTTGTTGGATAAATCCCAACCATTGAATTCTCTAGAGAATTCAAGTTTCTCTATAAATACCCCATCCTCTAAGGCATTTAGGGGACTTAGCCATTTTGCAACTAAATGCTGTCATTTTGTGCACTCATCTAGCCATCAACTTTCATTCATTTGCATCTACATTCAAGCATATAGTCAAGACTTGCATTTAGCCATATCAAGAGCCATCAAGGAGCATACAAATCAATCCATTAATCAAGGGCCAACCAAGGAGTTTCAGCTGCAAGAAGGAAGTCATTATTTTATACTTTCCTCTTTGCACTTCCAATTTTCTTAGGCTAATCTTGAGGTGTTTCCTTATGTTTTTCCATTGCATTTTAATTGCTTAGAATAAGGTTAAACATTTTGATATCACATTTTTGGCACGCCCGGTGGGACCCACAAGCGGGTTCCTATATTTCACGTTTGTTGTTATTAAGTTTTTTGCAGGAATACGTTGCGGAAGGGCGACTATGCCCCTAATTTTCTACAGTGGGGCGACTGCGCCCCTGATTTTCCGCAGTGGGGCAATTACACCCCTGATTTTTTGCAGTGGGGCGATTACGCCCCTGATTTTCTGCAGAAAGGCGACTATGCCCCCTCCTTGATCAAAATTTTTGGCTAACACTTTTCTTGCAGAAAGGCGACTACGCCCCCTGGGCTGAAATTTTTGTGCTAACATTTTTCTGCAGTGGGGCGACTATGCCCCTGATTTTCTGCAGTGGGGCGATTATGCCCTTGATTTTCTGTAGTGGGGTGATTACGCCCCTGATTATTCGCAGTGGGGCGATTACGCCCCTGATTTTCTGCAGTGGGGCAAGTATGCCCCTGATTTTCTGCAGTGGGGTGATTACGCCCCTAACTTTCCGCAGTGGGGCGACTACGCCCCTGATTTTCTATAGAAGGGCGACTACGCCCCCTCCTTGACCAAAATTTTTGGCTAACACTTTTTCTGCAGAAGGGCGACTACGCCCCCTCCTTGACCGAAATTTTTGGCTAACACTTTTCTTACAGAAATGCGACTATGCCCCCTGGGCTGGAATTTTTGTGCTAACACTTTTCCGCAATGGGGCGACTGCGCCCCTGATTTTCCGCAGTGGGGCGACTGCGCCCCTAATTTTCTGCAGTGGGGCAACTGCGGCCCTAATTTTTTGCAGAAGGGCGACTACGCCCCTGATTTACTGCAAAAGGATGACTACGCCCCCTTGTCACCGCGAAGCAACACATTTTGAAAGGTAAAACTGTCATTTTAGCTTCAGTTTTTTGCTATTTTCAAGTATTAACCCCCTAACACTGTTCTTGCAAGGATATTGGTATTTTTTGCTAACTTTTTGTAGCATATTTTTGTGAAGATGATGAAGAAAGCGGGATAAAACATCTAACATTTGCTTGCAGGGCTATTCGTTCGCTCAAACTTTTTAAAATATCCTTGTTGTTTGCCTTAATCTAAGAACATAGTTTAATTAGGGGGAGTAATATTCATTGCTTGTTGTGTCTATCTTTTCTGTTACCCAAAGGGAGCATTAGCTTGTTTTCGCTTTCCCCTTGCACTTCGTGTGAGCATGGGGAGTAGTTGGAAACAATTAGTGCTTTCTTTCAAGTGGGACCTGCTTAGGGATTTCATCACCCCAAGGGACGATTCCAACCACACATACCAGTGGGGTATATAAAGGGGGGAGAGCGAAAGCTGTACCCCAATCCAGTCACGTCGTAATTGGCGGAGCGTCGAAGCTAGGGTGATACCTAGATAGACGTGAAGAGTTGGTCCGAGCCTTTCAGTATTTCGTTGAGGTTCTCGACTCACGCTTGTAATGGGCTGGTGTTCACGATTGTGCCTCACGTACCGAGAGTATATCGAGGACTCCCTAGACACCTTGTGCATCCTAGATTAAGACCTCTTTGGCCATACCCTTAACACTAATCATAGGATTGTGTTTGCTTAAGAGTGTTTTCTTGTGAGAAACCAGTGAAATTTTTGACAAGTTGGCCTTATCATTGTCATTTTAAAGTCCTTGCCATAGTCATTTTCATCAAACCAAGTCCCAAATTTTCTGCAGTGGGGCGATTACGCCCCTGATTTTCCATAGTGGGGCGATTACGCCCCTGATTCTCCACAGTGGGGTGATTATGCCCTTGATTTTCCGCAATGAGGCGATTACGCCCCTGATTTTCTGTAGAAGGGCGACTGTGCCCTTGATTTACTGCAGAGGGGCGAATTTACCCTCTTAAACACCCGAAATCACCCCGTTTGGATCCATTTAGCCTCTGAACCATCATTTAATCATTCCAAACCTTTGTATCATCATCCCAAGCCTCCGTTTTGTCATTCTAAACCTCCGAAAACCTCCATTTGATCATTTTAAACCCCAATTTTTACCATTCCAAACCTTCATCTAACCAAGTAGTCTTTCATCCCTTTCAAATCCTCCACTCACTCGTTTCGAGTAATCTTTCATCCATTCCAAGCATTCATCTCCTCATTCTGAGAGTTGTTCATCCTTTCCAATCAATCGTTTACTCGTTTTGAGCTTTCAATCATTCATCCATTCTAAGCAATCATTAGTTTCGAGTGCTTGATCATTCATTCATTCCAATCATTTTCCCAAATCCGATCATCTATTTCCTCAATCCGATTATCTAACACCCCATTCCAATCGCCCGTCTCTTCGTTTTAACAGCCTGTTTACCCACTTAAAGAGTCCACCCCACAGTGGGGTGAATCTGCCCCTCTGTAAGGGCACAAACACCCCAAAAGTGGGCACAGATGCCCCAGGAGGGCACAGATGCCCCAAAAGTGGGCATTGATGCCCCAGGAGGGCACAATTGCCCCAAAAGTAGGCACTAACGCCCCAGGAGGGCACAGTCGCCCCAAAAGTGGGCATTGACGCCCCAGGAGGACACAGTCGCCCCAAAAGAGGACACAATCGCCCCTCTACACAAAATTGGCAAACAAACATATCTAGTTCCCAAATCTGACCAATCCCATCATATCTTTCAATCCAATCCTAATTTTGAGCATTTGTTCACTCGTTCATCTATTTTGAATCTTCCTTCCCTCATTCCGAGAGTCATTCATCTATTCTAAGCACCTGTTTTTCCTTCATCAACACTTTTCCAAAAATCATCATTTCATCACCAAAATCACATAAGTGCCACTTAGAACATCATTAAAGTCCATATCTAGCATCAAATCATCCATCCCAATCACCTAGACTTCATTTTGAGAATTTTGATTTTTGTGCCGAAACTTTCAGAGGCCATAACTTTTGACTCGGGTGTCCATTTGAGTTGAAATTTTATGGGTGGTTGCATTATGAGATGGCATGTGGATCCCCGATTGACTAGAAGTCCCTCGGACCCCGTTTTTCCACATTTTTGAGGCCTCAAACTTTCATCTTGACCCTCAAAATCGCAATTTAGTGTTTTTTTCCAACATTTTGAAAAATCATTTTTGTTAATAAATCGGAATGCATATCTCAAATTTGGGATGTTAGTTGGCAATTCATCCTATCTTAGTTTTGGGTATTTTTTGTGAAAAAACTAGACTCTCAAAAGTACGTCCGTGACGTTTCCTAAAATGGCAAAAATTGACAATTTTTGAAAATTTCCAAATCTTGAAAAATCTGATTGTCAACACCTTACGTCCCTTAAACTCGGCGGTTGGTGTATAATGATCCCATCACATCCTCCAATCATTCTAAGCTTCCCAATCCTATTATGAGCTTTAATCTAATCCCAATGGAACTTAACCAAAACCCTAATCTGAGCTTTAGTCATTTCAACCTTTCATTCATCCATTCTGAATAGTTGTTCTCCCTTTTCAATCATTCGTTTAGTCATTCGTGTAAACACTCATATATTTTGAACCTTCATCTATTGTCCTCTCTGGTTTAGCCATTCCGATCCATTTACTCGTTTGAGTAAACCTTCATCCATCTCAAACCTCCTTTCATCATTCCAAACTCCCGTTCTATTATTATGATCTCTGTTTACTCGTTTCGTAAACATTCATCCATTTCACATCCTTTCATCATTCCGAACTTTTGTTCTATTGTTCTGATCATCCGTTTACTCATTCCAAGTAAACATTCATCCATTTCGCACCTCATTTCATCATTCCAAACTCCCGTTAGGTCGTTCTGATCATTCGTTTACTCGTTCCGAGTAAACATTCATCTGTTTCACACATCATTTCATCATTCCAAACTCTCATTCAGTTGTTCCAATCATTCTTTTACTCGTGCCGAGTAAACATTCATCCATTTCACACATCCTTTCATCATTTCGAACTCTCATTCTATCATTTTGATCATCCATTTAATCGTTTTGAGCAAACATTCATCCATTTCACACCTCCTTTATCATTTTGAACTATCATTTTGTCATTCTGAACTCTCGTTCTGTCATTCCGATCATCCATTTACTCGTTCTAAGTAAACATTCATCCATTTCACACATCCTTTCATCATTCCGAACTCTCGTTCTATCATTTTGATCATCCATTTAATCTTTCTGAGCAAACATTCATCCATTTCACACCTCCTTTCATCATTCTGAACTATCATTTTGTCATTTTGAACTCTCGTTCTGTCATTCCGATCATCCATTTACTCGTTTTGAGTAAACATTCATCCATTTCACACCTCCTTTCCTCATTCCGAACTCTCATTCTATTGTTCCGATCATCATTTTACTCGTTCTGAGTAAACATTCATCCATTTCACACCTCCTTTCGTCATTCTAAACTCTCATTCTGTCATTCCGATCATCCATTTACTCGTTCTAAGTAAACATTCATCTATTTCACACCTCCTTCAATCATTTCGAACTCTCGTTCAACAATCCCGATCAATCATTCTGAGTAATCTTCCATCTATTCCAAACCTTCATCTTCTCATTCTGAGAATCATTTGTCCATTATGAGCAGTCGTTTACTCATTCCGAGTAGTCATTCATTTGTTCCGATCAATCATTTACTCGTCTTGAGTATTCATCATCCACTTCTCTAATCAAATCATCTAGCCATATCATTTTCCCCATCCAAATCCTCTGAACTTTGTTTTAGGTTATTATCCAAATTGACCTAAGTGTCTGATCTGATCGTCATCATCAACATCCGCTTAGGATTGTCATCCGTCCTAAGTCAATCATCATCGTCGGCCCAATCAATCCGTTTTCAATCTCAAAGTGGATTCGGTGCTGTAATCATTCA
Source organism: Sequoia sempervirens (assembly GCA_007258455.2). Taxonomy (NCBI): domain Eukaryota; kingdom Viridiplantae; phylum Streptophyta; class Pinopsida; order Cupressales; family Cupressaceae; genus Sequoia; species Sequoia sempervirens. The sequence continues at coordinate 93,426,536 of VDFB02026320.1, read as the reverse complement.
CTCATCCTTTAATCCGATCAATCAGTATCCTACGTCACCTAGGGTAATCTCTAAACAAGGTTTACTGTCCCTTTTGTCATCCTATCTGATCCCTCAGTCTATCTTATCAATCATCGATCGATCTTATCCAATCCAATCCAATTGCATTCCTATCCAATCACCTTCAACCCAATCAATCTACTTCCATCTCGAAGTAGATTTGGTGTCACAATCATCCTTTGATAATCAAATCTTATCGTCATAATCAATCCCATCGCATCATCCAATCATCCTAATCTGAGCTTTAGTCCAATCCTGATCTGAGCTTGACCAAAATCCCGATTTGAGCTTTAGTCCGATCCCATCCAAAATCTTTCATCCATCCTCTTTATCCTTTCACCATCATGAATCCTTATCCTCCATCAATAGTGGTCAAGGGAAACCCTAATTACATTGACAGCGATAATGAAAGTCTTGTCGATCAAGAAGAATGTGACATAGATCCCCTTGACACTATCATTGCTAGTAAGCTTTCTCCACCCACTTTCCAAAATCCAATCACCCCCTCGAGTTATCCCATTATGTCTTCATCCATGCCTAATCATGTTGCTTATGCTACCTTTGACAAGGGATATCCGTCATATCCATCATACCCTTCGTCTACATCATCCTCTTATCCAACACCTGCATCCTCTTATCCTATTCTACCATCTCAATACCCCTATCCTAATCCCCCATCCACATCCTCCTATCTAAATCCTTCATTCGCATATACCCACTACCCTAATCTTCCATGCCAATCTACTCACTCTAATCCTACATTCATACCTTCGTATCCTAATCCAACATCCACATCAACTTATCCTAATCCGACATCCACAGTTCAATATCTCCATCCGCCACCTCAATATTCCCATCCTAATCCACCATCCCAATACCCTTACTACAATCCACCACCCATATCCTCGTGTCCTAATTCACCATTCCAATATCCCTATCTTAACCCTTCATCTAACCTTAATCCCCCATCAATTTCCAGTCCTGCATCCAATCCCATTCCCCCATCTAATCCTAGTCCACCAAACCATAATCCTTCATCCACTCCTACCACACCATCTCAGCCTAGAGTATTCAAGTTTTTCACTCCAAAAGTTCTCCAAGGACTTATAACAAAGAAGACATCTCCCACTCCCCACCTTGAAGTCATGGAATCATGCCATCCCAACCCATCATCCACAGACATTAGTGATGAGACCCTTCTCCACCCAACACCTATCATTGATGATACCACCCCTAGCACCACTCAAACCATCAAAACCATCACATCCTCTGAACCAACTGAGCCCCCATCTCCTACCATCACATCCTTTAAATTCATTGAGCCCACTGAACACCCACTTCCTTCTCCAAGAGTCGTCAAACCCATTGACGACACCCTAATCCAATCAACTTCTTCCACTCCTAGTGTCACTAAAATCCATTCCCATGAATTTTTTGAATCCTCCATCCCTCCATCTTCCCCACTTGAAGAGCCCCACCAAGATTCCATTATCATGCCTCCCGCACACGATGAGTCATGCCAAGAGCCTAATCCAAAGCATGCCAACATGTCCCCTTCTCTAGATCAAGATCCTACCATCCCATCCAATCCACCTCAAGATCATAGTCCCCCATCCCTTCCATCCCATGATCCCCATGATCCCCTTGTCATTCAAGCTTCCACCGCTCCATCTCCATCTCCATCGCATGAGCCCACTACCACAAATCCAAATCCTATCATATCCCTTGATCCCTCTCCTAATACCACCCATCCAAATGCGGCTATCCCATCATCTCCCTCTCATAATCCCCCATCATCG
>VDFB02026320.1:93314852-93424598 GCA_007258455.2 Sequoia sempervirens | reverse complement strand
TGCTTGGCATGCTCAATTGAGTTAATCTAAGAGTTTGTGAAAGGTTTCTTACCAATAATATTTGTTGAAAGAAGTTCTTTATACATCTAGGATTTTGAAGAAAATTAGATTACTATTCACCTTTAAGATTGGGGTCTATATAAATGCATAGTTAAATTGTCCTGGTATGTATATGAATGTCAATAGACATGTGATATGAAAAGAACATTTTTTTCAAAATCTTTGTATACATATGATATAGTTGGAATATATGACATCAATAACAATAAAGAGCATGCCTCTTTAATATGTTAACTTACATATACTTTTCTATCGGCATAACCCTTGCACCCCCCTTCTGGTGCAAGTGCTAGTATATATGTTTCTTATATTTGAGTTCATTCCTTTAAAAGGTCTAAAGTTTTTGAAGAACCTAGTAAACTTGTAAAACACTTAAATATGGAGATTTATTGGGCTTTCTTTTGCCATGTGCAGAATGACTACTAAGGTTACTGATAAGACTTAAAAATTTGGATACGATTCTTAATACAATGAGGTATAAATTCCAAGGAGTTTTAAAGTTGTCAAAAAACACTTTTCAAGACATCACAAATACATATTTGGGACACATCAACTTAGGATATTTCAATAAGAGAGCCTTCAAAGAAGGACCTACTCCTAGATCTAGGATCATTGCAAAATTTTGCCTAGAACATGTAGTTGGATTACCAATTGCACTTCAATGTCTGGTGTTAATCTTAGCCTGTGCTACTCATGATAGCCTAGTCACCAAGACATCAAGGGACCAAGATGGAAATATTGTATTGGATATTAGCCTTGACCTAATTGCACATGTCTTTGGCTTACCCTTAAAGGTTGTATATTCTTGACCTAGCTCATTATCTCTCTTCCTCATATTCTTAGATTTTTGCTTTGGACCTCCTCATTTCTACCTCAATTTAATCAATGTTATTGGTAGACAAGTGCACACAAGAGAGGTAAATAATAATAATAATATAGAACATCTGACAAGGGTATTATTAGAGACCTGTCCAACATGAGAACCTTATTTTATTTGATTCCAAGAATTCATGCAATCTAGCAAGTCATGTGTATAATAAGACATCCTCCCATGTTTTTAATCTCATCAAATGTAATGTTTTATGATCGTTTGTTGCTTTGTGAGAAATATGTGAATTTTTTCTTTAAAATGTTCATTATTTTAACTTGATTCCTTCTCTAAGAAATTTTTTTACGATATGCAAATAAAAATGTAAATTAGGTGGAACAAGGAAGAATTTATAATTGGTTAGCAAGACAAAATAATTGCTTGTGTATTACTTTCATTTTTTAGATCTTTATTTGTTATTGAATGCTCTAATAAGGGAGAATGCAAGCCATTAAAAAAAGAATTAGAACATCGTAACAAAAGATAATTTTGATTTGTCTAGGCATTATGGTAAGCTCACAAATTCACTATTTTTAACATGAAATGCATTCCAAACATAAATTTCCATTAAGGCTATGTAAACACTTTGGTTTTTCAAGAAAAACAAACATTGCTTTGAATCAAAACAAATCCTTCTTCAAATATTTATATATTATTCTTTGGAGCTTTGAAATTAGTGAGTTATTACTTCAATGAATCAATGCCACATTACTATGATCAAAATTTATAGTAATAAATGTGCCTTATCAACAAAGATCTTTATGATTTTTAGAATGTGAAGTTCTAAATAAAAGTTGGCAAGAGTGCCTATGATCAATATAGTGTATTACATCATACCTACCTTACCACAATATTATCAAAACAACTAATCTTGTCAATTTTTCTTTTAGACAACAAGGGTGCACTCCTCTACCCTTTGTTGCTAAGGGGACAATTTGTATTGTATATAGGAAATGCTAGTAGATTGTCAACCACATTCATTAAGACTCATAAGAGAAAATCTTGATTAACTCCATACTTATACTCAAGAATATAGTTGTGTTTAATCAAAACACCATTATTGTCTCAACTAGTTTATTGTTGTCTCTAGCACTCATAAAATAAGTGTGGGTGATCCCACAATACTGATTTACAATTTTTGGCAAACTAGACACTAAATTGATTTTTTCTAACTAAATATTCACTTTCGGCACCTATAACGGTTAAACTGTGAGGAATTTGAAAATGATGCAAACTAGTGATTTGTGACATTTTGTTTGCAGATTCTAAATATATTTTTTCAAAAATTTTGGAATGGGTTTACTTTTTTCCATCTCCTTTGAAAACTAGTTTTTTTTTCAATAAACACCATTTTTAAAGGAGTGGTATCACTTGTATACAACATAATTTTTTTTCCATGAGGATAAAATTCTAATTTTTTCAAATTTAGATTTGTAACTATGATATCTAGTGCTTAATTGGTTTTATAGTGTTTTATTGAATATTTTTCCTTTAATCAAATTTCGAGTCAAACCAATTACAATTCAAACATAGGCGGACCGTATACAACATAATTTCTTTTGTTGGATTAAGGACTTTATTATCTAGTGCTCATATTTTCAAAAAAAAATTGATAATCTATATTTTTCCACATGTGCAGAACAGAGACCTTGATTTTCGATGAAAAACCTATGTTTAATCAAACTAAAACAACAAATACATAATAAAACCAAAACATATTAAAATTATATTCGTTGGATAGCTCGTTCCAAGGACTACCATCATCCAGTTGGGTCTGTAAAGTCTCCTCCATTTTCATCCTCAACTCGAACTTTGAAAGGAAAAATTTTGGAGTTTTTTGGTGCCAGAGGGGGAGAAGGGGAAAGGGGGTTCGGCGAAGCCCCCGGAGGTTTGCTCGAACCTAGGTTTGAGCGAACCCTCCCACAAGCTTTTCTTTTTTCTCGAAAAATGTGGGACCCAACATTTAATGGGTTCGCTCGAAGGGGGGTTCGTTGGGTTCACTCGAACCAAATGTTCGTTTGAACCCCTAAAAACCATTTTTTTTTTGCATAGGGGTGTTTTTTGCAACTTTTCCTTCCTCGCTGGAATTGTAAACCAGTTTTGTGGGTTTACCTATGTCTTTTGTAAGATTAACATGTTTTCACATCCTTTGTTTAACTTCAAGCACTTAATTTGAGAATGTCAATATTGTTATAGGCCTTCCTAATTTTTAGCCATGTTTGTTGTATTTACAATGCATTGCTTAGGTAGAACAATGCAAGAAAGGACAAATAATGCAATAGCAAACCAGCAAAATGAAATCTACACTACTTTGGTTGCAAGAAACAAGATTGATCCTCTTAATCATTTCAAATGATATGGTAGTGTATGACATAGAAAATAAGCATTATTAAGAGGTAAAAAGTCTATCATGTTTACCAATTTATTTTGAGTCTTTTGTTGAGACAAAACAAATAATTGTAATGGAAGAAATGGCAATAAAATTCTATCATAACAATCAACTATTTTCCTCACATATTGATATATTATTACAATATGGATTATGTTTGGTGTACTTCACCCAACATATTTAAAAGCCAAATACTATTGCTACAATGACATGTATACCACATTTCTAGCAATTCAAGGCCCTCATTCTCCTCACTTTAGACATCTCTAGCAATTCAAGGTTCATTCTCCTCACTTTAGTTCCCAAGTAAGATTACATCTATACCCTCAAAAAGGCATCATTTCACTAATGCTTCTTAAAAAGCTAGTAATGATGTAGCTCAAAGTCATATATCTCCTCATTAACATGGAGACATGTGCCTATAAACAAATCATTTGCATGTGTAGGAAAACTACACTTTTTTTTGGTTGGCAATATAACACTAAACAAAAGCAAATTGAGCTAAAGTTGATTATATATCTATCAAAGATAACCTACTAAGATCTCCTTGCATGTAGTTGTATGCACATGATCATAACAAAACAAAATAAAATGAGCTTCATTTGCTTACCACTCATGTTATCTTCAAATCCATGATATGACACCAAACAAATTTCTAGCTAATTTGGAAGGTTCTTCATTAATTAGATCATCCTCAATCTATCATACAAGCCATCTTTCATTTCTTTTTCAAATCCATGGGCTAATTATATATAAACGGTTGATGATTTTGATTTCAAATTGTTTTACATATTTGCCTTGAAGCTTCTTGTTTCTTAATACCAAATTACCAAATTAGGTATATCCAAATTTGGGCCCACTAGTTCAAGAAACTTGATTCTAATGTATAAAAAAATGTTTTTTATTCATTGGCTTTCATCTCTAATTAAGGATGTAAACTTCAGCTCAAAAACTACCTAACCTTTCAATATGGTGTTTAGGATATATCATCATCATTGATTAAGAGTTTAATTAGTTATCATCATTTCTTCATTTGATTTGATTGATGAAGAGTTTAACTTGTTAAGATTCAATTATAAGTAGATTAAACTAAGTTATAAGATTAGTAGCTAGGTTACACAATTATGTTGGCATGATTACTTGCAAAGGTATGGGATTTGAGTGAGCTATTAATTACACATGATTGTTCTTGTAACTAATTAGCTACCTTAACATGTGAGACCCCATTGCAAGGAGGTAAAGATGGAAGTTTTGTTGGATATTCTTGTTGTTTGTGCAACAAACCTAGTGCCTAAAGCAAATGATACAAATTTGCCTCCAAAAAGACACTGTTCCACAAATCTTGTTGAAACCCGTAGTTAGCACACTTAAACTCTAGGTAGATGTAGTTTGTGAGGCGCAATTATTCAATTCAAGTATTGTGGCTATTTCCAAATCCTCATTCTTTATATTATATATTTGCTTCATCTAGCACATTTAGAGCACATAGAAAACATTTGATACACAATTCAATACTTAATTTGATTTATTTACAATACCCATTAGTGAGAACTAAAAAAGAAAAAAGAAAAATGTACTTTTATGTCATTCAAAAGTGCTCATACTTGATATTTCTTGTATTTAGTTATGTGGATGCTTTGTGGGAATGACATGTAAGCCATGAACATCATTAGAAATTCTTGGAGTATTAAGTCCTCTAAAGTTTATAAACAATTTGACAATCTAAAATGTCATGTCATTTCTTCCATTGCATATATACGATATAATATAGATTATAAATAAACTAATATCAAGAAAAACAAATTGGTAGCATGGTAGGATTCTAACTTGCTTACAATTTATATGGAAACGTTGTATTATTTCTTTTCATTTTAAAAGTTGAGCTCCAATAAGAAATTCTAGTTGAAGATATTCATACATATTTTATTCATATGGAAAAACTAATTTTATGATTATTTCACATAGGATTGTCCATAAGTTATGGACTCTATAGAGAGGTTTGTTACTTATTCACAACCATCCAACTATTACAAATATTGACATTGATCAAAACAACCATCCAACAATCACAAATACATATAGACAATGATGGGAGAGGTTGGCCACCTTTTGTTATACTAGATGCTTTCAATCTCAATTACTAACTTTATAAAGATCTACATTTATCTATCCAATCCTACATGAACTTTCTTTTTCAATATTTGCATTTATCTTGGTTTAGTGTACTAACAAGATCCACTTGATTACCAAGCCATCTAAAACTATATAATTGTCATTGATTATCGATTGCAACAATAACATACTTTGCACTCCAGTGTGGCTTCAAAATCAAATTAAAAAAAATGCTACTCTAGTTTGGACTTCTAAATAAAACAATTTTCTTCTCTTGGTTGATACTTAATCATTGTAACATTTGTTTTCAATATGAAATCACCATAACTATCTCATACTCTTCCATAACTTAAAATCCATCCCATTTTCTAATATTAATGTTCAAAATCATTGTTTCATTCCATGTCAACTTAAAATCCATCCCATTTTCAAATATTCATGGTTATCCTATCCAATGTATTGGAAAGATATTTGTTACAATGTGCCCATTAAAATACGAAAATTGTATTTTATATTGGAAGAGGAAGGGAACCCTTTTACATATATGATAAAATATCTACTGGAAGAGGAAGGGAACCCTTTTATAAATTTACATATGGGATTAATATTTAATACTGGAAGCCCAACACACTTTTAACATCCAATGCCCTTTCCAAGCCACCACATTTGTCTATGTTCATAGGCAAATACTATAGCGTTACTTATAACATGATATAGTAGATATAGTCTGTCTTACTCCAATGGAGGAGTGTCTTCTTTCGAAGCAGCCAACATCATTAGTCAATGCCCTTGGCGGAGACCATAGTTTCCACAACCAATTATTTGTTTGATTTAAAAATCTGTGTAAAAAAATGACAATATTCTAATTTTTTTTGGTGATTTTACAGACAAGAAAATAGTAGTTTGTAGTTTTCTTGTTGGCCGTAGAACCATTTTCCTGTGCCCAACATGTTAAGAGAAATTTGCTGAAAATTTAAAAAAAAACATCCACCTTAAACCATTGTACTCGCTACGTATGGGCCAAAAAAAGGAAGGAAACTTCGACTGTTGTAGGTGTCTGTTGATACAAGTGAAAGATTTGTATTCAACATTTATGCATGTTAAACATTTTTTTCAATCCACAATGAAAAAAAGGTGGAATTTTTCATTGTTTCACCTTAAACAGAGAAAGGGAGCACGTGAAACCATCCCAGTCGAAAATACAATCAAAACGCGTCTCTCTACAGCAAACGACTGGTATTTAATGCTTTGCTTATTATACTCTTATTTATAAATAACTTTTATAAATGATCTGTAAGAGACATGTGACCGCTCAAGCAACCATGTCATTAGCATCTTCTCTTCAAATTATATTCTCCTTAATTAATAGTGGAGAGGTGAAGCTCCGAAGAACTTGTGAATTACGAAGGTCGTGTTCATTGTGCAACTAATTCCACTTCGCATTTGGTACTTTATTGTAGGCCAACAATGAATCAATCTGTCTGATGAAGGTTTTACAGGGAAACATGGGTTTTATTGGCCATCTATTGGCGAGACTTAGGACAGAAAATAAAAGAACTTGGAATTCCACCTTCTGAAACTGTCATGCAAATTGACCTGGAGAATTATGTATCAAGGTTAAATTATAATCTGCAGCCAGATGCAGTTTACAAGACATTGGCTTTGAAAAAAAACAAAAAAAAACACATTAGAAGGATGTGTTAAAGGGGATATGATTACCATCCTCAAAATGGTAACAAGAGAACTTGAGACTAGAACATTCCATCCATGGCTGATATATGTTATGAATTGCATCAGCTTTCCTTAAAACAACATTGACAATAACAAATACATAAGTGACTAAATCTGAGACTATATACAAGCCTACAGAAGCAGTTAAGTATAGGGTGACAAATTGGATTTATAACAATCTAACTCAGCTACAATACAATACAAAATAAATTCAAATCTCTGTAGAAAGAAAAAGTTGGGCACTGTTTTCAGATAGATATCCTAGAGTATTCGACTTTGCAAATATAAAACTCAATTTCCTGGCGTGCAGCCTGAATAGATATAAATTTTCACACCAAGGAACTTGCCAACAGCATACAAAACCCACAATTGAAACTCATAAGCACAAGTAAACAATATATTGCAAACTCACAAACCAAACAATTCTAAAAAATTCTGGAACGAAAGAAACTCGATGAATCCACATACAGGTAATAGTAATAAAGGGACAATTGTTGGGAGGGATCTGCTAGCAAGATGATTTTTCCTTCAAAGTCTAAACCATTGTTGTACTAAAAGGTGCATGGCTTATGGAAGACACAGGTAATGAGTAATATGGAATTAAAAATAATACAAAATTCCATCATTATATTGTCACCCTTCAGAAATTGCTTGGTTAACTTATATTGTCACCCTTCAGAAATTGCTTGGTTAACTTACTTGAGCATGCTGAACTATAGATGCATTTTTTTTTTAACATGTATAGGTGAGGCAGCAGATCCATGCATAGAGAATATGTTTTTTTTTTGTAACATGTATAGGTGAGGCAGGAGATCCATGAATAGAGAATATGTAACTTTTAAGATTCTGTCTAGTAGAGACAAAAATAAGAGTATATTTAGAATGTGGGAAAATATCCGTCTTAGGTTTCTACAAGTAAATGAAGCAGCTTTGCAATAAGAAAAAATTTGAAATTCTACTCACTTTTGTAGAGTGCATTCTGTAATGAACTAGAAGATAGCCTCTGCAGAGAAAATCAAAATTAGATTTTTCTTCTAAAAGGGTGTAAGTAGATTTGGTATTATCAAGAATGGCAGGGTATTGTGGACTTAGATCCTTCTGGCAAAGTTGTATGGTGGTATATTTATAGATGAAATACTAAGTTGCCGAATCGGGTACGGGTACAAGTATGGTAGGCCGATAGGGCAATTTTTTTTGGGGGGGTGGGTACATTTGGGTACGTGTCCGTACATAAAACATATAAAAATCATAGATATAGACATATTTGCAGCCTAAAAAGTAAAAACAAGAATTAAATTTAGAATACCACATATCATGCATATGCTAAACAGAACTTACAACTACCATAAATAACAAATCTGAAATACAATTATACTAAATTAATTTGATATCAATTCTTCAGAACTTGAATGTTACGATAGGTATATAATTATATCGAATTCATTGTTCATTGGTTCAAGTTTCAACATTTAAAACAAAATAATACAATTAACAGTAGGCATCAAATGGGTCATCAGGAATAGTAAGATCAACATCATCATTGACATTAGATGATGTAGGTAAATTAGTAGAACCACATGCAGCCCCACTAGCACTTGCACACAAAAAAGTTGAAAAAAAAACTTTGAAATCTGCGTCGAGACTTTCGGAATAGGTCAAACACACCACATCGACTAGAAAAACGTCGGAAAGACGTCAGGATTCGTCTATTTTTTAAAATACATTTCAGATTACAAAATGTAGTACCCTGGTCAATTCCACAGGGTTTTTAGATGTATCCGATTCAGATACGTACCAGTACCCGGAATCGGCAGGGCATATGAGCGATTCCGGTAACTTAGATGAAATACATACTTTTACTCTCAGCATTAAAATCATGATTGGTCATTTTCTGTGTTAGGAAATTCATCAAAAATGTCACAAGTGCGTGCCACTTCAGTGAATGTATTGTTTTAAAGGTCTAATATGCCCTATCATTCTTAACTAACAGTCCCATGGGAGAGGGTCTTCAATAATTATGCCAAGAGGCATTCTACAGCGGTAGCAAGACACACACAGTCATGTCCTGACCATATACATAAAAACTAAAACATGGACAACACTATTAAGTAAATAAAACAACTATAATATAACTCTTAACTAAATAAAATAACTCTTCACTAAATAAAATTACTCTTAAGAAAAAAAAAATAACTCTTTCAATGTGAATAAAGTAACAATGTAAATAAAATAAAATAGTTCTGAAGTAAAATAAAATAACTCATTTAGTAAATAAAATACTAGATATTCAGCAACTACCAAAAGATATTAGAAACTATTGGAGGTAATGGGCCAGTAGCATTTGTAAATTTTCTGCCTAGTTGTAGAATTTGGAATTTACAGGAGAAACTACCCTTAATAAGTTGGGAGATAAATATTTAAAATCTTAGAATGAAATGCCTCTGACCTTTAGCAATAATTTTTTTATATCACTCAGGCGGGTGCCACAACCTACCCACTGAATATCTCCTAATAAAATGGAAGCTCCAGATTTTACCTAAAGATTCCACTTTCCCCTGCAATCCCTGCTATTGATCTTTCCGTAAAAACTGGTGCAGTAGCCCCTTGAATGGGAACCACCTTTTAGTGACTGTAAAAAAATCAAAGGTGTAGTAAAACTTCCATTGTCATCATTGCCATTTCCTCACAAGCACCTTGTGAACAAACATCCAAGCCTAGAAAAATATCTATTGAACAATTCACGAGTTAATAAATATTAATAAAGAAAACAGAGCAATGACATGATTCCCAGGCATGTGATCAATTTAGATATTCAAGAGATAAAATACAAATAATCTGTTTATTTACATCGATAAAATTATAATAAACACAACTTTAACCAACATTAACAACACAAAATAAACAAGTAGGGATGCCAAAATAAAATAAATATCAATCATCTCAACAAGTTGGAATGCCCTGGCATTGTGTAGTTTGGTTGATAACTTGATACCTTGATTCTAACACAGATGCTCTTTTCCAAATAAACACAGATGAAATGTGGTTCTTTCTAATGGTGAAATAATTTATGGTAGGCCACTATCAAACTGAAAATATGTCCATTACTAAAATGGGTGAAGACAATTCCAATATTCCAATCCACACTGCTCAAAAGGAACATTAGTTGTGACTTGTTCAAGTGGGAATTGCCATATTTTTCTTTTCTTTTCCAATAAATTTTGACTTGGATTACATGCTCAAGCGGCCCTTTGTGATCTACTAGTTGCCTACTAGGAGGATCTTGTGGGCAATTATTAAAAGGCAGAAGTGTTCTATGCATATCTTGTAGTGAAAGTCGAACTTTGGTTTTCTCTAAGTGATCATATTCATCATATTTTAACTGTGTAACAACATGGGTCATCTAAAACAGATTGAAATTAGCTACAGAATACAAGATGGCAAGCTTGAGGACTTGTCTTTCCCAACCATTCAAGCATCCAGGACTATAATATTAATATTCCATCTCTAGTGGCAGTGAAAATTTCCTTTGTTGTTGGAGATTGAGTGGCACGATCAACAACAGTCTCTATTTCTAGTCATGTGTGTTATTTGCTTATGTAACCTCCTGGTGTAAAATATTGTAGCAAACAAAAGCACTAGTGTAATGCAGTTCATGGATCTTGAAATGGTTAGTGGTAATCCGCAAAACCATATGAAGTGAACAGATGAGGGTGGTCCCATTCGTGTCCAAGTTTGTGGTAAACCAATGTGAAAACCAAGAAAGGTCGATGAGAGGTGCCTTTCATTTGAATCAAGATCATGAGCCACAAGAGTTGGGCATACTGGAGTTGAAAGCTATGTTACCTGTCTGTCAACCAGAAGCCCTAGGTTTGGGTCCGATTTGAACCCAGTTCGGATTCTGGTTTGGTCCGGCCATGGGCTCGTTCAGAGTATGATAAAACACCTGTGGGTTCATACAAATGGAGTTGGGCGAATCCATAACGAATTTGCAACGGACCGGTGGAATTATTTTCATTTTTACCATTCTGGTTTGCAATGGACCAGCGCTGAAGATGGTCATGTCGGTACTGGCAGTGCTAGGGGCAAGGGCTTGTAGCATGGCCATTGGTGAATTCATTTTCATGCAAATGCAACATGACATCAAACTATCCATAATGGCTCTTGCATCTCCGTTAGTGATTTCAAAGAAAGAAAAAGAGGGGTTTCCAAACCCAGTTCCAGCGGCTTGCGCATCGGCCTTGGCATTTGCTGTGAGAGCACTGTTGCCCTAATCTCTACAACTTTTAGCTTTTTATCACTGACTATATTATTAGGGATTTATATTTAATACAATTACATTTAAATTTTAATAATTTTACTTTAATATGATCTCTATTATTTAATATGATATGGAGATAATATTTATATTAAAATATTCAATATTTATATATTATATTATTAATTTAAATATTTATATTTTATATATTATAATATTTTTTTAATTTTATTTTTTAGGCAAATTGCTATCATAGAGGATAGCACTCATTCTATTGCTTTGAAAAACCGGATTACAAATTTCCAAGACCAGACATTACATATTCAGATTTCCTGCTTTCTTAGATGACCTTAATGTCATTGAATGCTTTTGTTTTGAAGGCATTTTCTTATGCTTCACCTTTGGCCATTCTTGTTCCATTTCAAGGTTGCTACTTGCCACATTCTAGTTTACAGTCTTGATGTTGTTTGCTATAGTAACTCGGGATAACGAAGAAAATTTGGTGTGCCTGAGCAATGAATCTAATACCTCCAAGGAGGGAGGAGAGGGCTTCTTAAGAGTCATTGCTCAATCTTTGGAGTGGGTTGAGGCGACATTGGAAGCTTTTCTTGATGCACTGGTGAAGAGGCGGCAGCTTCTTGTTCAGAGGAAGAGATAACATAAAGACATGATTCTTGTGTGCTCGGTGGAATAGCTGGAGGACTTTGAGGAGAAACCTTTTCCTTCTCAATGCAAGGTGGAATAACAATTTTTGGGCTCAACCCCAATCCACCAAGTGGGCTTTCCATCAAGATCTCACTTGTGAACGGACTAAAATTGACATTGTGACATACAATGATTAGCTGAGAAACATTTTCTACACCGGAAGGCAACCTTTTCATAATCCACAAGCCGCATCCAACACCAGTCTCCCACCTTCAATGCAATCTCAGCAGAGAGCTCTTTTGAGAGATCCATTTCCACACAAATGCACGCTTAGGTGGAGCTTTGGTAGCTTGTTGTGTTGTCTGAACTACAATGATACTTTCCTAAGCCATTGCCAATGGCCCGTAAACAATCTAATTCTCCGAATTGGAATGGGAGATATGGTAAATGCACCCAAAAAAAACGCAAAGTAGAAAGTCTCGATTTGTGGATCAAAAGATGGATACCATGGCTTCATGCACAGAAAGTCACCTTGGAGAACCCAAGGTCCATTTTCCAACACCTCGTCAAGAGACTCAAATTCGAGGATAAAAAAACCTTTGGCAAAAGGGAATAAACAATTTTCTTCCTGCAACAATTCTTTCCAATTTGCCAAAATCAAGGCATGCAGGTCACTTAGTGTTGGCCATAGCTTCGTGAACCTGCAAATTAAGCCATTATCTTGCAAGAAAGCCTCCTTGTCGAACACTACGCCGTCCAGACAAATTTTTGGAATGGAAGATGAATGGCTGACCCAAATGATGGGGTAGCAATGCACAAGTACATCAAACCCCACGGCAGATCCATCAAATGGGGAATCCCTTTGACACTAATCAAAACCATTGGAGCCAAAGGGTAGGTCAGGTCGAGGAGGTTGCGCAAAGGGCCGCAGTGGATCATGCAAACATAGTTTTCTTATATGTTTTTGTATGGACGAACCCATAACAAACCCAACCCCAAAAAAAAATTCGCCCGAAGCGACAAACCGAACCGTTGAACCCAAACCCAAACTAGTAACCATGTTCGCACTAAAAGGGAGAATGTTGGAAAATCTATTGTTACTGCTCAGTTTGTGTTGGTTACGAGTTGTTTTAACAACTCGCTAAGTTTGGAATTAGGTAGAATTGGAGGAGATGCGGATTTAATTCCTTTATATATGTGATGGTTTGGGGATATAATAATAATAATAAACATTTGTTATTGGTTTGCATCTCTCTATTCGATATGGTATTAGAGCAATATCATTTCTTGTGTCTTATTATTTCTTGCTTGGATCCGACCCACGTCTAAATGATCGCAACTTGTGAATGTTGGGCGTTATAATCAGTACATGGGCATTGAGTCATTTAACCTCTACGTAGGAATTCTGGCGACATTTAACCTCTACACATGCATTGTTAATCTTTGATTTGGGGGGCGCCCTCGAATTTCTAGGCCGTGCCATAATAATTTGCAAGCAGATGTTTTGTTTTACATTTGGAGCTCTTATTGAAATTATGAGTCTATCTATATAATTTTGGTTATGTTGAAATGTCAACTGTTGTCATTCAAAATACACAAGACTCCTTTGTCCAAGTAAGCAACACGAGGATAAGGATTGAGTGATTGCAAAATAGATAGCTTTTAATTTATTGTCAACAAGTGTTCAGTTGTGATATTTTGTTTATAATTTTGTTCATTTTCATGAATCGTCAAATGTCATGTCAAAATTTTAGAGTCAAGCAGATAAAGGTGTTGAATTTTGTAGTAGTACTTCCAATAAAGGTGCATTATCAATGGAACCCGACACCTTCGTTTTTTCTTTTGATTAAGGGGTAGTCATGGATAAATTCGTTAGCGTTTGGTAGCTTCAGGAGATATTTTCTCCTTAATTCAAGGCTGGTCGGCCTTCTTATTGCAAATTATATTTTATATTATTTTCATCTAAGGGAGCCAACCTAGATGAAAAGTCACCTTGCTTTGTATATATACAAGGTGAAGCTCATCCAATCAAGACATGAAGTCATTCTTATTTTTCACATTCTTTCAAGAAGGAGCAGCAAACCATCTTGTAGCAACAGATCGACTTCAAGAAGAAACATATTTATCTTTACATCAAGGATAGGTGCTATTAATTCATTGTATCAATTTGCCCTTGCGAAGGGTCTGGTTGTAAAGCAATATTCTGCACTTTCATATGATATATATGAGAGATTATTTGTTGGGTTTTTCTCCCTCGAGTAAGAGGGTTTTCCCAAGGTAAAGTGTTGTGTTCTTTGTCTCATGTGTTGCATTTTCTGATTGCTTACATTTCTGATCCTAAAACTAACATGGTATCAGAGCGGGTCTAAGAAAAGATATAATAAGAATTGTTAAGCAGTTTGAAGGAGTTTTAGTCCGGGCAAAGCTATGGATTGAGTTTGAAAAGTGAATTTAATTTCTGCATAGCAGATCTAGACGCCATTAGGAGTCATTGGTCTTCAAATTGGTTGCACATTGATTGGATAATATTCAAACACTCGGCCCTTGTGAAATCGCATGAATTAAGAGACTATATTAGAGGCAATGAAGGATAGGGATGGAAGAATATCTCATGAACAATAGATTATTTATAAAAGTCATTCTCTATGAATCAGGCAATCTCTGGCCGACGCTACGAAATCAGATATCGAGTGTGGCAGAGTGAGCATAAGGATGGGGCAATTTGAAGAAAGTTATCCAACAAAGTCACGCACCCCTGCATTGTCCACTAATGAGGCAGCGCCATTCTCCACGATCCCTAGTTCAACAAGGAGTCTGCATTTCATTGACAAAAAGGTACAAGCTTGGACTTCGTGATCTTCCACCGTGTATTATTTCATTTGAACAGCATTGCGATCACTTCAACTACAGCTGAACTGAATTATCAATAGCTGCGAATGAAATAAGTGTGACGGGGATTATAAGGGAAGGAAACTTCTTTCACCTGGTGAATGATGTGTCAACACCTACCCGTGATTCTCCAAGAAGGTCAAAGCCTTAACCCTTGGGTCAACATGGCATTGAGGTGCCTGAAATTCGCAG
This sequence comes from Sequoia sempervirens, assembly GCA_007258455.2. NCBI lineage: Eukaryota > Viridiplantae > Streptophyta > Pinopsida > Cupressales > Cupressaceae > Sequoia > Sequoia sempervirens. Next base: position 93,409,457 of record VDFB02026320.1, on the reverse strand, counting down.
GTTCAAGTGAAGGGACCTGTGTTGCCTGAAAATTAAATGGGACTCCCATGTAGTGGGCACTTGCAACATTTTGTGTGTGAACATTATATCCAATCGTGATCAATTATTGTAGAATCTTGCAACAGATCCGAATCTTTAAGTGCAAAGATCAGGAAAGAACAATTGATGGATTGTGAGGAAGATTAGACAATAAAGAGATAAGTATTTCATACTCTTGAATAATGTTTTTTTTTATGTAGTTATTAATTCATGCAATAACATTGGAATAGTGAATCATGTATGCCTCTAATTTCTCTTCGGGATAGTTTAGTTTTATGATCTATTATTAAACTCTCTAAAATGCTTTTAGGACAAACCGAGGAGCATAAGGATGATGAGAGATTGCATTCAAGGGAGGAAGAGCTTGATGCATCATGTGAGGAAGTCACACAGGCTGAAGAATGGAGACACAGCTTGCTGCCATGGGACTGAGTTGGTGGCACATAACTAGAGACATCTCTCGAAGAGGAAGAACCTATTCAGGTTGTCATTCCAATCAGTTTCTTCGAAGAGGAGGAATTAACTTTCAAAGGGAGTCTGACAAACCAACAAAGGCAACATTGGACAAGGAGGTCAAGAGGTTGATGCAAGAACTTGGAGCTTCAGAGGGAGTCACATCATCATGAAGATTTGTTGCAATGTATATTTCTCTGTGACAGAGAAGTATGAGGTGAAAGCCCTTGTGTATATTTCTCTGTGACAGAGAAGTATGAGGTGAAAGCCCTTGTAGTGTATATTTCTCTATGACGGAGAAATATGAGGTGAAAGCCCTTGTAGTTTATATTTCTCTATGACGAAGAAATATGAGGTGAAAGCCCTTGTAGTGTATATTTCTCTGAGACAGAGAAATATGAGGTGTGAACCCTTGTTCATCTCTGAGATTGAGATGAGACGTCATTTTGAGAGACTCCATGACGACATCACGTTGAGAGACTCTGTGATGAACCCTTTGTACTTGTTTTTCTCCACACATGGGAGTAGCCATGGTGGACATCATGTTGAGAGACTCCATGACGACATCACGTTGAGAGACTCTGTGATGGGCACTTGTACGTGTGTTTCTTTCCACACATGGGAGTAGCCATGGTGGACGTCATGTTGAGAGACTCCATGACAACATCACGTTGAGAGACTTCGTGATGAACCTTTGAGCTTTCCACAAATGGGTGTAGCCATTGTGGGTGTCATGTTGAGGGACTCCATGATGTAGATATTTGGAAAATATCTCCCTAGCTAAGAGGGAGTGTTAGCGTTTGGTAGCTTCAAGAGATATTTTCTCCTTAATTCAAGGCTGGTCGGCCTTTTTATTGCAAATTATATTTTATATTATTTTCATCTAAGGGAGCCAACCTAGATGAAAAGTCACCTTGCTTTGTATATATACAAGGTGAAGTTCATCCATTCAAGACATTAAGTCTTTCTTATTTTTCACATTCTTTCAAGAAGGAGCAGCAAACCATCTTGTAGCAGCAGATCAACTTCAAGAAGAAACATATTTATCTTTGCATCAAGGATAGGTGCTATTAATTCATTGTATCAATTCGCCCTTGAGAAGGGTCTGGTTGTAAACCAGTATTCTGCACTTTTATATGATATATATGAGAGATTATTTGTTGAGTTTTTCTCCCTCAAGTAGGAGGGTTTTCCCAGGGTAAACTGTTGTGTTCTTTGTCTCATGTGTTGCATTTTCTGATTGCTTACATTTCTAATCCTAAAACTAACAAAATTAAGTTTCATCGAGAAATTCGAAGGTAGAGATTTTCATGCATGGCAGATACAGATCTAGTTACACTTATAGAAAAAGACCTTTAGGATGTTGTCAAACCAAACTCAATCATACCAACTAATGCAAATGAACTTGCTAGGTGGAATATCAAAAATCAAAAAGCTTTGGGAACCATGGCCTTGGCTTGCCAAAGGCATACTTACATCATGTGGATTTCACGAAGTCTGCAAAAGAGATTTGGGAGTCATTAAATAATCTATTTGGATCTGAAGCAAAAAGTGGCAAGACGACATTGAAGCAAAGATTGTATGGATTGAAGATGGATAAAGGTGCAAAAATGGCAGATCGTATAAGTAAATTTCACTCTCTCCTAAATCAGCTAGTTGGCATTAATGAAAAAGTAAAGGATGATGATGCCAAAGCAATACTTTTGAATAGGTTGCCTACGCATATGTCTAGTATGGTGTTTACATTAAGCAAGGTAAAAATTAGTCTTGAAGGAGTAATATCTACTCTACTTGACCATAATGAAGACTCAGAATCTGAAGAAGTCTTATATATACAGAACAAAACCAGTTCACTTTCAAGAAAGGGAAAGTACAAACTCAAGCATTTCTCTTCAAAAGGGAAAATAAAATGCTTCTATTGTAATAAAGGAGGACATATATTGAATTGTAAGAAGACGGCACAAGATCTACTAGGTGACAAACTAGATCAACATGCTTCCTTGGCTGAAGAAAATGATTGGGAAAACTATGCCAATGATAAAGAGCTATCATGTCCTAGTGATGAAGAATATGTGTTTTAGATAAATTCAAGCTTGGAGGCAAGAGGCAATGGAAAACACTAGTGTAATGCAGTTCATGGATCTTGAAATGGTTAGTGATAATCCAAAACACGATGAGGTGAACAAATGAGGGTGTTCCTGTTTGTGTACAGGTTTGTGATAATCCAAAACACCATGAGGTAAACCTATGTGAAAACCATGAAAGGTTGATGAAAGGTGCCTTTCATTTGAATCAAGATCATGAGCCACAAGAGTTGGGCATACTACAGTTGAAAGTGTGAAAGTTTTCACCATGTTCACACTAAGGGGGGAATGGTGCTCTAATTGAGATACGAACAAATAACAAATGACAGATGTTTATTATTATTATATCCCCAAACCATCACATATATAAATGAATTAAATCCAGATCTCCACCAATTCTACCTAATTCCAGACTTAGCGAGTTGTTAAAACAACTTGTAACCAACACAAACTAAGCATTAATAATAGGTTATCCAACAAGGACAACTGCCACATGCAAGATAAAAGAGATATTAGAGCACAAGATGGTTTAGCAGAGACTGGCAACTTGAACATTCTAATCTCCATAGTAAACATGAAGTTCTTAACATATTGAGGGCCTGTTTGAATACCCATTGCCCCTTGACTAACTTGGCAAATTTGATATCCAATTCATATCCTGATTTTGGCAATCTAGTTGGCCCTTTCCCCTGCTGTATTTTGGTACAGCTCAGCTATACCTGCTTGGTGAATTAAACAAGCCTCTATGTAGTACTTCAGCTTTTATTAAATAGATCATAGGGTTGTTTCTCAATTAGAAAATTTCATTGTTTTGAGGACTTAACTGATTAAAGCTACCCAATTTTCCTTCATTCATTCGCTATTTTGGAGTAGCACTGCCATTATAGAATGCTTCAACAATAGGCAGAAATGAAATTCAATTTGGACTCTAGCTTTGGTCTTGCACCACCACTTTCTTTTAACTAATTGTACAACTTCTGTGGATTCCTGAATTCATTTAATTTAGATCCTTGAACTCACCTACGAGATTTAATGTCATAACAGGCCTACTCCAGTCAAAAGGGTAAGATTAATGTGCCATCAAATCAATCCCCCAACCTGAGCTGAAATGCTTATGGTTTGCCATTGAAACAACTTGGATTATTCAAAAAAGCTGTGCCCTACCCAAAAACAACTTCCCCATTTCCAAGGCAAGCCCACAACAAATGTCTGCTAAAATAAACAAATTACTACAATTTTTAAAGAAAGAAGTTAGAACAGAAATAACTTGACAACTGGATCATAATTTATAAAGCTATGATAAGTTTGTTAACTCGTTAATTTAACACTGATTATGCATATTACATTGATGATTGGTGTGGCATAAAGTTTCCAATACCAAGCTCATGCATAACATTAATAAATACTACAATATAGATCTTAGAAGGTTATAAAATAACAAAAAATACACATACAAATAAATAAGACATATTTGTTATCCAATATTTTGTTTCTCACCTCAGCATTAAGACTAACCATTATAGGCCAATATAACCATTAAAGGCCAATACCTTTGCAAAAACAGAACTCATTTTCATGTCATGAAAGTCCGTGCAGTTCATCCAACACAGTGTTGTGACGTTTTTCACACATCGCCCCATTGCAAATGGGGACCCCCTTTTTTTTGCTTCGTTTCCGTATTTTGGCTTTGCTTTTCGGTCGTTTTGGTTTGTCTCTCTTTTCTACTGTCTATCTTCCCGGGATTGTACCCGTCTGTGAGCTTAAATGTAAGATTTTGGCTAAGTCTATAAATTAGGGTTTTGAATTTTCGGGCCAACCTGAAGTCAAATGAGGTGAATAAATTGCAAATTGAGCCTAACATTGATGTCAGCACATTTTTAGCAGGTCTCCACAGAAATTTCATCGAATTCTGGCAACTTACTATTTTTAGTAAGTGCACAATTACAGGCGATTCGTCAGCATTCTTGAAACTATGACAGTTACACGACATTCAGGGCACATCAGGCTACCTACAGGTTAAATTTGAACTAAAACAGACAACCTGCTATTTTTAGCAGTACAGCTTCCGGAGCAGATTTCAAGGTCTAGATGTTACAGTTTCTGATGCGTGTCTGAAGATTCCTTCTGGGTTTTTCGAGACCTTCGCGACGATATGACATGCAAAGCCGGATGATGACTTTCAGCATTCAGCCTTCGAAGGCCGATATTAGGGTTTACATGAAGATATTTGCAGCGCATGTCGGCATTTTCTTTCTGGGTTTTCCAAGAGCTTCGCGACAGTGTAGCATGCAAATGGAGCTGACCACTTTTCGGAAACTTACTATTTTTAGCCAGTGCGTGCATGTTGAAGATTTTTCTGGGTTTTTCTGGGTTTTTCAAGATTTTTCGGGCAGTGTGACATGCAAGATCATCCGACAGCCGGTTGGTCACTTTTCAGGCCGCTTTCTATTTTTAGCAGGTATCACTTGGGCAGCAGCTCGACGCTTCAGAACTGCAAGCTGATCATCATGCAACTGAAACGACGTCAAACGGAGCTCATCTGAGCGACATGCATAAAATTAGGGTTTTGAGCTTCAAAGCTAAAAATGAGGAGTCAAAGGTCAGAATGTTCAAAACTGAAGTACCCATCATGATCAGCATCCTTTCGAGAGTATGTTGGCAAAATTTGAAGGCAATCGGAGAACCTGCTATTTTTAGTAAGGCATTTTGGGCAGGGGCTATAAATAGAAAGTTGATCTCGGCGTCAGCGTACACAGGCAAGTTCACCAGCGATGGGCCCACTGTCCAAATTTCAAAGCAAACGGAGCAAGGAGGCCTCAGAAACCAACACTTACTATAAATAGTAAGTCACCTCAGCACAGCTATAATTGGCAGGTCAGCACCAAATCTCAGCAGGTACAAGTCAAAACATGTGCTGAAAGTCCGTGGCGCGAATTTCAAGGCAAACAGAGTTACAGAGAATGAAGAATCAGTTAATTGCTATTTTTAGCGGGTCAATTAGGGTTTCCTAAAATCAAGGGCAGAACCCGGCATCCAGGCAAGAACGACGTCCAGTTACGATCACCATGCTTCAGGCATTCAACACACGAAATTTGAAGGCATTCTGAGCAGTTGCTATTTTTAGCAGGTGCTAAAAATAGCAGGTACAGGCAAATATCAGGCATCTCTGGCATAAACACATCCCGAGGTTCAGAACAAGGCAATATCAGGTCAGAAGTCAATTCAAAGCACAAAATTTGAAGAACTTTCTAAAAATAGCAAATTAGGGCAAGCATGAACGGGTCACCCTAAATTTGGCTAAGGGCATGAAACACGTCAAATTTGATAATTTTTCAAATCCGACACCAAAACTTGCTATAAGAGGCTGGAGACAGGTGAAATTTTGACAAGTCACTTAAACTGGAAGTAGCTGGGTCTAAATGCGCCCAAGGTGGAGCAAGGAAATTTGAAAATTTTCTAACTCACTTAAACTGGAAGTACCATGGGTGAAATGCGCCCCTCTTTGAAGAGATTTCAAAATTGTCTAAGTGTTAAAATTGGATGCTCAGCATGTGAAATGCGCCCCTAGGTGTTCAAGGTAAGAAAAAAGTTTAAGCGTCAAAGTTGAAAGTTGCCCCTGCCAAATGCGCCCAGGAGCTAAGGAGGCCAAGTGTTGAAGAAAATTCTAAGTGTTTTGAAGTTGGACGTAGACCCTGTCAAATGCGCCCTTGAAGTTGAGTGTGGAGGAGACTTCAAAACGTTCTAAGTCACTTAAATTGAAAGCTGCTAGTAGTAAGTGCGCCCCCCTCATGAAGCTTGATGCTTGACCTCTCAATTGCGCCCTTGAAGACTGGAGGAATAAAAGGATTTTGTCTAGGTGCCAAAAATGAAACCTTGGTAGGTGATATGCGCCTAAGTCATTAAAATAAAGCAGGGAGTCTAATATGCGCCTAGGGTGTCAAATTGGAAGCTAACCATGTCATATGCGCCCTTGGAGGTGGCTTGAAATTGTCTAAGGCATGAATTAAAAGCTCAATGTGGCAAATGCGCCCCAAGCTGAATGTTCAACCTGCCATATGCGCCAATGGCATAAATTGAAGATATAATGTATAAAATGCGCTTATAACAAAAATGAAAGTGCCAAGTGCAATATGCGCCCAAATGACCAAATTGGAAGTTGCTAGTAGTAAATGCGCCCTTCTTAAAAATGAAAACTAGAACACTTAAATGCGCCCTTCCTAAAACTGAAAGTGCTACCTATCAAATGCGCCTTGAAGGAAGAGGGGTGATTTGCGCCCAGTGTTGAAAATGAAAGCTTGGCATGTTATATGCGCCCCTCATGAAACTGGAAGTGTCACCTCTGAAATGCGCCCCTGGGTGTTCAAGGTAAGAAAAATGTCTAAGTCATGAAAAGTGAAAGCTTAGGGTCTTATTTGCGCCCTTGAACTTGGACATGTCAAAATTTGAAGGAGACCCCTCCATTTGCGCCCAGGCTGGAGGAGAGGACCAAGAAATGTTCTAAGGTGTTAAAATTAGATGTTGACCCATTAAAATGCGCCCAAGCCACAAATTGGAAGCACCACTAGTAAAATGCGCCTCTGAGTATTGAGGGACTTCAAAAATTGTCTATGTGTCAAAATTGGAAGCTCAGGGTATGATTTGCGCCTGGCTAGGAAAAGGGTGAAAATATATTCCAAGTCTTTTAAATCTAAAAGTCAAACCTCCTATACGCGCCTGGTGGGGCCTTGAAAAACGCCAAGTTCCAACACTTGATGGAGAAGACCTCATTTGCGCCCTTAGAGAGAGAATAACAGATGAAAGTATTTAAGTATGAAAAATTGGAAGTACCACCCTTCATTTGCGCCCTTGAGCTTTAAGGATAGGAATGTGTATAAATCTTTAAGTGTTGAAAATGGAAGTCCATGGGTCCAAATGCACCCAAGATGGAGATGGCCAGAGAAAGAATGAATTTTCCTAAGGCGTTAAAAGTTGAAGCTCACAAGCCCAAATGCGCCCAAGAGGTTGAAAATTGATAAAGGAATTTTCTAAGTGTCAAAAATGAAAGTGCAAGGTATGAAATGCGCCCAAGCTTGCTAAGGGATGAAGAAATTTGCTAAGGCATGGGTAAGTCGGCAGGGATAAGTCGGAGGATGCCAATTGCACAAGGTCAATGAGAAATTTCAAGCCAGAGCAAGGAAATGTGCCTGGATATGAAGAAATAGATTAAATTTGCTAAAAAAAAAATTATTTTCTAAGGTTCAAAATTCAGAAAATTAAATGAACCCGTTCGTTGGGTACCCATGGGTCTAGCGCGTTCTGAAGGAAATTTTCTTCTGGGTATTGATGATTGTCGATCAGGAATGGATTTTGAAGTCTTCTACGCTTTGTCGAGGCCTTCAGGGTGAATATTTTTAATGGGCGCCAGGTTGATGAATTTCCTAAGGGAAATTTGAAAAATTTTCTAAGGCATGAAATGAAATGTGGTTGACATAAAATTGCCTTGGCCGATGAATTTGAACATGATCGCCTAGATAATTTTTTATCAGATTCCAGATGAAAGAATTTCTTCTCAAGCCAAAGTTGAATGAAATATCAAAGTGGAGTGTGCCAGGCAAAATGCAAGACAGGTTGAAATTTGGCTAAGGCATGAAGAACTTGAACACAAAGTTGGCGATGAACGCTTGAAAGTTGGAGCGTGAAGATCAGGTAAGTAAGGTGAATTTGTGTTATGAAGTGTTCTAATACTCTTCTCCTCGCTTGTTTTGCAGGAGGAACGTCGAGGCTAGAGCACGATGACTTGAAGTGGTGAAGCACGATGGTATTACGAGCTTCGGAGGAAGATAAAGTTTGAAGGAAAGTTGCAAGAAATGGCTAAATGTTGGAGTTTCTCCTCAAGAATCCAATGTGCGCCCAACACAGTCAGACGGATGGCAAGCGGAAATGATCTAGTCCAAGACTGAGAGGTCCTTCAAATTCAAGAATGGAAGTTCGAGCAAGGATCAAGAAGAAGATCAAGGGCGGTCGGACTCCAGATTCTACCAAATTCTATTATTCGAGGTGGCAATCTTAAAGTCTCTTTTACCCTCCTCCAAGCAATCATCAGAATTGGCCGAGTTCGAAGATCAAGAATAGTGTGAACGCGTCTACAAAAGGAAATCTTCTAGAAGATGGTGGACATTATGGCGCATTTATTACCCACTCTCCTCTGTGGCGGTTTTTAGGGCAATATTATTTAGGGCTGAGGTGGCACGATTCTGGCCACTCTATTGATTGTAACCCTAGCCGTCTTTTGGGACTTGGCTAGCTATATAAAGGGGGAGTCCCCCTCATTTGTAGCTTCAGTAGAGTAGAGCTTAGCATGAGACAGTAGAATTAGAGTAGAAGTTAGAATAGAGAAATAACTTAGAAGTAGATTGATAGTGTAGTTGGAGGAGAAGGAAAGTTTTCCTTTGAAAATTTTTGTAAGAAATTGTCGTGTAAAACTTTCATAATAAAAGATCTTTCATTGATGGTGAAATTCATCTTTGTTGTGGATAGCTAGCGAGGTTTCTTCATCCCTTCTACTTCAAGTAGCGTAGAGTAGCATAAATTTCATTTTCATGCAAGTAGATAGTAATTGTGGGATGTGGTCTTCAATTTGAGCAAACTTCGTCTACCCATACCACTAGTGTGTTCGCTGATGGTGAATGTGCCTTGTGTGGTCAACTGGAATGTCATGTACTTAACTTCGATCATGATTTGTATGTTTATATGCGTCGTTGTGATGGTATTTTCATGCTAAGTTGTGATATGAACATCTTGAACTACTCCTTTGAAGATTGCACCGGTTCTGTGGAGGTTGTCCAAAGTGAGGCAAAGCAGAGCCTGGTTGAAGCTTGTGAGAATTGATCACCATGTCCACGCCTTAGAATATATTTAAACTCTCTAAACCTGCATCATTTCAATTCAGTACTTTCTGATTAGAATAGGAAACCCGTGCTTCAAAGACAAATCTTTCGAACAATTTGAATTCCTTTCTCCGCTGTTGAACAATTCCGTAAGTCCCCTTGAAATACCAGCAAATCACATCGAGCCAAACTGAGCCTATTCGCACTAAAAGAACCTTGGAGTTGAACGCATGAACTTTCTTTGCAATCTTAGCATGCGGAATACTTTGATCAAGAGAGAATAGGGAAGCCGTTGGCGACTTTATTCTGCGTTGGTGCGGTCACGAAAAACACATCAACACACAGCAAAGCAGGTTGATCTGCAGCTTAATCCTCATTAGTAACCAGAAAATAATTTTCCTCAATACAACTAGGAACTTGCCACCAAAGAGGCACTACAAAAATCACAATTAGAACAAAAGATTAGAACACAAAACATTCAAACTAATCTAAAAATCCTTGGCCAAAAAAATTAAGAAATCACTGTGCCTTGAAATCAATAGAGCTAATTAATCCATAAATTTGATGTACAACACCAATATTTGCAAGCATCTTGCAAGTCCCTGCATATACAGAACTCAATTTTCTTGCATGCATCCTGTACAGTTTATTCACAGCAAGGTAGGCCAATCTGAAGTGAAACCTCGAGAAGCTTTCTCATTTCATGAACAAACTTTCCAGCAAAATAACACCATAAAAAACACAATTGAACCTTGACAATGCAAATTAACAAAACCAATAGGTGATTTCAATCAAATCTCAGAAAACCTATACCAATGCGAGTTTAACAAAATCCTCACAGGCTTATAAGAGAAAACATTGTCGGAACAGGTCTGCTGGCCCAGTAGTTTTTCTTTGTAACACTTTTGCAACGCGTCATCTGGCACAGAAACAGAGGGAGAAAATGAATATTCTATAATATCAGAAATAATTTACTACCTTCTATCATATTGAAACTCCTCGCTATCTGCTGTGATATCAATTCAGTTATTTATAATTTGTAAAAGTGAAAAGCACTCTTTATACATGACTTTTTTTTAAGGCCCGACAGGCATGAAATAATTTACTACCTTCTATCATATTGAAACTCCTCGCTATCTGATGTGATACCAATTCAGTTATTTATAATTTGTAAAAGTAAAAAGCATTCTTTATACATGACTTTTTTGAAGGCCCCACACGCATTAGACAATGAAAATTCATTAGCTAGAGATCAATAAGAAACATGATATTTCCACAGTCCATGATAGTTAGAGATAGTACTTCTAGATTTAACTGCATATTTTTGTATCAATGTTACAGATCACATGGTACTACACAGTTATATCCAGAAATAATATCTCTAACTATCATGGACTGTGGAAATATCATGTTAAAAAATCACTCATTATACATAAGTTTTTTTTTGAAGGCCCTACAAGCATTAGACAATGAAATTTTATCAGCTAGAGATCAATAAGAAACATGATATTTCCAGTCCATGATAGTTAGAGATAGTACTTCTGGATTTAACTGCATAGTTATTTTTTGTATCAACGTTCCAGATCCCATGGAACTACACAGTTATATCCAGTAACACTATCTCTAGCTGGTGACCAATTAATTGGTTACTTTAGACAGACCCACAACACCAAACAAATTATTAATGTTGCGGACGGGACCTCTGTTCACTGTAGTAGGGTAAAGTTGAAACTACATTACAGTTGAAAAAGGCAGATAGAAGATAACTGAATGTCATTTACATCTGTGTATTCTATGTTACACAGGGGAAGCCAAAGACAAATGCACATATTTGAGAGTGGTCAATCTGCAATCTCTAGGGCTCTTATCGTACATGTGATTTTGTTGTGCTGTAGATCCTCCAGGGCCTCTATAAAGTTACATATAAATTGATTTCATTTTACTGCACCTCATTCTTAAAAGAACTCACCATCATTACAATTATCAGCACATTCTGAATAACTTTCAAACATCCAAATTGGAAAAAAGAAAGAAATGGTAAAAAATACCCTGGATTAGCATCCCATAGAACATAACAGCACAAAGAAAAAAGAATTTGATATAAATCCCTTGGTGACTGGTTGAGAATATGGTGGCCTTAACGAGTAGCCAGTGATTACTGCTAAGATTGCTCATATTCAAAAGTTGTGTGACCTAGGGCTCTCTCACATAACTTAGAAATTAAAGGATTTTTATAAACAATTTTAAACCATAATTCCAAGAAATGGTCTTAATTCAAAAACTCGAGCCAAATATTTAACCATGACTTGATCAGATAAAAACTCCTCTTTACTTGCATCAAGTGGCAATATCACATGCTGAACATGCTCTATAACACAAAGATGGACAACAGAACTTTCTCATTGTGTGATTCTTGCAATCTTATCGTTATCCCAGGACTCTACCAACAATTCATCTTTGTGTTCTCTAATGCTCAAAGGAATATGAAATGGATAAAATCCCATCATTGTCATTTCATTCCATACAAGCACATTATCAGGAATACCATAAGTCCGGAATAAGTACAACACAAACCATCCAACACTGAACAAATACAGAGTGAAAACCATAATAAAATTATTCTCTTGGTATGTTGTGAATATACATATTTAAAAATGAAGGCGCCTTTTAAAATTCCCTATTACAATCAACCAAATAAATATGTAATGTCACTTGCCCGGCCTTTCCCTAGAATTCGCTTGTTGATTAGGTTTTGGTTTTCTTCTTTCCAAAGGAATGTTTTCTTAATGAAGCAATCTTGAATTGAAATCTGCATTCACCATATTAACAATATTTCCACATACACATATGTCTGTTAGCATTAATATCTAGATATCCAAAATATAAACATCATCACAAAAGCAATAATGAACAGATGAGAAGTGGCATGGATAGATCTGCCCGAAGCTATCCATCTAAGCCCAAGGGCACAAGCATCCTATCAGGACAACCCACCCCTTGGCCCCGAGCGGCATGAACATCCAAACTAAGACAATTCCACCCTCAAAGCGGCATGCTTAGTGGAAACCCTTGTACCTGCTTTCTCTACCCACGTCATCACCTCAGAAGACACTTAACCTATTGGGGACAATCGGGGGAGTGTATAAGTGGGTCTAGGCCTACCACCCCTCCATGGCCTTGACAGATTCTTAAGAGGGACCCCCACCCCTCCATGGCCCCACCCATGCATTCGGATTGGGCAGATCCTTAAGTGGAACTTCCACCCCTCCATGGCCCATCCTTAACTTGGGTCTTGGGGGCGGAACCTTAAGTGGGGTTTTTAGGCACCACTTCCCTCACACCCTTCCTCCCAATAAGCTTACAAACACAAAGAAGACAATCTTTTAGCAATTGAATATGTTTGCATTCATCTTTTAATTCTTTTAAGTCAATGTAAAGATCATGGCCTAGAACAATAATGATAAATGATCATGATAATGCTAAAGGAACCATCATCAATTCATAGAACTATTATAATCTTTGATAACATCAAAGGAAAACATTGCACCAATAATCAGATTAGCAACATTTATGATGCATATGCAATTCTAATTTAATGAGAAGCATTATCTATCTGCCTATGGGCAGTCCTACCAATATATTCTACTGATACATACATAGCATCATGAATATATATATATATATATATATATATATATACTAACAGTCAATGGTGCGACCAATATAGAAGTCAGAATTACTATCTAAGAAGTGCAATAATCTTAGCAACCAGTTTATGTTGACTGTAACGAGGCTTTGTTTATACAAGTTCAGACTTATAAGCATAAAGACATTCAAGGATTAGATACAGCATGAAAGCAATCTGATCGGTGCTTAAAGAATACGCTATTGGACGTATTAAATAAAACATAGGCTCTAACTAGCGCATCACATATCCAAGCATTGATCCTTGAATGAATTTCCTGTTCTGATATTCGGAGATTGCCAAATATTTAGGCTAAGTGAATACATCACCTGATTAAGTATGTCTAGTCTACTTGTAGTCTCTATAGAATTCTTTATTTTTATCTCTTTTATTTTCTGCTTATGTCTCTGTGTTTTTATCTTTTTATCTCCTCTTCTCTATCGTGGGTGGAACATAAATAAAGTATCTATATATGCATATAAATTCCGTGAGTGGGCAGCTTTCCTTTATCTTTTTGTTCCTTCTATTCAGATTTCTTTTTTTCCGAACCATGCTTTTTGAATTGTCATCGGCCTCCTCTTATAGTCGATCAAGGCTTTTATCTTTGGGACATGACTTTCCAGCGCTTGCCTTTATGAGATCGGCTCATAAATGGTTTGGGCTTTTTTTGTTAATTATTGTTTGTGAAGTCTTAATCGACGACTTTGGAAATTGGTTTTAAGAGTGTTTCATGCCTTTCATTGTGTATAGTTTATTTTGTATTTGTTTTATTTCATATTTGTTTCTTCTATGGTCTTTTAGAATATAGATTATTATATTAATGATATTTATAATTTTTTACGTATTTTATACTCAGTTCACTATTATAATATTGTAACTATAGTGCTTGTTCATGATAATCAAGATTTAGATAACAATGGTTACAGTATTATTAATATTATATTTATAATTATAGTTTTACTTATGATAATCATAATTATTTTTTTAAATCACAATTACCCCTATTTGTACTTTGGTATTTATTTGGATGTTCATATATTTGATGCTACAATTTCAGGGGACATGACAAAATAGTAGTCTAACAAGCACTACAACACAAAGATGAATACCTCTTTCTCGAGTCTCAACCCTCAGTTTGGGGCAAGTTTCCAAAAGATAGGCATACCAATTTGCAAGTATGTTGAACCGTGAAAACTTGAAAAATCTGACCAATAAATACTACTCTAACAAGCACTATAACACAAAGACGAATATCTCTTTCTCAAGCCACAACCCTTACAGTTTGGGTTAAGTTTCCAAAACATAGGCATATCAAACATGTTAAATCATGAAAGCTTGAAAAATCTAGCCAAGAACACTACCAAACCCACTTGGTCTTTGTAATGTGTAGTGCTCGAAAGAATAGGCAACAAAATTAAAAGAGAACAAAAGGAATGGCCTTACTTGGATACCAGCAGCATCTCAGGCTTCCGGCGTTTGGTGGGCGTACTATTCTTGCTTGCAGAAGCATCAGCCGTTGCCGCAGCAACTCTTGCCGCACTCGCTCGTGCAGCTACATCCAATCTTACAAGACTCCTGGTTGCCAAAATCGCTTCAGGGACCAAATCATGCGAAACTCTTGCGAAAAGCACCCGAATTGCGGACGAGGCCGCATCCTTGACTTCTTGCGGATTCAGAGGTCCTAACAGGCAGTGCCCTAGAATTCTCAGCATCGGCTGCAGCAGCTCCCAATTTAAAGGAACCCTGGCGCCCTTGGCACGGCTTTCATCAACGACACCATTACAACAATCTACAGACCCGGCCCCAGGGCTTGGACTGCCGCCATTGATGCCCTCCTCGATACCGAATTTCCTCAACTCATCGATCAGCGTCCTCGTACCAGTGTTCGACACATTGTTAGGGTTAGTGTCAAGGTTTGAGGCGGAGCTAGGAATTGAAGCAGAATTAGGGTCAGTGTCAGGATAATTCTCTGAGATGAACTCGTCTGTAAAGCAACGGGCGCACCCGCAGTTTTGCCCGGCCAGCCCCTGCACAAACTCACAAGCCTCCACCTTTGCTTCGGCAGGCATGAGAGCAATTTTTCTGTTAAAAAGGTCAAGCGTAACCCCGACAATGGAAGCTCTTTTCGTGGACTTTACGGCACCGTGGGGCTCGAGCGGGGGGCAGAGCTGACCGACTAGCGGGCGCAGAGAGCCCTCGGGAGCGGGGTTTCTGGGGGCATGGTAGAGGCTGGGCTGGGCCAGATCGGGAACATGGATGAGCACAGGGCGGCCGCCTCGCGCCTTGGCCTCCGCCGTATAGAGCGCCAGCAGCACGGCCTCAAAGCCCGCCAGTGGGTGCGCCTGCTGCTCGGCAGCCTCGCGCTGGTTAACGACGCGTGACAAGTAGAGGCCGGCAACCAGCGGCACATAGCGGAGCACCACCAGGTGCAGGTCGGCGTCCTGGGTTTGGAAGGTTTCGTAGAGCCATTGGCAGAGCGGGTCAGAGGCAGAACCCGAGGATGGGTGACGAAAGAGCCTAGTGGCGATCGCATCTGCCACTTCGCGGCTGTCGAGGAGAGCCTTGGCTGGGCTTTCTGAGTCTAGGAGGCTGTCGTACGAATCATCGTTGCCCAGAATGGAGATTAGGGCCTGTATTGCAGAGCGGGCTTTGGCTATGGTTTCCCACCAGGCTTGCATTGGGTTGTTGTTGGAGGCTACCGTGGATCCGCTGCTGCTTCTTGTGGCGGCAGCGCCGGCTGCCGTTCCTGTCGGTGATATTGCCATTCCCCGAATCCCAGTTTTTTTTTCTTTTCTTTTTTGTGGGCTTGTGACCGGGACGGTCAAAAAAGTATTGGCTGGGACTTCCGTTTGACTGTTATTATATTCTGCAAGGTATTTTCCCTTGGCGTTTATGAACCGAAGGTCGAGGCAATGCATGAATGAATGAAAGATTTTAATGACGTCCGCGAGACCAAACAGTCTATGGGACCGAGACAAAACAGGACTAATTTGTCTTCATACTCTTTTCCAAGTCAGGAGACAGGCCTAATTTGTTTTCATACTCTTTTCCAAGTCAGATCTCCTGTTATTAAGTTTGACTAGAAGGCTAGCCGTCCGATTAATCTTATCTTCCTCAAATAGTTGGTGCATATTGTCCACTTTCAAACTATTTTCATGCTGAGTGCGGATATCCTCGTAAGCAATACATTCCATGATGAAGTGCCATTCTATTTCCACAACCCCTTTATTGCAAAAAATACAAGTTCTTTCTTCCCAAGTTTCCTTGGGTATCTTCCACCTACCGGTCTCACACCTAAGGTGATGTGATCCCGTCCTCAATTGTGCCACTAACAACCTCGCTTTCCCTTTAATATCTGCACCTAAATAAGTTTTTTCACCATGATCCTTTGTCGGGTTAAACTCTTTGATGTAGTATGCTTTTTTTCGCCCAATCTGGTTTGTCCACATGGCAGTTCTGAATTTTTCAGTTACATAGCTTTTTTATTTCACTATTGGTGCTAGGACACTCATGCAAATTGATGTCCCACTTGTTCATCCACTTGTGGTTTTGTTTCATCCAAGTTTTCTTCCTACGATCTAGCGTCTCCTTCATAGCTGTTTTAGGCCAACGGTGGTTATCCATGTTTTCAACCTTCTTTAAATAGCTTATCAACCGGATTAAAGCCGATGCTTCCAATGGAAAAGACCCCGTTTCAGCTAAAAGAATTTCATAGGGGATAGTGGTTTTAACTTTGAGACTGCTTGTTATTAGATGTTTTTGAATTCTTTCTAGTTGTCTCCAACTGCACTTTGACATACTACTTCCCCATACCTCACACCCATAAAGTACCACTGGAGTAACAAGCAAACCAAAAAGGGTTTTCTTGGTTTTCCAATCCCAAAGCTCAGCTTTTCTACACCTATTTTGTAGAAGGTAAGAAGCTTTCCAACCTCCCTGTATCATTTTCGTCCGACAAGTCTCCCAACTGAGCTTATAATGAAAGTCAATCCCAAGATACTTGTATTCTTTGACTATTTCAAGCGGGCTGCTTTCAAAAAGAAAGGTATTTTGGTTATCTTTTCTATTCAATGAGAAAATCATGATCTTGGTCTTGGTGATATTCACTTGCATCCCAACCTCGTGACAAAAGAGTTCTAGAGCTTTCAGATGTTCTCTTAACCCATGTGTTGTTTTTGAAATTAGGATAAGATCATCAGCATATAAGAGTAGCTTCACCACATAACCTGCCAATTGAATACCATCCCCACCCGTCTTGCTTAACCAAGTTTCCAACTTATCAATGTATAACCCAAAAAGCGTGGAAGATAGAGGACAGCCCTGTTTAACTCCAATGTCGCTACCAAAACATTCTAACATACCATCACTTGTTCTGATTTTAGCTCTAACATTCTCATACAATCTGTGAACAGCTGCTCTATACACATTTGGGATGCCTAATTCCTCCATTCTATTCCATAGTTTGTCTCTAGGTACCGTGTCAAAAGCTTTCTTGAAATCAACAAAACAGCAATAAGCTTCCTCGCCCTGAGTGTTCCAAATTTTCTCAACCAAATGTCTAAGGGTGATGCAGTGATGCAAGATATTTTGAGTACTTATTTAGTGGAGAAGCCACAGGGACGTAGACTGCTTTTGCTTATAGTGCGGCGAGTTATTAGTACCTGCCTAGCAGATACTCCAAAGTTTTTTATTAAGTCTTTGACCAATTATTTTAGGTAAAATATATATATATATAGTTTTGAATGTTTCAAAAAAGAATTTGATTAATTATTTGAGTTTATTTTTTAACTGTAGCTTTACTCATATCAAACAAATATAGTAGAATTAAAACAATATTTAATGTAAGGTAGGCTACAACATTTCAACTAGGTGTCACTTGGTGGCACTATGTGAAGTGGAGGTATGTGTCTTTTGTTTTAGATTGGATTGTGATAGAATTTAGAGAATAAAAATTTTGTAAGGGAAAAAATTAGCAATTTTATAGTCTATGAATATAAAAGAGGGTGAGTACATTGTCTTATAATTGTTTTCTACTATTTAGAAATACACAAAGTAAAAGATGCAAATTTGAATATTTGATGTTGTCTTTTTTTTATTGGATTAAGAATTGGAAAAAGTTACAGATTACAAGATAAAATATTGTCCAGCAGCGTATACGAAAACAGCAAACAATGTTATCAACAATAGAACCTTAAAAAAACTACAACATTGTTGTCCATCAGCATAACTAGAAACAAATACATAAAACGAGGTTTACAAGATAAAATGTTGTCCATCAGCATAAAAAAAGAAAAAAACAGTAGACTATGCAAACAACAGTCAAATATTAATAAAAATAGAGCAACAATGATGTTGTCTATCAGCATAACTATTGTCCCACAGTAGTAAGAAGGAAACAATAAGAACCAGTAGGCTCAATCCAAAATGCATTGATCATAGTTAATGAAATCCACAGCAAGGAGATGCACCATGCTTGTGGGCATTCTTAATTCTTTTTGTATAATTGCATAATGTTATAATGATGGAAATTGCAAAATGAATATGAACATAAATGTGATAGATTTTCTTTAGACATATAAGAAAGAAAAACATTTAGTATACTTTGATGAGTTGTGCATAATCTATTGAATCCAACTAGCTAAATTAAACAACTCATTTGTTATGAAGACATAATGTTAGAGAATGAAATTCTTGAATATTTTCATTCGATAGGAACAACAAATTTTTAATCTTTAAGAAATTTTTATTAAGGAGTGGAAAAATATTGTACCTTTTGTTGGAATTATTGTCATTGATGTTGTCTATCAAGAGATGTGTGATTGAAGCAACTATCATTGATGTCATGGGATGATGTATTTGTATAGTTGAAGCATGTTTGGATGGAGTTCATGGAAGTTGATGTTCAAAACAGATTGAGCTCTACAAATTGATGTTCTTTGGGTTAAAGCGTTGATAGGGTTTTGTGCTCTACTAAGGTTTTAGCTTCAATTCTCTTAAACCCTAAGTAGTTATATCTAGTCATGCAATTTATATTATATTTTGATGTTGACTTGCCCAAGCAATTTTCAATCGGTTAAGTAATCTTTATGTCTCTCAGCATCGTGTCATTATCATACCTCTTCACCGCTTGTCTCAGTTTTTGAAATATTTTCCCTTGTCTAAAGTTTACACTTTTGTTGTGGAAAAGGTTAAAGTGTTAGCAAGTTCAATTGATCCAACGGCTAGCACAAAACCATGACTCACAGGGACAGCTGTAGTGACCACTAGCAGGGGCGGATCGGTATTAATGGAAAAATGTTTTAGAGAATTCAAGGCAGCCCTTCGAAGGAGTTGAAAGATAGACATGAATACCAGAAGTAAAAGTTGCAGCTATAAAAGATTTGAAGGCTTCTCCTGAGGTCAAGCCGTCACCGACATGGACAGTAGAGCTTCACATTGAATGCAACATTCACTCTCTTAAGAAAGATCTAAGAGCCGACCCTCCTAAAAGGAGATATTTTGTAAACCCTAAGACAAGGTACAATGCATTCTTTCTGGTACATTATGTATATATGGCATTCTTGCCTCTTTGTAAAAGGTTAGAAGGGTTAGAAGTAAGGAGTTAGAAATTAGAAAGAAAAGTCAGTTATAGGAGATAGAACTACATCCTGATTCTTTGTAATGGGAGCTTCTTTTGTCTTCTTGGGGAGCAGTTAGATCTAGTAGGAACCAATAATGTATCTTTTTCAGTTTTCTTAGTATAAATGGAAACAACTTGGAGTCATAGATTTTCTATACACTGGTGATTGTGCCAGCTTTGTAAGTGTTGCTTATCTGTTTCACTAATAGTAGAAGCAACCAGATCTTAATCTACTTCAGATTGTGTTTTAGAATGGTGTTTGTCTTAAGTTAATCATTTGATTTGTGAAGCCTTCAAGGAATGGAATGTTATTTTGGTGTTTTATTTAAAATGGTAACTAGTACTCTATTGTATAAATCAACACTGTGAATGAATGCAACTGTGTGTTAATCACAAGTTAATTTTGTTCTTCAATTTTAGTTTACAATTCCTTGAAGGATAACAAATCCGGTTAAGATAGGTGAATTATCATTCTTTTCAGTACCAAAGCTCTAATCTATCTTTTGCTGTTTCTTTAAAACCTTGGTTAGAGTAGGTTTAAATTCATGCTTGATATTAGAACAATCCAGAAGCTCACACCAACAGGCCCCTTGAACATTACTGTTACATTGATCACTGAGGGACATCATCACAGTTGAGAACCAACTACAAAGACCTTGGGAGCTAAGATATCCATGTGTTATCTTTCTCTTTCAGGAGAAACAAAATAGCAATATTTTGTTTAACTATTGCTGTGCCATTTCGACCGTCAACAGGTCCTCTATTAGCATTCATCAGAAAATCTTGCGAGGTAAATGTTATAGCAGGAGACCCACTCCCAGGGTACATAGATGGGATGGGAAGATGCATGAAGGAAGCCATCTCTACATACACTAGAAAGGACTCTCTCAAAAGGCCCCAAAGGTTTAGCAGTTAAACAATGACCTATTCAAGGTTTCATTTCACAACACTTAGGGATTCTTCTAGCTACGCCATTAGGGGTTGTAGGTTGGGTTGCAAGGCCAGGTGCCCTACAACACACACACCCACAAGACACCTAGAACACGAGAGATAAGTCTTTTAGCACCACCAAATGGAACTAGAATAGTTCACGTCAAGTTCACCAAAATGTAGAGGGAGACTGACTACTCAGGACCCTAGGTCACGAGAGGGTCTAGAACAATCAATTGCCCTAATCTACCTCACGCTAAAGGATTTTTTTAAGGTAAGTTTGATGTTTGAGAGGGTGAAAAAGGAAGGACAACTGATATGTCACTGTCCTTTTGTCAATCTAAGAGTTTAGGAAACTAGGTGAGCAAATTCCAAAGGACTCCAACGTAGAAGACAGACGACAACGTGGCACACTGGCATCCCAGTCAAGCGCTAGCATCCATACGGATAGAGAGTACAAAGTACAGTCAAAACTAACAAAGAATCCACTAACAACTTGATAGATGCAATTTTATACGATGACAGAAAGCAAAATGCAACTAAAAGACTAAGACAACAAGAAGAATACTTTAACTTAAAAGATAGAGTTTGATGAAAACAAAGGTGGTAGAAACCAAACTTATGGTTAGTCCAACCTCCCGCAAGCTCCACATGAACAAAATACCTACACACAGTAGAATGGGGAAAAATGTTGGGGCTATTTCAAGGCTTCCCGCAGTCAAACCCCCATTTCGGTGTTCCAACCTCCACGGACAACCAAAATAGCCACAATAGATAAAATGCAATAAATAAAGTAATGAAATGGAAGAATACCAAGCAATGCTAACAACAATATGCTACTAAATCAAACAATGATGCTAAGTAAATGGATATCACCTCCCCAACAAGATGCTCTCAAGGCATGTGAAGGGAGATGTGAGCTCGCAAGCTTGATGATGCCAACATTGTTGCAACAACGAGAGGAGTGAAACCAGTCAAGTGTCGAATTGGAGCTTCAAAAATGGTGGAAGTGTTTTGAAATGAAGTGTGTAGAAGTGAAATATGATCAACTGAGATTGAAGAAGTTGAATTCAATGTGAGAGATAGTGTTTTGAAGATGAATAGGAGCCCAAAAGAGTCGTTCGAGGTCGGTCAAGGGCGCAAGGGCGTTACACTTCATCACCAATGGAGAAGTGTAACGCCTCTACAGATTCTAGAGGCGAGAATCCTGTCAGGACGACAACGTACTGCACTAGCATCACCAACAAAAATTCCCCCATCGACACTACAGACAACCACCAAATGGATGGAAAGCGGATGGATGAGGTGGAATAACATCTTTGGGTTTGATTTTTCTAAGGTAAGCGGTGTAAATGGGGAATTTGTGAGAGGTGCAAATTCGCTCCATTACAATCCCTTAGCCAAATTCTGACAATATTTAGTATGTGAGAAATTTGTGGTCAAGATTGATCACAGTAGTTTAAGATTTTTTTCTCAACCAAAAGAACTTAAATGACAAGCAACAAAAGCAAGTGAGTAAGCTTCAAGCTTATGATTTTGATATAGAATATGTAAAAGGTACCCTAAGTTTTAACTTTGGAAAATGACACTTAATTCATTATTATTAAATGGGGCTAAAATGAAAAATAAAATTATAAAGTGAAAAGTGGTGAATATTCAAAAGAATGTTAATAATTAAAAAGGGAAAAAGGATGAATATTCAAAAAACAAAAAAAAACACAACTAATTTTTAATTACTTTTAGAGTTTGATGGAAAAGCATAAAAATATAAAATATTGGAAAAGCAATTCATTCTATCATTACTAATTTACAAAAACCCTTATGAAGAGATTTAATTCAACATCTTTCCTTGAGAATGAAAAATCCTCTCAAATTAACAAAAAATGCAAGACGAAAAATCTTCTACTTTTAGTGTCGCCTTCATACAAAGGTCAAAACTTGGGCTTATAGAGAATCACAAATTATTGTAGGTTTAACAGGTCAAAAAATGCAAACAATATTCTTTATATTTTGGCAATGATCAATTTAATTGGAATAAACAAAAAATTTATTTTATTCAAAAAATCCAAAAAAAATTATATAGACTTTATTAGCAGGTCATACATCTGCAATTGTACAATTGGAGGAAAATTTATCATCATAGTCTTTTCTGGTTTTGTTTGAAATCGAATCACACCCCTATGAGTATAATTGGTAGTTGTTGATAAGGGAGGAATGCTGATGTGGGAGTTGTGAAGGATGTTCTTAATTTTTTTTACAGTTTCTACAAGGAAAATAAAAAAGTGCCACTGATTTTTCTACTGATATTTATATGTTCTTTCGGTTAGCCACTTCATAAGTCGGGGCATTAAAATTCAAAAGGGAATTCTATAGCAAGTTGAGGGAAAAAGACAAAACCACCAATACCCATTTTGGAGATATCCAACACAATAAAAAATCAAAGGGAAGTCTGATATGGAAAGGGACCTACTGGGGGAAAAAGACAATTGCACCATAAGGACAAAAGATTTGTTAAAGTTGTTGGTATGTGGAAAGAAGGAAAACCTTATTACTTGTGCTTTTCATCCCAACCACACTTTTAGTGGGCCCATTCGCCGCTACATAGGTCAATGCAATGATTGTAAAAGGGGTGATGCCAACATATGTATCGGGTTATTCCAAAGGGATTCAACCCAATGTCCCAAGCTAAACTAGGTTCCATTGTTGTTTGAATGTTATTTATATTTAAATATTTCTTTCATCAACATGTTTTGAATGAAATGAAATATTTTAATAACGTCCACGGGGCCACAACAACCTATGGGACCCAAGAACAACACAAGACCACCACCGAAAATATTCTATTCAATAAAATAAAATACAAATTAGCATTCATTTGTTTAAAATTTTGCATTGAAAAAAAAATCAAACAATCGTAAAAAACAAAAATAAACTAGCGACAAAATTGTCAAGAAAATTTTAAAAAGAAATATTTCAACATTCAAAGTAAAGCAAAAAAAAATGAACATTAACAAATGTACATGCAATTCCCACTACTCCCCCATTTCTTATCTAATGACCTGTTCAATTAGTGTCAAGTGGTTGCTAAGACACATTCCAAAGAGGCAATAAAATGTCTTTATTGGTAGACGAAAATAATCTTGTTGGGGGCGGCATGGGGTGAGTTGAGTTGATTGAGATCGATAAATAAATTTAACATATAAACACAACATTTACAATAGTATAATGACATGTTTTAGGGAAAATAAAGCAAACAATGTGTAAAATCCCTCAAAAATGTTTATGATTTATTGATAGCTTTTTAACAATCTACCTTAGAAGTTAGAACTCATTTACAATTTAAATTCAATTTCTATAGAAATAATATTGCTACTTGATTAACCAACAGCTGCAAGCAAGAGATGCTACAAGCATTTAAGGGCAGTCATTGTGTGTATGGATAACACTCTTGGGCATATCC
This sequence comes from Sequoia sempervirens, assembly GCA_007258455.2. NCBI lineage: Eukaryota > Viridiplantae > Streptophyta > Pinopsida > Cupressales > Cupressaceae > Sequoia > Sequoia sempervirens. The sequence goes on along the minus strand of VDFB02026320.1, from coordinate 93,385,321 downwards.
ATTACTTTGTAAGATGTTATTACTAGTGAATAATTGTTAAGCTATGTGTTATATGGCCCTCACTTACCTTTGATAATAGGACATAACGAGTAATATTTGGTGTTCCATTTAATATGTTCATCGATGCAAATAGATATAGGATGCCATAATGAGTTGAACCTAGAAGTATTCTATTACCTTGGAAGTCAAGTATGCTTCAGCGATCTTCTCTTTAGAAAGAGGTGGCGACTTTATTGTCTGAAGGAACAATTTATTATTATTGTATCTTGTTACTATCACTGTTTCAAGAACATATCAAATCTACAACATATGGTTATGAAAGGTACACATGTTTTTCTTCCAACTTTTGAGGTATAGTTTCTTTCATGGTAAAGAAACATATAAATTTAAGAAACCTCAATTTTCTAACCTATGATAACTAGACATTCATTTCTTCTATGTCCCTCCCTTGAAAAAAATGTACACTAGATATTTTCTCTGTGCTTTTGCAAACTGGTGTCTTGTTTAGCAAGTATTTATTTCTTAAGTTTTAGTTGCTCTAACTCCAACTTCACTTTTTCTATCTCTTTGTTTTCATTAGCCATTTCTTTTCTCCTCCAATTTTGTGCTTCTATGCGAAAAACCAAGATAACCACTTCAAAATATGTGCTAAATGTTCTTTCATTCAAAGATGTTCTAAGTTTAGGAACTATTCCTAAGACAAACCATTCTATGCATTGTTTTTCTATAAATGCTTTTCTAGCTTCCATGATACTTCTTTGAATTGTTGGTTATTATCTTTAATTGATTATGCTTCCTCCTAAACCAACTCTATCATTTTACTCACACATTCTATTGGAATTTTCAAAGATTCAAAGTTTGATAGGAATTCCTTCTTCACTTCATCCCATTCTTTATCATGTTGTGGGAAAGTCTTTTTATACCACTTGAGTGCATCATTCCATAATGTTCCCAGAAAATCAAATAACTTTACCTAATATCTAACTATGTCTTTTCTCTACCAAATTGATTCTAGGACAAATATGTGTTCCATGGCTTTAGTAGTATCTTTTCCAAAGAGTCGTAATTTGATTAGTGAGTCCATTTTTAATTTTGGGCCTTTTTCTTCCTTGTGATGGGTTTATTTGTTAATTGATCCTTTCTCTTAAAGGTTTTCTATTGTCTAAGTTTATTCTCTCTACCCTTATCTCTTTATAAGGGAATGCCAAATTATTATTTTCCCAATATAGCCTCACAATCTTGTATAAACTGTTTGTTGTGGATCTAATGCTTGGTTTGATTCTTCACTTGTACTTTCTAAAGAAATCCTTATTGACTTATATGGCATAGGGGATGGTTCCTAGTTTGAGGGACATAACTCTTCAAAGTGATGTTTTATTTGAGGGGATGATTTTTCATTTGTTAATGGAATTTGATTAATTATTGAGTATAATTCATTTCCTAAGTTGAACATGGTCTTATTTTTTCATGCCCCCGCCAAATTAAAGAGATCACAACCTTAATCTAGGACAATGAAATAAATTGATAACATCAATTCTAGTAAGGGTTTGATTAAGATTAAAAAGAATGTCATTAGCAACGAATTCCTTATATTAAAGATATTTAATTAAAATTAAATTAAAGAGGTTTCAAGCCAACAATTAAGAGAAACAACTGTCACTCTTCCAAAATGGCATAAATAATGAAGAGGCGTGACTCCCTCAAACTTGAAGATACAAGAGGGAGAGTATTTCATTTGAGAAGTGGAGGGGGAACATCATTCAATAATTCAATGGAAGAGTATAACCTTATGTGACTTTGTAAGTAAATTAAATTATGTTCTCAATGTTAGTGTTGTGTAGCTTCAGGAGATATTTTCCTTTAAATACATTCAACTCAAGGCAGGTTGGTCTTGGCTTTATAAATAAAATTTGTATTATTGGAAGGTTAGCTCTAGAAAGGAGAGCACCTAGTTTGATATATAAAGGAGAAGGTGTCTCCTCATTTGATTATCATTCAATCCATTCCAATTCAAATATATTCAGCAGCAAGTTCGCCCTTCAAGAGCAGTAGATTCGACTTCAACATAAGAGTTAAACACTTTGTGTATTCATGAAATTGCACCATATATAAGTGCATATCCATTGTATTGTATTTGGCCTTTCTAGGGCCTGTTATTATTCTGATTTATAAGAGAATATTTTGTTGGGTTTTTCTCCCTCAAGTAGGAGGGTTTTCCCAGGGTAAAATATTGTGTTCATTGTCTTTGAGTTGTGTTTTTTTGCTTATTGCATTTTTTATCCTAAAATTAACACTCAAGAGTAGTGATGATGTGAGAAAGTATGTGACTCCCAATGTGAAAGGTGTTGATGAGTGTTTTTGCACATTCACAACATAGACAAAGTAACTAGGTACCCTGCCTCTTGAAAGGAAATCTTTCTTCAAATATTTTAAGAAAAAATGACCCCAAGGCTTCGATTGTCAAGTCTTGAATTTGCAAAAATGACTGTGGTTAATGTTTTATTGGTTTCACAAAGGGCCTTTATAGTTCAACAAAAACTAGAAGCTTCTAAAACAAGGGTTTTGTAAAATATGAAAATTGGTTAAAACCCTAGCTATATTTTTAGATCTGCAATCTGAAAATGAATTTTAATCATCAAATATGGTAGTGTTGTTATGATGCTTTTCTTCTTAAAACTAACCCAAATTTCAAAATAAAGATCAAAAGAGAAGGGTTTAGAGATCCTAAATCTAAAACCTAAGATCAATCAAGGAAAACATTGATAAGTTGGAAGCTTGGTTAAGCAAGGAAGATGGAGATGGTATTCAACTGGCAGGTTATGTGGTGAAACTACTTTTATATGTTGATGATCTTATCCTAATTTAAAAAACAACTCATGGATTAAGAGAACATCTAAAAGCTCTAGAAAACTTTTGTTAGGAAGTTGGGATGCAAGTGAATATCACCAAGACCAAAATCATGATTTTCTCATTAAATAGAAAGGATAAGCATAATACCTTTCTTTTTGAAGGCAACCCACTTGATATAGTGGAATAATACAAGTAGCTTGGGATTGAATTTCACTATAAGCTCTATTGGGAAACTTTTCGAATGAAAAGGATACAGGGATGTTGGAAAGCCTCTTACCTACTACAAAATAGGTGTAGAAAAACCAAACTTTGGGATTGGAAAACCAAGAAAACCCTTTCTGGTTTGCTAGTCACTCTGGTTGTAATTTATGGGTGTGAAGTGTGGGGAAGCAGTATGTCAAAGTGCAGTTGGATACAACTAGAAAGAATCCAGAAACATCTAATAACAAGCAATCTCAAAGTTAAAACCACAGTCCCATATGAAATTCTTTTAGATGAAGCAAGGAATTTTCCATTGGAAGCTTGGTGTTAACTCGGTTGATAAGTTATTTAAAGAAGGTTGAAAGCATGGATAACCATCATTGGCCCAAAATGGTTATGGAGGAGACACTAGATCATAGGAAGAAAACTTGGATGAAGCAGAACAACAAGTGGATGAACAAGTGGGACATCAATTTGCAAGAGTGTCCTAGCACCGATAGTGAAATAAAAAGCTATATGGTTGAAAAATTTAGAACTGTCATGTGGAAAAATCAAATTGGGCAAAAAAAAGCATACTACATCAAAGAGTTTAACTCGACAAAGGATCGTGGTGAAAAAAATTATTTAGGTGTAGATATTAAAGGGAAAGCAAGGTTGTTAGTTGCACAATTGAGGACAGGATCACATCACCTTAGGTGTGAGACTGGTAGGTAGAAGATACCCAAGGAAACTTGGGAAGAAAGAACTTGTATTTTTTGCAATAAGGGGTAGTGGAAACAAAATGTCACTTCATCATGGAATGCACAACTTATGAGGATATTCGTACTCAACACGAAAATAGTTTGAAAGTTGATAATATGCACTAGTTATTTGAGGAAGATAAGATTAACCAGACAACCACCCTTTTAGTCAAAATTAATAGCATGAGATCTGACTTGGAAAAGAGCATGAATACAAATTAAGTTTGTTTGTCTTAGTCCCATAGACTGTTTAGTCTTGTGGACATCATTAAAATCTTTCATTCATTCATTTATCATAACAATGACTAATGCTGCAAATAGACAAATCCCTATAAAACCAATTCCTGTTTAATCAGGCTTAGACCCACAATACTACATAAATGGTGCAATCTTCAAAGGAAATCTTAAAATTTTTAGATTATAAACATTTACACATATACCCAATCTTTTGGCATACCATGCATAAACATCCACAATTGAACTTAACACAATAAATGGCTTAGACTAACCATACAAAGTAACTTACTAGCAGCAAATCACAAATGTTATGTGTAGGAGATTCATCCAATATCCTAACACTTTTCCATCATCACAAATGGAACTGAAACTAAAATTGGAAATAAAATTGGAAGAAGGAACCATGCACATATTAAGAAGCAACAAGGAAAAGAACACCACAACTTCAATGTCTTCTCTTTGTATTAACTCCAAAATGTCATTACAACAATTCCAGATGAACCCTTCAAAATGAGGGAAAAATCTCATTTTTAGATTTTCAAATACAAATCTAGGGTTGAAATACATCTTTGATCAATGGCCAAGATTCATTCACTTGGGCGGTTTACATTTGGGTAGCTAAGTAGGTCGGCCCATTTACATTTAATGCATTTTTAATATGAAAAAACCATATCTCTCCCATCGATGCAACTAGTTGGGCATGAACACTCTTTTGCAATAAAGGCACAATTGACACAGACTTCAAGGCCAATCCTCCTCAAAAGTAGCCCGTCCTATTTGCTCTTTCTTTGCATATTCCTAGAATCTAGACAAGACACCATTCAATTCGTCCTAGGAAGGCATGGGAATAACTTTGATCCTATGTGCCATTGCTGCCACCTCAACCTCAAAACCTTTTATCATTTTAGTCTAATCAATCTGTGACACCTGGAACCAATGCATAAAACTTAAAAACATGGCAACATCCTCTAAATGATCCTCTGTAACTGCAGTATCAGTCGCATGTGGAAAATTGTCCTTCCACCAATAATTTAGAATATCAAACTTCACATTTTCTTGAGCAATTGCTTTTGCTATCATGGCCTCCAAAAATGTTATACAACCAACATAAATTTCATTCCAAGCCTTTTCAATCCTTTCACAATTAGCCAAGGCTTTATCCATTATTTCTCTTCTGAATTTAAATGACTGGAGCCATGACTCAAGCTCATGAGCTTTGTCTTCAAAAACTATTTTCTCCTTAGTCAAAATTTGCTGAGGTACATCAACCAACATTGTTAATCTTACTATAGTTTTGTCATCTGAAGTTTTACAAGTAGCAATAATTTGCTACATCTTTTGGGACCATCTTTGGCATTTTCTATATAATTGTACAATTTCCTTCAAAATTGGAATGCCCTTGTCAAAAACCCCTGCTATCCACTCATGAGTGACCTGGGAAACAAACTTCATTTTTCCCAATTCATATATTGCCTCTTTAGATAATACCCTAGGAGGAGCTGAAGGACCTACATTTGTCCATATATGGCTAACTAAATACTTGATATAGCTCTAAAGCTCATCAACCTAAGCCTTGCTCTTTTTCCTTCACTTCCTTCTCTAACCTTTGTACAATTGTTTCCACTAATTCCCTAAGCTCATGGACCTCCTGCTTTTTGGATGTTGGTCCCAATTTATTGAAGAAATATTGTAATCCTCAGGAGCAATGTCTCCTTTGGCCTTATCAATTGTTGGGGTGGCAATGTGCACAACCCTGTTATTGGATTCATCCCTAAAAAATCTTAGAATACACCTTTACCCTCTTCTTTTCCTTGGGCTTATTTATTCTAGATAAGAATTCATCTAAACTTGGAGTAGTAGCCTCTACAATTGGTTTAACCTATAACTGCTCTTTCAAACAATCAAGAGTAGTTAATAGTTCAACATTAGGGTTCTCTTCCCGCTCTTGATTACCCTATAGAGCTTGAGCTTTTGACACCTTACTTTCTTCTGCTCCGCTCTGTTCTTGTTGATCCTTTGGTGGCTCTTGTTGTTGTTCTGTATTAATCTCCTACCTCTATGTTGGAAATATTGTCATTGATGTCAAAGGTTTATAGACGATTCTTGAAAGTTGCCATTAATGTCAAAGCATAATTCCTTGATATCAAAAAGGAACTAATTAATGTCACAATGATCTTATCAATGAAGAATAGGGAATATCTTATGAAGAGCAGAAATATATGAAGGAGGAAAAAATTAACGGTGAATAAAGAAGACAAGAAGTATGATATGTAGTGCTTGATATAACTGCAACCATCATAATCAATTTCTTAAAAGGAGCAACAAGTAGTGATTAAGAGCAGAGTTCGCATAAGCAGTGACTCATTTACATAAGAAACAATCAACATTTAAAAAGGCAGCAAGTAATATTCAAAAGGTTGCGGTTCAGAAATTAAAGACTATAAGGCAGTGCTGGGTATGAATAAGACAAAATACAGAAAAACACAAAAGTTATGTATAACCAAAAAGGTAAAGTTTATACTAAACAAAGGAAACAATTCTATTTAAAAGCAACAATTGATTATTAAGGGAAGCAATTAAATTTCAAAAGGAAGTGAACACGATAAGTTAATTTTTTTGTTAAGAATAGTCAAAATGTTACGGTGAAGAGGCATGTCTCATAATAATATAAAGAGAGATCAAGACGAAATAAGCAATGTGAGAGGAGAATAAATATATAAAATTCAAACATAATCATATTTATGAAGAGATGCAATTAGTACATGGAATGAAGAGTTATGTTTTAAAAGTGAAAGGAGATGTCTCTAAATGAAATTTCCTATCTTGGGAAGATATAAAGAAGAGCATTGTGTGAGAGATAGAATGGGTGTAATGAATATTTTCTAAGCATAAATAAGAAGGATAGCAGAAGTATGAAGAGAAAATTTTATTTATATTGAAGATATTTGCGTGTAGAAAAAGGACAAATACAACATATACACCAGGTTCATGAAGAAGATTATTTGAGCAAGTTGTGAAGATTAATTGTAGATTCATGAGAAGATTATGTGCAGACTTATAATGATATTGTGATCAAATTTGTGTGGAAAATTTATGATTAGTTTATAGCATATTCAAGAAGTGAATAGTAGAAAATTAGGAAGGGATTTATAGCAGAAATTTTAAAGAAATCTAGTGGGTTGGTGCCCACAAATCAAATAGAGGTCGGTGCCTCAAATTGGTCAAGGTTGGTTCCTTGCTAAAGAAGAGTTTGGTGACTCACACTGAGTTGGTGTTTAGTCTAGGGGATTGGTGTCTCCTGTAGGTTGGTGCCTACAAAAGTTGTAATCAATTATTATTATATAAGTACATTATTTTGTACCGTGGTTTTCTCCCGTAAGGGTTTCCGCATAAATCTTGGTGTTCTTGTGTTCTTAGTTGTGAGATCTTGAATGGTTGTTATTGTTGTGGTTAATTAAGTTTGAAAAAGTAAAATTGTATTATTATGATTCACCCCCCCTCTCAATATAATTGTGTCCTCATTACTCTGTACCTCATATTCAACAAAGAATCTCTTCAAATACCTTCTTTGGCTGATCAATATTTACTTCAACCAGAGGGGGTGTTGTATCCATAGGTTGATCTTCAGTTGGCTGCTCCATTACAAGCTCCTCTTGATGCATTTATTCTTGAACAATACGCTCTTCAGGAGCTATTTTGATTGTTTCACCAAGAGCAACCTCTTCTAGCTCTTTGGCAACCCTATCAATGTTATCCAGCTTAGGGAATGGAATTCCATTCCGAGGAGAATTTTTTCTCTAATATACTACCTGGGGCTTTTCCCATGAGCTTTCTACATTGATTGCTTCTTCTCTTGTTTCTCCTTCTACTTGTGAAGTGGTAGGAGCAATTGGAACTAATGATGTGGCCTGTGTACCTTCAACTTGAGTAGAAGAAGGGATATCCTTGTGTTGTACAACAGTAGTAGAGGGAAGGGGTTGTTTAGCTAAAGGAGGAGGGATTGGAGGAGTTGGATCAGCTAAAGAAGCTCCTTTTTTTTCTTTTCCCTTTGTAGGATTTCTCTAAGGAGGCTCCTCAATGGATGGCTTTGTTACTTTCCTCCTCGTTTTTGTTGGTTTTCTTTCTAGGGTGTCTTTTTTCTTCTTCCCCTTAGCTTCCTTCACCTCAATATGTTCTTCTTCATAATCCCCTTCATCAGTGTCATGAATTTCCACTTCCTTACCTTCTAGTTCCTGCTCACCTTCAAAGGATTGGGATTCAAGATCTCCCATTAGATCATATGTTAATTTCACCCCATCTACTAGGAAATCATTTGTCTTATAATCTTCCCATAATTTGGTGTATTTCAACACCGAAGTCAAGTTTTGTTTATTCTTCTTCTGACCAATCCAAAGGAAGAATTGGCTTATCCTTCACTTCAACATAATCATGGTATTGAATCAAGTCACCATCATCATCAACCTGATCAAAAAAATTAAATGGCCTATAAAGCCTTATCATCTCAATAGACAACCTTGAATATCTTCTCTTTTGTACCTCAAATTCATCTCTGCAATTGGCTCAATAATCCTCAATGTGAGGCTTATGCATGTAAGATATATTGGCCGCCTTCTTGGCTACACCATGGTGATCAAATTTTCTTCTTACAGTATGAGTTTTCAATTGGAAAAATTGCAATTCCACCTCAAAGTTTGTTGCACTAGTGATAGAGGGACAAGCTTCTAAGCCATCAATTGCAACTGGGAATTCTTGTCCCACCCTCGTCTTATGCATAACTTTCAAAACTTTATCAAAATGCAACCAACTACCTTGTAACCTCAAACAACACCATCTTATCAGTTGGGTACCTAGGAAGCCTGTATGGTCTGTTGGGGCAACCTTGTACTCTGATGTATGAAAATTTCTAGAATTGGATATACCAAGACCCATACTTCTTCACTAGGTCCATGGCTTTTGGTGATAATTTGATGTGTAGAACTCCCTGTAATGTTTTGACAATGTACATTAGAAAAGCATCATTCACCCAGATGTAGTGGGAGGTGTTTGAGAAATACGAATATGGATAACAATTAAACACATTATTCTGCCCTAGTCCATTGCCCACTTCTCCAAGGCAAGTCATCCATTTGTACTTGAAGTTCCTGGCCAACATATACACAACATAGGATGTCATTGTGAAAGTTTTTTTCTTCTCTACATTCTTGAGCTGTTGATTAATATTGTTGCTCAAGATTCTATCCCAATGAATATTCTTTCCACTGTCTATTTCTTCAATAACATAAAACATCCAATATTCAAATTGAGCAACCTTCTCAAGGCCCATGATTCTACTCAACAATGTCACAATGTCTCCATGTTCATCCTTAAAGTCACTTTTGTACATTGTTTTGAGCAATTTTGTGTAGTGTTGCCTTGTTTTCTTTGCCCACTTAGCGCTTATAATTTCTAGGCATTTCTCTGGAACATCTATGTACAACTTCTTGGTATCTTCCAATGAGAACATTGTTAGTTTTGAATGTGAAGGGATTTCAAATGCTCCAGCCAAGGCTTCCTCTGTGAAATTGGCCATTATTCTTCCATTTGAGCCAATGACTCTTCTTTGATCATATCTATAGTGTTTGGCACATTCTATTATCAGTTTAAGACATTGGACAGTTGGAGGAAATTCAACTACCTGAGTGATTCCATTCTTGGCCATCTCCATGGGGTTGGGTCCATACATTCTCTTCTTTAACTCCTCAAGTTCTACGTGACCTAGATTAGTATCTCCCACATTTTCCCAATGTGAAGCAATTTTAGTCTTTGGAAGGACTCCTTTGAAATCGAACTTCATTTGTGTTGTCCTTGAGAGATTCTCTGGTTTATCACCTTTCCCAGCTTGCTCACTTGCCTCGGCCTATATTTGTTAGCAAAGATAGCCTAAATCACTTGAAAGGAAAAAGTGTGGAAAGAATAAACAAACTTCCATTAAGGATCTAAATATATTCAATTCATTATAAAATCATAAGGAAAACCATCACATTCTTCCATATTTTCTCAAAACATCATTTTGGAGTTATATGCAAGAAATCCCATTATTAAAAACATCAAATTTATCCTTTAAATGTATTTCAGGGAGTTTGAGTCACCATGGATTTTAGGGATATAGGCTGATTCAGGAATTTAGGGTTTTGAAGGGAATATGGATTTTTTTGAAACTTAACTCCTTTTCCTTCTATTTTGGTCTTGAAACCTAAATTTTGAGCATTTCATGTAGAGAAGAAATCTCTAAAAAGTAACTTTCATTACTATTGCAAGGGGTTCTGAATAGGTCTTCACAAATTTCAGGAGATTATGAAATCTCTTAAAAGAAGCAACTTTCGTGGATTTCAAGGGGTTCAAAAATCTTGGAAAATTTCATTTTGTTGCTTTTAAAAAAAACTTCTTGCCCACACTTACCTCGGGTTTTCAAACAATTCATAGATATCAAGAGGTCTTGAATTATTTCACAAAGAGTTAATTTCTATGAAAGCGCAAATTTAGCGAGGACTCTTTTGAACAATCCTTAGGCAAACTACTCCAAACTTCAAAGGTTTCAGGGATTCTGAGAGATCATGAAATCTTTGAAAGGTGATCTTCATATCTCATTTTTTTAAAGGGTTCGAGTATTTAGAAAACTCGTGAAATTCAAGTAATTTTTAAATATTTCAAGTCAAACAAAATTCCACGAGATGATCATTTTAGCAAAGGAAAAGATTTAACACATTTTGCAAACTTTCAAGACTTTGGGGTTTTCAGAGATTCAAGAAATCTCTAAAATTTATGATTTTGAAAAAAATTGCAGTCTTCATCTGTTTTCAAACCTTTAGGGACTTTGGGGATTTGCGAGGGTTTTGAAAAATTTCATGAACACTAAATTTCCCCGAAAGGCAACAAATGCTCAGATCTTTTATTTGTCTTGCTTTCCCCATGATTCACTCTTCGAAACTTACAGGTCTCGCAGATTTTGAGGGATCGTGGATTTTTGCAACAAAGGCGAGATTTCACAAAGACACCCCTCTGCAATTTTTGTGTGTTTTAAAATGATGGCTCATTTGGATGCCAAAACTAGAGTTTAACCGTTTTAGACTTAGAATTTTCAAATTCATGCGGTTGTAAATATGGTTTCATTACAAATTTGAGAGACATCATCTACATTTGACTTGAAAACAACCATGCAATAAAACATGTTCTACCGCGAAAACCCTAGTGTTCAACATTTAACTATAATTACAAGGGTTTGATGTATTCATGCCATCAAACAACTCTAATTGGAACCCTAGAATCTTGAAATGATTCATTTCAATCATTACAACCCTCAAAATAAGCAATATAATGATGTGTATTGTGTGTTTTGAAGTTTAACATTTTGCCCTGCGTGATCTTCCATTCGAATCGCATCAAAAATGAAAGGAATTTAGCTTTAAAACAAATGCCATGGAGTTTTACCCACCTTTTGACTGGTACGTGAGGAAATGAACCTAAATTTACCCTAAAAGACACATTGAGCTCTACAAATCGCTCTCTTCTCGTTTGCTCGGATGCCCTAAATCACCCCCACTCTTCACTTCGAGTTTGCAAATGCACAATAATGAGGAATGGGATTGAAAAAAAAAATTAACCTCCATTGTACTTTAGAAATTAATGCCCTGACAACCATAGTTATCCGTCACAACAGTTAGTCATTTCAAATTTTCGCCTGTTGAGAGGAGCTTCGAAGATCTCGCATACTTCTGGAATTCAAAAATTTGAGCTTGTTTTGGATTTTCAGACATTCTGCCTAGTGATGGATTCTGCGAGAGTCAATGCTTCACGAATTTCATGGAACATTAAAATCCCCGAAGTTTGAAAAACTTCGAGACTAGTAGAAACTTACACAAAGACCACCCAAAGGAATTTCAAATGAGATCAATTTGGCCAATTTTTGCAAGACATTCACACATCTCCCAATTTTGATATGAATGAAAGATTTTAATGACGTCCACGAGACTAAACAGTCTATGGGACCAAGAAACAACTTAATTTTCTTTCATGCTAAAACCCGAGGAGATGACCAAAAATCAAAATTTTGAGGACCCTTTCTCTTAACCAAAAAAGGCAAGGCAACCTAAAAGCGGGATGGGAAAAGAGGGAGTCCTTATTTCAGACGGGGGCGTGTGTGCAAGGCACAACAAAATGTTGTGACTCCCTCAATAATACAATATAAAAGGGAGATCATTTCCTTGTGGAGAGATCATCAATTGGGAATGAATGAAAGAATCAATTTGGAAATAAATTATTATTCTCAAAAGCCAACAATGAAGGGTGTGACTCATTTATTGTGAAGGGTTGTGACTCCTTCAAGAAATAGATATAAATGGAAAATCAATTCATTGACATTAAACCAACAATCATCATCATCTATCCATCAAGAAATCAAAGGATTAATCAATACATAATTCAATCATCAAGTCATTCTAGCATCAAATCATTCAATCATCAAATCATTCAAGAATAAAATCATTCAATCATGAAAACATTCCATCATCAATTCATTTAAGTATAAAATCATTCAAGCGTCATTCAAACATTAACTTGTCAATCCATAAATATCAATTAAATCACAATCAATGCAACATATCAATCAAGCAAGAAATGAGAGAAATAAGAATAAGAAATATAAGGCATCTCTTGGGAAAAGAGATTGAGAAGAGCCATTGATAACATTCTAAAATAAATTGGTGACAACCAATTAAGACTAAAATTTTCATTCCATCAAGAGATGTTTATTTAGAAATATGCTAGAAAATTCCTTAAGGGATCATATCTTGAGTTTTTGAAGCATCTTGCAAATAGGAAGGCCATTCAGCCTTCCAAGTCACAAGAGTTGAAGGACTATACATTATTTTGTCAAGCACACCACCCTGAGATGGATGAACTGGAGGTTCTGCCATACTCATGGATCGGGAGGTGGAATAGACCCAACATCCATTTCCATGCTCTTGGGCTTGGTTGAAGAGGACAATATTCACGCATCTTATCAAGCACGCCATCCTAAGACAGATGAACTAGAGGTTCTACCATACTTGTGGGTCGGGAGGCCGAATGGACCAAAAATCCACTTTCGTGCTCTTCGTCTTTATTGAGGAGGACAACTAGCCTCCAAGGCGGACTAAGGGATGGAATGGATCTAAAATCCTTCCATGCTCTCACAATACAAGGGAAACCACCCTTGAGATTGCAGTTTGCAAGCATTTCTAATGAATTCCTAATATGATTGACTATAGGAATATGCCTTGGAATAATTATTAATAATATTAAGGTATTTTGGATTCAAATATTAATGAAACTATGAATTATGGATCTAAATATTATGATGTTTCAGCTATGATGTATTAATCTCAATATTATAATTTCTTATGTATGAATTTGAATATTACTGTAAATTTGATACTTGTTATTAATAATATAAGTTTTTAGTGATTATTATTGTTTTACGGACCTAAAATTAGGAATTTCCCAAAAGGGGACATTACAATTGCTATTAAAGCTTTGATCTTTCTAGCCTATAGGGTAAATATAACATTTTGGATGTATTCAAGTCAAATAGGCTTGAAAGTTTACAAGGAAGATAAAGATGAAAGGATTTACAGAGGCCCAATTCAATGTCATAATTGGTTCCACAACTAGACCCTCCAACCCACACTCTCATGAAGGGGAAAAGAATCATTTGAGCAACAACTACTAGAAGTCAAAAAATAATTGGAGTAGAAGAAAGTATAGCCATCAAAACCTAAGCTACAAGAAATGAAGCAGGAATAGAAAGGTAAAGAAGATGTTTTATTAATTTCTAACAATTGCAAATGTCAACAAAATTTTGGGGAAGTCAAGAAGGAAAAGGCATCACTTGTTGGATACAAAGAACCCAAGATAGAGGAAGTGGCCCCCAATCATGAACTTTATATTGATCTTCCAAAAGATGGAAGTATTGATGACACCTAAACAATTTATAATTTGGAAAAAGGAGGTGAGCACATTGATTGCAGCCTGATGTCCCTTTCCTAAGCAGTTGAATATGGTGGGAAATTATCCTATTTAGTGGATTCTCGTAGACTAATGAGTTAGGGTTAGGGAATACTTGGGGACATTTTGATCCTGCAATTGGCAGTGACAGGTGTTTATTGGAGCTCTAGTGGTTGAGATATGTGAAACGCCGCTTAGTAGAGTGGTTTTGGATGATCTCTCTAATAATTACTATTATTAGTAAGTCATTTTCAAGCATCGATGGAGCCAGTTGTCAGTATTACTATTTTTAGTTTAGTCAATAGATGCACCTTTTGGTATTATCTCATTATTTGGCATAGTCCAATGGTTTTAAATTAAATAATGATAAGTTATTAATTAATAAAGTTAAATTAAAGATTTAACTTTATCATTACTTTAATTTATTTAAATAAAGGGACTATATGGCACCCAGTTTTAAGTGGAAATCTTTTTAATTTTGTTGAATGGGGCCTTTTTGGGACTTGGATGCCACATTAGGGAAATAAAAATGTTTTTTAAATCAAATCTAAAGGAAAGGAAAAAAGGGGTGTGGCATTTGAAGGGATACAAAAGCAATTTTGAGGAGCTCATTTGACATGTTGGTTGAACTTGTTCATCCTGTGGCTTTGTGAGGACGTAAACCCTTGCAAAGAACATCTACATTAATGAAAGACCCAATCTAGAAGATTTATTGGTGATTTTCACTCAGTGATCATAGTTGAGCTTCATTGTTGGTTTGATATCTTTAGTTTTCCATAGAGAACATTTAGAGAAAATTTGGAAGAGGCAAATTTGAGGGATATTGAAATATTTATTGATGTGCACACTTTCCTATGTTGGTCATACCCTTCTCTATTGTTGGTCGTACCATTTTCTGGCTGGTTGTACATGATAACTTGAGGCTTTGAAATTTATGGCTATAGCATTGAGCTTTCAGGTAGTTTTTGTATGCTTTGTGGGAGCCTAGGGTTTGGCAACTCAATTATATTAAATTTGCATCATTTGGAGTCCACTCTTGGAGGTGGTGTTTAGGGTTTATGAGACTAGTTTGTTGGTTTACTGCTATTATTCATTGTAATTTGTAATCAACAAATGGGTATGACTAATTTTGCATCAAGTAATGCTATTTCATCATTCGGGTATCTTTAGTTTTGATGGTATATTGTACTTTCAATTATTTGCTAGTTATGGGTATTTCCATATATTGTTATTTCAATTCAGTATCATTGCAATGTAATATATATATATATATATACACTAATTTTGCATTGCAATGCTATTTCATCATCTGGGTATCTTTAGTTTTGATGGTATATTGTACTTTCAGTTATTTGCTAGTTGTGGGTATTTCCATATATTGTTATTTTAGTCCAATATCATTGCAATGTAATATATATATATATAAATCTTCTACAAATCTCGTCTTCTTCTATCAAACACATCAAAAATAGAAAAACAAAACAAAAAAACATAAGGGTGTATGTTACAGTGGTATCAGAGCAGTGTATCCTGCCATCCTAGAGGGTTTTGAAAAAATCAGGGTTATGGTAACCATTTGAGTAATGCAGACACCCTATAAAAACCATTACAATTTGGGAAGGAACATATCTAATACTAGCCTTAAGAGTCAACCAGAGTTATATCTCTTTGTAGGCATTGAAATGGATGACAAAGAGTAGCAAGAATCTAGCACTAGGGAAATGTTAAATGACCTAGCTAGAGGGTAGTGTGAGTTGCAATAGAGTTTAGCACAAATGGTAGCCTTAATGAACCAAAAAATGCTTGGAAACAACAACAACAATTGAGGGAATAATGAAAGAAACAATGGTGGTAACAATGGAGGTCACAATGATGGTAATCAAGGGAATGACAAGAATAATGGTAATGGGGAAGGTTCAGTGAATGACAAAGGTAAAAATCAGCCAGCTAGAACTAGGACAAAAATTCTAGGCCCTTAATGCCTAGTTTCCCACTGAGGCTTAATCCTCGAGTTGAGGCAGAGCCCACCTAATAGGAGCTACAAAATCATATTTTATAGGATTGGAGGGATTTAGGGATTGAATTTTAGGCTGGGATGTCTTTTCATGATTACATGGACCTCAAATTGAAAATTAGACCACGCAGGATGGTAGACGACATCACCAGGAGTTGCAGAGGAAGGTGGGTAAGCTATCCATTCCATACTTCAATGGCTCCAAGAAGACTACAACTAGAGCATGGGTTCAAAATTTGGACACATATTTCCAGCTCAACCCAATGCAAAAGGATGAGGCAATCAAATATGTGGCTATACATTTGGATGGTAGTGCTCATGGGTGGTGGCACCATGGCATGATTACCTTGGGACATGACCAAATTGACTCATATGTTGAGTTCATAGAGAGGTTGATTGAGAGGTTTGACAAGAAGGATCCATAGTTGCACTTTAAGGAGTTAGCTAAGCTCAAACAATGGGTTCAGTAGAGGCATATGTGGCTGACTTCCAAAGGCTTTCGATGTTGGTCACAAATATCTTAGAGAGGAGACTCATTGTTCTTTTCATGGATGGTCTTTCAAATCCTTTGCGGGGTTGGATTAAGGCCCTTAATCCATCTTCATTAAAAGATAACAAAAAGGCTATAGATATGGAGACTTCCACTCTTAGAAACAAATTTCAGTCTAAGAGTTTCCCTCATAAGAAGGATAAGGATAAGAAAACATTTTATAGGGATTCACATCAACAACGTAATGAGTCCAATAGGTTGGATAATGAGCAGCTTAATGACTTTCAAAGGAATAAATTGTGCTTTTGTTGTAGAGAAGCTTGGGACCCGTCTCCCAAATGCAGTGTGAAGGCAAAGGCTAAGCAAATAGAATATTTTTCTGCTAATGAATCTACATAAAAAAAAATAGCTCAACAATTTGATTTAGAGAGCAGTGAAAAGGAGAACTCATCAGATGAGGAACCAAAGAGTGATGGTACCATTTCCCAACTCTTTAGTATCCAAAAAGTAGTAACATGCAAGGTTAGAGGGACATTACAGGGGCAACGAATCATAGCACTTATTGATATAGGTGCCACTCATAACTTAATTGATGAGGGATTTGTGAATAGAAGAAGGTTGCAAACAAAAGAACATGATGTATTTAAGGTCATGGTAGTTGGTGCCTGTACAAAATTTCTTATAAGATTTCTAATTTGAGCCTACAGTTGGGAAAATATGAGTTGAAGGATGAATTCTATGTGGTGAACATTGGAGATACTGATATGGTTTTGGGGATACATAGGATGAAATCCCTTGTGGAGTTCTCTTTCAATTTATAGAAGATGGAAATGAAATTTGAAGCAAATGGGAAAAAGATCATGCTTAGAGGGTTATCAGATGGGGGCCCTAGAGTTGTATCCTTTAAGAGGATGGAGTGGTTGATTAGACATGAGCAGGTAGAGTGGGCAATAGAGTGTCTTATCATTCCTTCAGTTGCAGATAAAAAAAAAGAACACTTACCATGCGGATATCTAGAAGTTGCTATTTGAGAATAGCAAGGTGTTTGGGAGTATCCCTCATAGAGTACCACCAGAGAGAGGGATAAAGCATGTCATAGAGTTGGAGGAGGGTTCCAAACCTGTAATTACTATGCCATATAGACATCCTAAGAGGTACAAGGATGAGATAGAGAAAGTAATTAAATAATTACCAAGGACGGGGCACATTAGGCCCAACAAGAGTCCATTTGCATCAACAATGGTGTTAGTGAAGAAAAAAGATAGAACAATGCAGATGTGTATTGATTATAGAGATTTGAATAAGAAGACAATAAAAGGCAGGTATCCTATTCCATAGATAGATGAGTTGATTGATGAGTTACATGGAGCTTGTTATTTTTCTAAAATAAATTTGAGATCAGGGTATCATCAAATCTGGATGAGAGAGGACATAGAGAAGACAACTTTCATATGTCACTTTGGAAATTTTGAGTTCTTAGTGATGCCTTTCGGGTTCACAAATGCACTAGCCACCTTCCAGAGTTGTATGAATTAGGTATTCAAGAAGTAGTTGAGGAAATTTATTTTGATATTTTTTATGACATATTAATTTTTAATAAAACATGGGAGAAATATATGAGGCATCTTGAGGAGGTTTTGAGCATATTAGAGAGTGAGTCATTGTATGCTAAGGTGTCCAAATGTGATTTTGGCATGAAAAAGCTTCTTTATCATGGACACATTATCAATGCAGAGGGAGTGAGAGTTGATCTTGAGAAGATTAAGGCTATTATTGAGTGGTCTACTACAAATTTCACTTAGCTTAAGGGATTCTTTGGTCTATGTGGTTTTTGCACGAGGTTCGTTAGGTTATTTTCACAAAGTGCAGCTCCACTTAAAAACTTGAGAAAGAAGGGAGCTTTTGAGTGGTCTGATTCAGCACAAAGGTGTTTTGAGCACTTCAAATAGTTGATGTCTTCATTTCATGTGTTGTCAATACCATATTTCTCCAAACCTTTTAAGTTGTAGTGTAATGCTTTAGGAGAGGGAATTGGAGTAGTCTTGATGTAGGAGAAGCACCACATAGCATTTTAGAGAAGGAAATTAAGAGGTGTGGAGAGGAGTTACTCTATCTATGATAGGGAGATATTGGCCATCATGCATGCCTTGGCCAAATTCAAACCATACCTAGTATAGGAGGTTAAGTTTATCATCAAAAGGGACCACAGTTGCATCAAGTATTTCATGAACCAGAAGGATCTTAATGACAGTAAACAGAAGTGGGTTAGTAGACTATAGGTATATGATTTTGAAATTGTATATGTCAAGGGAAAGAAGAATGTGGTTGCTGATACACTTTCCAAGAGGCCTCACTTATGTTCTCTAGTTGAGATTGCTGCTAATTGGAGAGAGTTAATTTCAGTAGAGTATGCTAAGGATTTTTGGTCAGTAGGAAACATAGAAGGCACTATCCATGATTACAGGTATACGGTGCTCAATGAGTTGATCATTTATAAGGAGAGGATATATTTGGTGCCTACTTCACAGCTTAAGGGGACAATATTGAGGATTTTTCATGATGCACCCGAGGTTCTTCAAGACCTATAGGCAGACCCGAGAAAGATTTACTTAGGAAGACTTAAAAATGAAGTCCTTAGGTATTTTAGAGAGTGTCCCACTTTCCAACATAATAAGAATGGGCATACTTATCCAACTAGTCTACTTCAACCCTTACCAATTCCTAATAAAAAATGGGAATGTATCTCCATGGATTTCATTACCGAGCTATCTAAGGTGTAGAATAGGGATTGCATATACATTGTGGTTGATAGGATAACAAAAGTTGCACACTTCTTTGCTATTTTAGCTACATAAATTGTAACTCAGGGGGCTGATTTATTTTTCAGAGAGATTTACAAATTGCATGGGATGCCTAGGAGTATAGTGAGTGATAGGGGCAACAAGTTACTAAGCCTCTCTTGGCAGGAACTTTTTAGATTGAGTGGGACATATCTCACTCATAGCTCAAGTTACCACCCATAAACAGATGGACTAATGAAGATAACCAAAAAATGGGTGGAAGGGTATCTCAGAAATTATGTACCAGGACAACAGAGGGCTTGGATTAAGTGGTTGCATCTTGGGGAATACTGCTATAATACTACTTATCACATGTCCATCACAATGTCACGTTTCATGGATTTATATGGATATGATGCGCCCAACTTCTTGGATTTTCTTTTTGGAGATAACAGAGTGCCTAAGGAAAGGGATTTGTTGCAAGAGAGCCAGGATGTTATGAAATCATTGAAGGAGAACTTGCAACAAGCATAAAATCAACAAAAGTTATATGTTGACCAACATCGTATGGAGCACAGTTTTGAGGTTGGGGACATGATGTATTTGAGGCTTCAACCATACAAGCAACCTACTTTCAAGAAGAGTGGAGCAAAAAATCTTAATCCTAGGTTCTATGGGCCATTAAGAGTGTCTAGACAAATTGGCGAGGTTGCCTATGAGCATGAGTTACTAGATAGCAATAGGGTTTATAATGTATTTCATGTATCTAGGCTTAAGAAGGCATTCAGACACAAATTAGTTCTCTCATTAGAGTTGCCACTATTGGATGAGGAGGGCATGTTTATACTAATTCCAAAGGCCATTTTAGACTCCATAGAGCAGAACCTTCGAAAGAGAGTTATTAAGGAATATTTGGTTAAATGGAAAAACTTGCCAGTTGAGGATGCAACTTGGGAGAATGAGAAGATTTTGCAGCCTCCAGAGTTGAGATTTCTTGAGGAAAAGCAATTTTGGGGAGGGTGGACTATAATGTCCCTTTCCTAAGCAGTTCAGTATGGTGGGTAGATAGCCTATTTAGTGGATTCTCGTAGGCTAATGAGTTAGGGTTAATGAATCCTTGGGGGTAGTTTGATCCAACAGTTGGTAGTAACAGGAGTTTATTGGAGCTCTGGTGGTTGAGATATGTGAAACACCACTTTCTAGAGTGGTTTTAGATGATTTCTCCAATACTTACTATTTTTAGTAAGTCATTTTTGGGTATCGACAAAGCTAGTTGTCAGTATTACTATTTTCAGTTTAGTCGGTGGATGCAATTTTCGGTATTATCTCATTATTTCATATAGTCCAGTGGTTTTAAATTAAATAATTATAAGTTATTAATTAATAAATTTAAATTAAAGATTTAACTTTATCGTTATTTTTAATTTATTTAATAAAGGGACTATATGGCGCCTAATTTTAAGTGGAAATGTTTTTAATTTAATGAATGGGGCCTTTCTAGGATGTGGACACCACATTACGAAAATAAAAGTGTTTTTTTTTTAAATAAATCAAAAGCAAAGGAAAAAGGGGCATGGCTTTTGGAGGGATACAAAAGCAATTTTGAGGAGCTCATTTGACATGTTGGTTTTGATATTGTGGAGAATACATTTGCTGGTTGAACTTGTTCATCCTATGGATTTGTGAGGACATAAACCCTTGCAAGGAACATCTTCTATGTTGGTGAAAGACCCAATTTGGAAGATGTATTAATGATTTTCACTCAGAGATCACAATTGAGCTTCATTGTTGGTTGATATCTTCATTTTTCAACAGAGAACATTCAGAACAGATTTGTGAGAGAAAGATTTGAGGGATATTGAAAGATTTATTTATGTGCACACTTTACTATGTTGGTTGTACCCTTCTCTATTGCTGGTCATACAAAAG
The DNA here is from genome assembly GCA_007258455.2 of Sequoia sempervirens. Taxonomy (NCBI): domain Eukaryota; kingdom Viridiplantae; phylum Streptophyta; class Pinopsida; order Cupressales; family Cupressaceae; genus Sequoia; species Sequoia sempervirens. The sequence continues at coordinate 93,364,060 of VDFB02026320.1, read as the reverse complement.
AGAAAAAATATAAGGGTGTATGCTACACTAAGATATGACAATGAAGGTCATATTTTAGATTTATTGATTCTTGTCATCATGGAAAGAATCATCAAGAGGGTTAAGGAGTTCAAATATGTTCATTCATAAGAGTATGGGATCTAGGTGATTGTATGTGACACTTGAAATTGAAGTCTAAATAAGTGTAGTATCTTGGAAGTAAGTGAAATTCCCAATTGCTAGTTTTCTTTGAAAGTTTGGAATACCCAAAATGTTGGGGCAACAATAGTTGGTTACACATCGACAATCTTTGTTTTGTAAGGCTTTTGATCTCAAAAGAGAAAGTGAGTGGTGATCAGGTTATTGCAGCCCTTTTTGTACTATTTCTAAGAGGCCTAGGCATTAATCAAGCAACCACAAACTTTTATTCATTTGAACAAAGAAGGATTGCAACACATTTTGAGATGATAAGCACATCACTTACAAAAATTAATGAATATGGATGATTATTAAATGGTATTTGTTGTACCCAAACCAATTTTTTTTTTCCCCTTCATTAAGGCATTTTGCTTAAAAGAGTCTAAACCTTGTTAAGTGATGTCAAAATACAATTTTTGGGCAAGTCAAGTATGGACTTTGGTTAGTGTCATGTTAGTCGTCAGCAATAATTGGTCAGTACCTAGAGGTCAGAACCTGAACCTGGGACTCAAAGCAGGATATGTTATGATGGAGAAGTGCTTCACAACAAGATTATACTCCTACAAGGTCAATTCAGTGGCCAAAATAGTGTTTACGGAGGTAGAAACAAATGAAGACATTTTGCAGAAAGTAGATTTGTACCCCTATAGCCCAGGGGTTCCCTTCTTTTTGAAGGCTCATATTTAGTTACTTTTGCTTGCAAATACATTATATCTCTTCAGAATTAGTCCAAATTTCTGATGAGCTATCAAGTGAGGTCGTTCAAGTTGTAGAACTCTGGCAATTGAAGTCAGAAGCTGAAGGTACGAGGAGGTTACATGTCACAGAGGCTGTCAAATTTGCAATTTTTGTGCCCTTATAGCCTAGGGGCGCCCTTAAATTTGACCCCTCAAATGGATGAATCTATAAATTCTATTTTGAGGGATCTTTTCTAACTCAGTTCAGCTCCGCAATGCATCAGTTCATGAGATGATCTGACATACTAGTGATCATGATAGAGGTTCTACCAAACACGTAAAACAGAAGGTGGAAAAATGTAGAAATACACACTTGTACCTCTATAGGCTAGGGGCGCCTAGCCTTTAGGCCTGCCAGATGGGGTCTTTTGCAGTCACAGTCTTCACAAGACTTGTGCAGAATTCTCCCAGCTATCCAACGACTCCAACCATCAACCCCTAGGATTTGTCAAACGCTCGTACATGAGGAGTCAGTGTAGAGTGCTAAAGAAATTAGACTACCAGAAAAATGGCTAAGTATGGAAAATACACATCCCCTTGAAAAAGGCACCCTTCTTTTTGAGGTCTTAGAAGCAATTTTCTCGCTTCGTCACCTCCAGAGACATCTCTTGTAAGTTGTTCTAACTACGTAGAGAGATTTTTGGTGCGCGAATCAGAGCACTCCAACTGCCGGTGTCAGGGGTCAAAGTATGGCATCTGGATGAAAGTTACACTTTTGTCAAATTAGTGATTGCACCTTCACAGGCTAGGGGCGCCCTTGATTTTGCAGTTCCTAATGCAGCTTTCAGATTCCTTACATATAGTCATTGGTTGCAGAATTATTCTAGTCACACAGGGAACCTATCATCCAGTCAGTAGGGTTCATCATTCACTGGCAACAACAATTCAAAGCGTCATATGGTAAAACGGGAAAATCGCTGTTTGGAAGCCTTGCATCAATTTAATCAAAGGCGCCTAATTTTTTGAGGTGTCAAATGTTGTTTTTAGCAGTTGCAGCTCCCAAAAAATTTTGTATCCTTGCTTTGTTGGCTTCGCAGTAGATATCTTAGCTTAGTCACAGCCTTGCTCAGGCACTCAGAAATCAGAGCTCAACAAGGGCAACTGTAACTTTTCAGTCAGCTATAAAATATGAAGTTAGCGAAAAATATCATAACTCTTGCAAATGGACGCCTAGAGAGTTAAATGAGGAATTTTTCAGAATCAGTGGATTTTGTTGAGTGCATCCAAATGCTGCGATTTTTGTTAACTGATTAAAATAATATTTAATTCAAGTTTTGCATGCAAAGCATTAAAATGGCGATTTTCTTCAATAATTAAATATTGACACCTCTTTTAATGTTAAATCTCAAATTCACATGTTATGAAGAACTGAATATTTTAATATTATTTTATCTTCAAGACTCTGAGTTAGTGCTAGTCGAACTAGAGGAGGTCCAATCATAAGGTTTCTTTTGTTAGTCAGGGTTTAAAGCTTGCAGTGGTGCCATCATGGTGCGAATTTGCTTTATTTAATCAAGTTTGGCGTCATTTCTCATTCATCCAACTTGAGTAGAGGCGAATTATTCCCGAGTTGGGAAAATTTTCATTAACAATCAGTTTCAAAGACATAAAAAAATTCTTTTGTAGGTACAAGTCCAGATTCATCAGTAGAATTCAAGACAGAGTGGCGATTTTAGCAGAAGAAAAAAGCATCAAAACCTCAATCTTCTGTCTCAAATTCTTCTACTTCTCGTCTTATTTTCTTTCACATGTTTGAAGAATTATTGACTTTTGACAAAACAAATCATCTGGGTCGATTCAGAATAGCTTCCTCAGTAAAACCCACGTGCTAGAATTTTTTAGGAAAATTTGTTCCAGAGCATCAGTTCTCGAGGCTCTGATTTTCTTAACTGAAATTCCTCTGCATGGTGGAGTAGAAGTCAATATTTTTCAATTCTGACGTTGAGGGTTGTCTTAGAATCATCTTCTAGAAAAAACCCATATCTCATAATTTTTCGTGAAAATTGCCCTTAGTAGGCTATTTTTAGCCTCAGTAGGCTATTTTTAGTTTTCCAGAGAAGTTGTCAGAATATAGTCATGTTCACAGTCAATAGGAGAGTTTTTCAGAATGCAGTACACAACTCAAATTCAGGACTAAGTCAGTCTTGACTCATGACTTCATCGGGACAATTGATACGAATCTACATAAGGTGCTTCTAGAAGCAATCTTGGATCCAATCAAGATAAAAGATTCGATACTTCAAAACATTCAACAATCTGGGTTGCTAGAGGCCGTTTCTACCACTGTCTCAGTTCATTGCATAGAGTTCATAATGTCTTGTGTTAAGCATTACAATTCTGCTACTCGCGAGATATAGTTAGTAGATGGACGAGTCATATGCAGTCTCAAACCCATGCATATCGAGAGATGTTTTGGTATTCCTCAACATCCTAATATTCTAGTCATTGCTATGGAACAGTGTGAGAGAGCATTCAATGCTGATATGGACAAGTGTCAGAGTAAGATGATAGAAAGATGGTTAAAATAGAAAAAGAACAAGTTGCCAAGCAATGTGGGTCGTGGTGAATACAAGGATGAGTACGCGATTTTGATCACACTTGTCAATTGTATCTTAGGTCATGTAGACGCAAACAGATTCTTGCCCTGGATGTACTATATCATTGGTCAGTTCATCTCTGGGTGAGAGCATTATGACTGGGCATCCTTCATCAGTGACGTTCTCCATGAGCAAATCACCAGTTTTCTAGTTGCTCACCAGTTTCACATGTGTTTTTACCTCATATACTTGATCGCTTATCAGGGTCAGTTTAGAGGGTTGAACATGGTGGGCATACTCAGTGTACAAAAAATCTACCATTACTATGACTAGCTTGAGTTCACGAAGGCTGAATGACATTTCAAGTGTGTGCATGAGGCTTTCTTGACATACACAGTGAGGAACTTAGACTGGGAGTTGCATGTTCATATCTCAGCGGTTGCTAGAGCATTGATGGTTGATTGGGCAGACTGGTTCATTCAGTTCCCTACATACACCTACATCCGCATCTATGGATACACAGGAAATCTAGCCATGCTTCCATGCTATCCTTCGGATAATACAGTCTTCATGGAGTTCCTGAGGAAACTATACGATGTTCATCGACATTTGCGCCACAAGCGTAAACAAGTTGCCAACTTTCCAATGCAATTCAAAATCTATTGGTACAGGACAACATTTGATGCTAAAGCTGCAAGACAGGAGTTGTAGAAATACAAACTCAAGTACCTTGTCGATACTTGCACATATGATCCCCGGGGTCATTATACAACATGCCTTGGTGGTCGCCCTTACCATAAGCCTACAATGGAGGATTATTGGGTGAACTGTGAGGATGATTTTGAGGTGCATAGACATAGCTATAATAAGTTCTCTCTCCCACAAATGTCTGTCTTCTTGGCATAAGATGTGGGAGGTTTGTCAGAGGATGAAGGAGATATACTTCCTCAATTTTTTAGAGAGCAGGTTGATACACAACCACTATCGACTATTGATTGGTTCGCCAAAGAATACTCATCAGTGAAGGAGAGGTCAAGTAGAGTTATTAAAAATAGTATACTCTACCTCCAAAGCAAGAAGACCAGGAGGGTAGTTGTGCCTAGAATAGAGCCACCACCAGTGGATGCTTCACTACCATCCTCGTCTAAACCTAAATAGAAGAAAAGGAGTAACCCTCCTAAGAAGATTCAAGTGCCTAGAAACTCAAAAGGAAAGGAACTTGCTACTAAGATACACATGGAGCCTGTCAGAGAGCCAGTTTAGAGTTTTCCAGAGCCTGAGTTTCAGCCTTGCATGTTGTCACTGACACCAGAGCAGTCTCTAGTTCCAATTCACATCGATTTGGACTTAGACTCACCACCTTGCAGCAATACCTCTACACATTCACTCTAGTCGGAACCTCTCATAGCTAGCACAAACCCTTCCAGTGGGATTAGTCTAGACTCATCTTGGCTTGAGAATCAACTGAGAAGGAAGAGGAGGCAACCATCTTATGTACTTGATCATTCAGATTTTGATGATGTCTACTAGGATGTGCCAGACAAGAGGATCAAGAAATAGGTCCATGTAGAGAGGAATGTTGAGAAGGAGATTGTCATAGAGACTAATGTGCCTCCAGAGGGTAAGAGTCTGAACGAGATTGAAGTTCATGACTTTGAAGTGATCACAGTCAACCTTGGTAGAAGCACTTGCTAGACAGAGGTTGATATCTTACAAGTTACAACAGATAGTGTAAGGGATAGAATAATGAAAGACAAAGAAGACAAGGCAACCCTCAAGGCTGAAATCCAGCAACTTCATCAATACATTTCTAGCCTTGTACATAGAATGGAAAATGTCACCGCTACACTCCCACTGATGCTAGAGCCACTAGAAGAACAAGGTCAGCTTGATCACCTGGTTGCACATGACAAGCGTTTGGAGGATTGGGAGGAGGAGTTCGTCACCAGAGGCCGCTTTGTGCTTGCAGAGTTATATCAATTGCAGTACAATGCACATGAAATCCGTTTACGTCTCTAGGATGAGGAGCGAGACTTGGTGATGGATAGACTCAGAGATGAGATTATGATTGTTCACCTAAGGATGGCATATGAATTAGTCACAGATGTAGAAGACAAAGAGGCTATCTACACTTGGAAGACATAGTTGATTTTCAAGGCGAAGATAAAGGAGACAATGGCATCAGAGTGGGTTGAGAGCAGGGAGCACGTCACTAGTGCACTCTGGTACATGAGAAATTTCATGTCTCGCATATCATGCCAGTATTAGATTGAGGGTGGTGCATATGTTGAGCTTGCTTATGTTCACTCAGAGCTCCAAGCACTCATTCATGGTATTTTTCAGTGGGGAGACTGTTGGTTGTAAGATGAATCAACTTACAGTCATGTCAGCATTGTTCGATGAGGCAGTTAGGAGCAGAGGTGAACTTCAGTGCTAGATCATAGGTGGTGAGGACATGCTGCACAGACACAATATAATTCAGTAGAGTATCAGTGCCCTAGATGGTGACGCAGTCAACAACCTTGTGGAGGGGTTAGTTGCTCGAGATAGCGGCCAGTGATCGGTCAGTTAGAACCTACAGTTACTTTTGAGGATAGAACTAGGAGCATGCAATTAGAACTCGACTTTCATCTTCAGTTCTCTTTGTTGGGTCCATGCATGTCTATCTTATCCTCAAAGATATTTTGTAGGACTTGGAGTTTCATTTAGGGTTTTCGTTAACTGATGGTAGTGTTCCAGTTAACTTGCTTTCAATAAGGACGTGCATGCTTGCACATTTTCCATTTAGATTAGATGTTTCAGTTAACTGATGGTAGCTTTCCAGTTAACTATATAGTTTGATTTATTAGGGTTTAGCAATAAAATCTTTTATGCATTGCAAGACTATAGTTGACTCAAGGTGATTTTAGGGTTCCCTACACCTTTCAATGTCTATAAATAATAGATTTTGCTCATTTGTACATAACTTTTGCACGTGATAGTAATATATGTTGAGCTAGATTTGCCTGTAATATTGCTATTTTGTATCTATTTACTTTGGTTGGATGATCATTGTTTCATGTTCTTGTGTTTATAAGCTTTGTTTCATACCTACACCTTGGATAGGTGTCGTCACCTCCTTCGGAATTTAGAATTAAGGCTTATCATTTGTTGTTATTGTGTTAATGAGCTTTGTTTCATGTCTATACCTCAGATAGGTGCCGTCACCTCCTTTGGAATTCAGAAGTAGAGTTCATCCTTTGATATCGTCACCAATAACCTTTCTTTTAGCCTATGCCTCAGATAGGTGTTGTCACCTCCTTGGAAATCCTGTCTTAGAGGTTATTGTATAAATCATTCCCGCTCTATTTCCTCATGCTTTGATTTCTTGAGGAGATTGGATAGTATAAGCTAGTTAGTTTTTAGTTGTAGTTAAGATCTGTGAAACCAAAAAATCCTTGGATACAATGTTCAAAGTTTCTCGAAAACCTTGTGCCTCTTTCAGTTGAGACAAAAAGATAAGAATTAGTTTAGTTTAATTTTTTCAAGCATTTGTCCACACAACGAGGGAGCTTCCCCTCCTAATTTGAAGAGGACTCATCACGTAGTGTGCATAAATATCCATACCAACTTGCACTCCAAAGGTGTTAGTTGTTACACAGACAATATTCAAGGAGATATTGAGAATGGCTTTGGTAAAAGTAACATTATTCCGTTAATGGAGAACTTTAATGATTTTACTCTAGGAGAAATTCTTCTAGATGGAGAAAAAATAAAAAATATTAACATAGGGTGGTTGAGAAAACAAAGAGGATTAGTAACTCAGGAGTCTTCTCTTCTAAGTTTAATGAGGGATATTATTTATGGAGAGACAAGTGCAACCTTGGATCAAGTTGAAGAGGCAGAAAAAATTGCACATGCTCACACATTTGTCAACTCTCTTCCCAATGGATATGATACGTAGGGTACTAAAAAATGGAGTTCTATCAGATATACTCATGATGATGCCATCTGTGAGGAGACAAGATAGCTTATGCATGTGTTTTCCATCACTACCTAGACTAGATATGTAGAAGATTCAATGGAAATCAACAAATAATTTAGATCCAGAGTCACCCATTTCACCTCTTTGGTCATTTGATGCCAAAAGGGAACAATCACCCTCAAAGAGATTAAAAAGACCAGTTTGTTGCTTTGATTAAGCATCCATAGAAAAGGGTTCTTCAAAAAATAAAAAATCTCAAATTTATGTGAGCACTAGTAGTGCCAAGGATTTTCAAGATGGTGGGACTGCAAATGATTTGCAATACACAACACATTCAATGAATGTTGTTTATATTTAGAATTTTTTGATGTCAAGTATGAAGAAAAGAAATAATTTGGGAGCTAGATTTAAAGACAGTGGATATTTTTTGATCACATGGTGGAAGGATTTCCAGCCTAATGTTACCATGGAGGTGTTGGTCACCAGGGCAAGTTGGTTTCCAGCCATTACATTTCTAATTTTGGGCAAATAAATGTAGTGTTACAACCATGGAACGATGTTTCTATTGTTTTGGTAGTTTCATGCTTAAGACTGATAATATCTTCTTTGAGCAACTATAGACCTGCAGGTAGGGAGAATATCTCTTGGTTTACTGTTGTGTGTAGGAGCTATCACATGTTTAAATCACTAAGTTCAAACATTCCAATTTTTCAGTGTTGTTAGGGGAGAAATGTGAGGTAATGTATGACTGTTACAATTACATATCAGCTCACATACAATCAGATCCAAACCATTTTGTGAATGGTATAGCTTAGGGCATTGTGATAGGAACTTTTTGAGTCCAAGGTAAATATTATAACATCATTCTTGAAGAGTGAGCATAGTTATTAGCATTCAATGGTCACATTTGTTTGAGAAATCCATTATTATGAAGAATTCAAAGCTAAGAGAGTTGTGTGTCAAGAAAACTATCTTATTGAGGTAGTCATGAGCAACACAAGAAAATCCTAAGGAGAAGCTAATATGAAAACCATAATAGTGCAGTGTAAGCATGGTGGAGTAATTCCAAAAGTAGATATTTGTGCAAGGGATCACCAAGGAGGTAAATACATGTGGTAGCCTTGGGTCTTGTGGAAGTTTTTGGATATATTCATTCATCATCATGTCAAAGAGTGGCACATGGAGAGTTGGTTTCTTTCATTGTAAGCATGGTGGAGTAATTCCAAAAGTAGATATTTGTGCAAGGGATCACCAAGGAGGTAAATACATGTGGCAACCTATAATGTCCCCTTCTCAACAGTGATCAGTGTCGATGGACGTTAGCCTATCCCAGAGGCCCGTAGGCTAGTTAGAAGCGAAAATTAGGGTTTCCTATTTTCTAGGAGGTTGTTACTGCATTTTCTGAGTCTTGCACTTGGAGTTTTGGATTTTGGATTTTGGATTATTTATGGGTTTTCAAAGAGCTTCACAATAATATGAGCTATAGGGCATTTGGGCAACTTTTCAGAATTTACTATTTTTAGTAAATTCTATTTTTGGTAGTGTCACAGTTGGCAGCAACACAATGAGCTTTCCACTTTTGGCAGTGCAGTGAGCATTATTGGTTTTGGCCTTAAGGAGCAATTTTTGGGGGAAATGAATTATTTTAAGTTATAATGTTATATTTTCACTTTATAACCCCTTGGCCTAATGTTATAACTTCAAGTTGTTTTGAAAAGGGGACTTTGAGGGTGTACGCCTCATATGGAGCATATTTAATATTTCTAAAGTCAAAAATATTGCCTTGAGGAGATGGACACCACTTTGAGGAAGGAAATATTTTATTTAATAAATCTTATGTCTCCTTGAAAATGGATGCCTACTTGAAGGAGGGAAAAGTAATTTAAAAATTCAAATGTCTCCATGAGGATTTGGGCGCACTTTCTAGAAGTTTCTGGAGAACCTTCTCAAAGTCTATAAAAGGAGGCACTTTCTCTTCATTTCTCATCCATGAAGAAATTATAATGTTATGCTGCCGAAATGGTGATTGCTTTGCTTCAAGGAATGCATACCTCCTAGCTTGGACTGGGTTTCTTGCTTGAAAGATAGCAACTAGCTAAGTTAGAGGCTATTCTTAACTCTTGAGAGCAGATAGAGCTTATTGTAATGGAGTCTTTTGAAGTTTTCTAATGTCTTTTGGTGTGTTTTATCAGTTTACAGGTTGCTGGTTTGGGTGTAGCTGAAGTAGATTTTCACTCGTAGCTCCTTGGGAAAATTTTGTTTGGTTCTGGGTATTCGTCATATCTCTTCCTTGCTTTGGGCACCCCTTTGTGCAAGTTTTGGGAATTTTTGGAGAATTCCATGATTTTATCTAGCTGGTCGCCCCTTTACCCATCTGTATTCTTGCTTGGGAAGTCTTTAAAAAATTTAGAAAAACTAATAACTCCAAGTTGTTGTAGTTTCTTAGTTCTAGATTGGTCGCCATCTTCCTAGGAGTGCATTGCATTTGGTTTCATGTCATTTGGAGTTGTTTTGAGGGAGTTATGTGCATTTTAGTGAGTTTCATAGTTGTCGGTCTGTAGTTTTCAATTTGCTGGTTTGTTATTTCAGCTTGTTAGAAGTTGGGTTTTTGGTGTGTTAATTCTTAGTTGGGGGTCTTGTGAAGTTTGGAGAGCATCTAACATTATTTGCAACATTGGGACATCTCTAATACAGTGTTATTTGCAGGAATTCTATCTCATTGTAAGGCTATTATAGTAGTACTATTCAACTATCTTTCATATCTTGCTAAGTTACATTGTAATTCCCACTCTTAGTGGAAGAGGCTGGCCACACTGCCTATTTTACTTATTTGCAAAAAATCATATTCCCACGATTGTGGAAGAGACAGGGCTCGTCGTCTTCATTGTATTACATTATTCATACTACTGATCGGTTGAGCTATCACCAATGCATTAGATCCCCAATGCCATATGCTAGCACCTCACCCACCTCAAGTCTTGAGTGCACATTCTTGGTGTTGGGTTACTTTCCAACATTGTAATCTTTCAATTACTACTGATGATCCTCGGTGTCATATGACAACACCTTTTCCATCTTGGGATTGAGTGTGCATTCTTGGCATAGAGTTACTTTCCAACAATTGATTTTTGATTTGGGCTAACCTTAACAAGTGCTTGTTGTATTGAGTTGTTCATTGAAAATAAAAATAAAAAATTGGTTGGCTCATTTCACAGCCTTGGGTCTTGTGGAAGTTTTTGGATATATTCATTCATCATCATGTCAAAGAGGGGCACATGGAGAGTTGGTTGCTTTCATTGTTTTATCCAAGTCAAATATGGAAAGGTATAATCATGTAGTGCATCATAGACCTTCCTATGGTTTGCATTTATGATGTTAGGAGTCATGGGGTCAAGTTGTTTTTGAAGAGGTGATAAAATTAGAGTAGCACAACAGAAGTTGAATTGTGAAATAGATCTTCATAAAAAAACAATTCCCAATTTCATATTACTTGAGGATAAGCAATATTGGGAAGGGTTGACTATCATCCCCCACCAAATTAAGATTGCAACCTTAACCTAGGAGAATGAAATAAATTATAACAATGATTCTAGTAAGGGGCCGATTAAGATTAAAAAGAATGTCGTTAGCAGTGACTTCCTTATATTAAAGATATTTAATTAAAATTAAATTAAAGGGGTTTCAAGCCGACAATTAAGAGGAATAGTTGTGACTCTTCCAAAAGGGCATAAATAATAAAGAGGCGTGACTCCCTTAAACCTAAAGATATAAGAGGGAGAGTATTTCATTTGAGAAGTGGAGGGGAACATCATTCAATAATTCAATGGAAAGTATAACCTTATGTGACTTTTTAAAGAGCCTTGCTCAAACTGTCCTTAATTTCTTCAATTTGCTGCCTTGTAATTTTGTCAAACAGTTTGTATGCAATGTCTTGTTTGCTAGTTTGAAGTTTTAGATTGTAGTTTGATGCTTGTAGCAAATGCTAAATTGATTTGAAAGCTTGAAAAAACTTCTACGATGTCTATGCTAATATCTAGATGCAATGCAATCACTTTTTGTATTTTCAAATGCATATAAATGAGAAACTACACAAAGGAAATGCATCTATAGCCAATTGAAATTTTGTCAAACACTTGGCATGCATACTATTAGGATGAGTACAAGAGATATTTAAATGCTCAATAACAACTATAAATTATTGTCAACTTATATCTCCTTGATTGCAAATGAATGTCCATTACAATGCTTATTCAAAATGGCCAAGACTCTTGGAATTTACATTGATATCAAAATATAGTATTGTTGATATGAATGCACACCTACAACTACAATATTAAACTCCTAATATGAAATGGAATGATGGACAATTCTTAGAGGAACCTGGTTGCTTGATGGCACCCTTGTTGATAGATGGAGAAGCAATAAAAAACAAAGCTAAAAGACCAATCCTCAAGTCAAGTCGATTTTCTTTGCTAGCCGTCCCTATTTTGATCAACAAGTACAAAAATAGATAATCTCCAGCCAGTTCGAACCTTCTCAAGTTCCAAATGTCATTGCTATGGCCCAAGGAAGAGTGCACCCAATTCAAAAGGAGAAATCAATGCAAGTTCAAGCTCCCACAAACAAAATCACACTTCTCAATGGCATCCCTTTTGACTGCAAGTTTACTTCTAGCTAGCTGCTATAAAAATCAGAACTCTCCTCCAAGATCAAAATTCCAATGAAATGATCAAATCGATGCCAATAATGAAGTGCCAAATGACTCCTAACAATCTCCACCAAAATTGGCCTTTGGCCACTAATTTTTCCCAATGAGATGACTGAATTATCACCTCCACAGTTGCAACCCTTCAGAAGATATTTCACTTCCTCAGTTATGCTATCAATGGGAGTTATCGTTCCCAAAGAAAATGTTGATATGTTGCAGAAACCCTTGGCTCCACAAGTGCTCATGAAATGCTAATGTCAAATGCTAGATGATCACAATGGAAACCCTCACCCTCTTTTTAAAATTTTCTTTCCCTCATTAGGGTGGCTTCTAGAAGCATCATAATATTTTATTATTTTATTATTTTTATAATTTATATTTGTAATTCATAATAAAATGATGATTTATAACATAAAGTACAAATATAACACCACCTTATAACATGAGGTTTCTAAAAATAGAAACATCTTAATAAATCATTAGAATACCTCCACGTAAATACTGAAACCTCAAAAAGAAGCCAACTGCCAACTAAGTAACTGCCGTGAAGACCCTCTAAACACGCCCTATTAGCCTACTAGGGCCACTGATAGGCTAATCATGTTGATATATTAATGTCTAGCTAGAAGGGGACATTAGAGACTTTGGAAGTAAATTAAATTATGTTCTCAAGAGTAGTGATGATGTGACAAAGGATGTGACTCCTAATGGGAAAGGTTGTGACTCCCTCAATAATACAATATAAAAGGGAGATCATTTCCTTGTGAAGAGATCATTAATTGGGAATGAATGAATGAATCAATTTGGAAATAAATTATTATTCTAAAAAGGAAACAATGAAGGGTGGTGACTCCTTCAAGAAATGGATATAAAGGGAAAATCAATTCATTGACATTCAACCAACAATAATCACTCATCTATCCATCAACAAATCAAATCATTCAATCATCAAATCATTCAAGTATCAATCATTCAGTCATCAAAACATTCCATCAATTCATTCAAGTATAAAATCATTCAAGCATCATTCAAATATTAACTTGTCAATCCATAAATATCAATCAAAATCACAATCAATGCAACATATCAATCAAGCAAGAAATAAGAGAAATAAGAATAAGAAATATAAGACATATCTTGGGAAAAGAGATTGAGAACAACCATTGATAATATTCTGAAATAAATTGGTGACAACAAATTAAGACTAAAATTATCGTTCCATCAAGAGGTGTTTATTTAGAAATATGCTAGCAAATTCCTTAAGGGATCATATCTTGAATTTGTGAAGTGTCTTGCAAATAGGAAGGCTATTTAACCTTCCGAGTCACAAAAGTTGAAGGACAAGAAATTCTTTATATCAAGCATGCCACCCTAAAATGGATGAACTAGAGGTTTTGCCATACTCGTGGATCAAGAGGCCGAATGGACCCAAAATTCATTTTAGTTCTCCTAGGCTTGGTTGAAGAGGACATAATTCATGCATCTTATGAAGCACACCACCTTGGGATGGATGAGTTGAAGGTTATGCCATACTCATGGGTTGAGAGGTCGAATGGACCAAAAATCCAGTTTTATGCTCTTGGGCTTGATCAAGGAGGATAACCAACCTCCAAAGAAAACTGAGGGATGGAATGGATCTAAAATCCTTCCATGCTTTCGCAATACAAGGGAAACCACCCTTGAGATTTTTGTTTGCAAGCATTTCTAATGAATTCCTAATATGATTGACTATAGGAATTGTAGTGTAGAAAAATGTATCCCTTTACATTTTCACACCTAATTAGGAATTAATATTAAAATGAACTTAATTATGCCTTAATTTAGTGTTGTAATATGTATTTTACATACTCACATTAAGTTTAGGGCCCTATTAATTAAAATGGACTTAATTGTGCCTTATTTTAAGTGTTGTAGAGAGTACATCTTTACACTTTCACACTTATTTAGGGCTCCCTTAATTAATTGAGGTTAATTTTCCTTAATTAGCCCCTTTAATTCAAATCCAAGCCTAACTAATCACATTTTTTGAAGAAGAAACCCGACATTCATTAATGCCTTAAACATAACACTTCACATTGAGCAATGTGTGTCCTAGGTGAGTGACCTAGGACCCATTCATCCATGGGCGAATGGGTCCTCACTTAAACCTAAAACCTAAATTCAAATTATGTTTTTGGTGGTATTTTAACAATTTCAAATCCATATTCACATGTTGGCTTGTGCTATTTGAATTTCGGGAAATTAATGTTACATACCTATAAATATAAGGTCATTTCACTAAGTTTCACCTAGCAATTTCAAGTTATCTTAAGAGTACTTTCACAAGAGCATTTCAAGAGCATTTCAAGGCATTCAAGAGTAGATTTAGTGAATAATTATTGCAGCAATCAAGATCCAATTGTCATGTCAAAGTATTCTTGCATCATGCATGTTATTGGAGCTAATATGTTGATGTAGAGTTCATCATCCATTAAAGCACTCAAGGCATTGTTTCAAATCAAGTTTCAAGATCAAGATTCACATACATTGAAGCCATTTCATGCTAGATGTAGATCTACATTCCAAGGTTCATCTAAGGGTTTGGTGAGCTGTGACATAGAGTTGTTCATTCATCATTCGTTTCATGCTATTTCATTTCATTTCAAGGTTTAATTACCAAAACGGGGTTTGAACAAGGAAAACCCCCATTCACCATTTTGAAAATAAAACATTTTTCCCTCTTGATTTGTTTTTACAAATTTAGGTGGAAGAAATCTTGAAGATCTCTTGAAGAGCAAAATTGAAGAAGTAAAAGTTGCAAAAGTTGTCACAAAAGTTGTCATCTCACAGAAACTCAATTACAGAATTTATTTTTGACTTTCCAAACCTGAAACCTAGGAGAATTGAGAGATTTGGATCTATTGTAGAGGCTCTCAAAATTTGCAGAAAAACCCTAAACCAGGACCCATTCACTCCTAGGCGAATGAGTCCTAGGTTAGCTTCAGAAAAGCACTTTTGGTGATTGGTACACATCATCTTACCTCTCTTTGATTTGTGATCTGATTTTTGGTTCCATCAGTATTGAGCTTAATCTTCAAGATACAAGTTGTAGATTTCATTTTGGAGTTGATTTTCTATTTTTAACTTTTCTCCCCAAAGTGTTGTTTAATCTTGACCCCCGTCCTTGAAAAAAAGGAAATCAGGAGATTCACACTTTGACTTGACTCACCTCAAGGTTGATAGTCCTTTCATTGTGTGGATCTCATTTCCTAATGAAATAGAAGGAAAATAGGTCCAAATTAGTTCATCAACCTCATTTTGACTTCCCCAACCTATTTTTCTTTGTTTCACGAATATTCCTTGGAATAATTATTAATGATGCAATGAACAATGGATCTAAATATTATGATGTTTTAGCTATGATGTATTGATCTCATCATCAAATCATTCAAGGATCAAATCATTCAATCATCAAATCATTCAAGTATCAATCATTCAATCATCAAAACATTCCATCATCAATTCATTCAAGTATAAAATCATTCAAGCGTCATTCAAACAATAACTTGTTAGTCCATAAATATCAATCAACTCACAATCAATGCAACATATCAATCAGGCAAGAAATAAGAATAAGAAATATAAGACATCTCTTGGGAAAAGAGATTGAGAACAACCATTGATAATATTCTAAAATAAATTGGTGACTGCCAATTAAGACTAAAACCATCATTCCATCAAGAGGTGTTTATTTAGAAATATTCTATCAAATTCCTTAAGGGATCATATCTTGAATTTGAGAAGTGTCTTGAAAATAAGAAGGTTGTTCAACCTTCTAAGTCATGAGAACTAAAGGACTATAAATTATTTATATCAAGCATGCCACCCAAGATGGATGAATTGGAGGTTTTCACATACTCGTGGGTCTGGAGGCCGAATGGACACAAAATCCATTTCCATGCTCTTGGGCTTGACTGAAGAGGACACACTACATGCATTTGATCAAACACAACCACCCCGAGATGGATGAATTGGAGGTTCTACCATACTTGGGCTTGATCAAGGAGGACAACCAACCTCCAAGGTGGACTGAGGGATGGAATGGATTTAAAATCCTTCCATGCTCTCGTAATACAAGGGCAACCACCCTTGAGTGTGGTTTGCAAGCATTTCTAATGAATTCCTAATATGTTTGACTATAGGAATATGCCTTGGAATAATTATTAATGATGCTATGAACTATGGATCTAAATATTATGATGTTTTAGCTATGATGTATTGATCTCAATATTTTAATGTTTTATGTATGAATTTGAATATTACCACAAAATTGATACTTGTTATTAATAATATCAGTTTTTAGTGACTATTATTGTTTTGCATACCTAAAATTAGCAATTTCCCAAAAAGGGGACATTACATATTTTCTCCACATATCTCATCTTTTTTTCAATTTCTCACATTATTAACTAACTAGTCTAAATAATCCACATCAAATACTAAAGGTTATAACTTCTCCAAGGTTTTCAATAATTTCTCAAATATTTCATCGAGTGTGATCTAGATATTAGATAAATCTGGTTCCATGTGTGGTGGTTTAATCAAATCCAGAATTATTGGGGCTGAATGCTCTCACAACTTTCTTCTAAATTCATTTTGGATACCTCATATCTTTCTATACTTTTATAATGTCCCCAAATTTGTGGTAAAGTGACTTAATTAATTTATTTGATTAAGTTGTCAAAAATTTAATATTATTTCAAAAGGATGACTTTAATTGATTATTTTAATTTCAATATAGTGGAAATAATTAAATATTAAAAAAATATCACTTTATTAAATAAAATATTCTTCTAGAAGCTGGAGTTAGTTGCAAGTTGGCTTCTTTTGGAAGATTCGTTTGAGCCTTTAAAAGGAGTTAAGTGCAAGGCATTTGGGCACCCATTGTTGAGTTGATATTTGTAATGCATTATTGCAAAGGCTTGAATCTCAAATTTAGCTAAATCTCTAAGGACGAAAACCTAACTCTTTCTAAGAGTGTATTTGCGATGGAGTTCACAGTGAGCTTATTGGTTTCAGATTTGGAGCTTCAAGAATATTTGCTGAGGAGAGTGTTTTAGGAAAATTTCGCGAGTCTTCTTGAAAGACAAAATTTCCAAGTTATTCAATATTATCAGGTGATAGCTATTTTATATTGGAGGCAATTATTTATAGTTGCAGTTCATATCCAAAGATGTGGTAATTTTTAGTATTGAAGGAAATTGCAGTTAGGGTTTTTCCATATCAGGCCGCTCCATACTACCCAATAACTTTGTCACCGCCACCTTAATCTATTTATTTGCATGCTCTAGGAAGATATCAGGCTTTTGGTAAGATATGTGGTGAAAGGTAGACATCTGATCTGTATAGGATCTAGACTATATTACAGAATTTGAATGATTAACTTTTACAAAGATTAATCCAAGTTAATCAAAACAAAATTAACTCATAGAAATAATTAAGGTAACATGAAATAACAAAGAGATGCCAACAAAATGAGAGAGAAGAATAGAGAAAGAGATGCAAACAGAGTTTGATTACAGAGTTCGCCACAAATGTGACTACGTCTTTGGGTCAGCTCCAATAGAGTACGACCGATCCGATTAATCTCCAGAAATCAATTACAATGATGCACCAAGACCATCACTTCGGCAGCATAACACTGCTCTGACATACAAAAAATGGCTTCAAAATGATCTCCTTAGAACTCCTCTCGAATCACCTGTCACCTGTTTCACTTGAAAATTCTCCATCTCCTAAGAGCATACCTCTCCCTTTTTATACACCAAATTTACCAAATATGGTAGAAAACCATATGATT
Organism: Sequoia sempervirens; assembly: GCA_007258455.2. Lineage (NCBI taxonomy): Eukaryota > Viridiplantae > Streptophyta > Pinopsida > Cupressales > Cupressaceae > Sequoia > Sequoia sempervirens. The sequence continues at coordinate 93,346,098 of VDFB02026320.1, read as the reverse complement.
TTACAATATTCCCCCTATCTCCCATTTTTACATTTTCAAATCACTAAATCCCCCTTACATAGTAATATTTGGAAAATCCTTCCTTAAAATACAACTAAATTGTTTTTATGCCCTATCACATTTACATTCGGGCTTTTAGTTATTTTAACAGGTTAGATTTAATCCTTAAAAGGATTATTGCTTTTAAGATATGGAGGGAAATATTTTAAAATAAGGCATTCAGTTTCCACCATTCAACAAAAAAAACCGATGCCACATTTATTTTGAAATCGTTGAATGGCCTGTTGGTGGGTTTGCTTTTTAAAGACCCGGTGGTTTCGGGTTCAACTCCCGTCGGTTAGCAATTTTTCCAATGGATATAACCCGTTTACTAAACAAAACAAAACAAACTCCATAATCGCTAGTGGAAAGGTCAGTGGTGCAACGGTTGAGTTGTTGACTTGCCCGCGACAGGTCATGGGGTCGAGCCCCACTAACAACTTTTGTTAACGCATCCGCCGGAGGAAACAGGAGGCCACGTGTCTCAGTATCATTCGCTAAAAACTGCCGACGTGTATTCCACCTGTACATTGCTGATTTGCCCACGATGACACCTCAACGCTAACTAGATTGCCACATGCACTGCCACGTGTGCGAAAAAGACACGTGTCACGATATGATTGGTCCGTATAGTTCTGACATGGTTGCCACGTGTCAAATTTTGACTGGTCCACTCCATAGTCCATACAGTACGGAATGATGACATCAGCAATTGTACCCTCAAAGTCAACCGAAACTTTGACCAGCTGTATCTTGAGCATATGACATCGGATTTCAACGAAACGAACGTTGCCGGAATCATCTTGAGGAGCCCTTCAATTTGACGCTGCTTCCATCAATTTTTGAGACAATCATTTTTTTGCTCCCTAGATGACCCTGATGGTAGTTTGACCAAAAGTTTAACTGGCCGTAACTTGCGCAAACGGACTCCTTTTCGCTCCATTCAAGTTGCGTTGGAATCAGGACGCTGAGATATTTTTGATGGTGCTAAAATCTAGAGATTTGGAGACACTTCATTTTTCACTAAAAATATCCACCGGATCAGGCCTCCCCACTGAAGACCTTTTGGATCTCCAAAAGTGACATTTATTCTGAAATTAAGTGAGGACTTGGCCTCCCCACTTGTCCTGTATCCTCTGTACATCTAAATACCTGGCTCACAAGCACAATGAAGACTGCAACAACATTGTTGAACATAAACATTATTCTATCGCTTCCATAAGCTTCTACATAAACTGTCATAGCCACTAACCAACAAAAATTGACTAGCATCAAGCTGAACAATAATGCAGAAATGAAAGAGAATAAATCAACAAGATATCGATCCTTTACAACAGGAACATTTTTACCCAAGGAACCATCAATGCTTTCAATCATCATTCCCTCATGTTGTACTGTGGGTGCATCCTGCAACATCTGACCCTGGTTAGCTACTCCAAGTTCAAGTTTAGAACCACCTGTACTGACAGACATAAGAGTTAACTCTTTACTTGCATTAATTACCCTCTTTAACTGCTCTGTGTTTTCTAAAGAACAATCGGTCTTAATCCTGTGAGAAGGTACAATATACTGTATGCCATCTTTAAACAAGTGAATGATTCTTTTCCCTGTAGAAAATTGCTTTTCTGTCATAAAGATAAGGGCTTCCAAGCACTATTCCACAGATATCCAATGGAACTACATCAAACTGTACTTCATCCACAAACTTACTAGTGATTGCGAATCTTAAGGTGCATTGTCTTGTTACTTGCAACTTATTGTTTTCACAAATCCAACCTAGTGGATAAGGTTTCTTATGCTGTATAGTTTTTAATCCCAAGTTTCTTACAACACTTTTTGAAATTAAGTTAACTTGAAAACCACTATCTATGAGTGCATCAATTTTACTGTTCTTAGCAACAACCCTTAAATGAAACAACTCATTCCTTTTTCCATCTTCAGAGAAATCATTAACTTTAGATGAAGAAGCACAACTATGAACATAAACACTGGAAATAGGAGCTTTACCCTTCAAACTCATAGCTGTTATCTTAGTCTCATCATCTGAATCGGAACCAAGATCCATAACAACATTTGTGGCTTTCTCCTTACCCTTATGTTTCTGATTCTGTCTTTGAACCCACTTAGGCTTCAATTCGAGATGCAACTGCCAACAATGATCTTCATCATGACCCTTCCTATCACAATGAGTGCAAGAAAGTTTCTCATCCTTCTTAACTATAGTTTCCTTCTTTCCTTTCCCTGTCTCCGCAACCTTAGAAGATTTCTTTACATCATTATCAAACTTATCAATAAAAGATCCTTTTCCCCTTGACTCTAAGTGTGTAGCTTGAACAGACACTTCATCCAAATTACAAGGGTTCAATACCAAAATAGAATGCCTAAGGTAGGAATGAAGACCTCCTATGTACTTCAACAAAGTGTCCTAGGTGTACAAAGGAACATTCAAAGCAATAGCCCTTTTCCTAAATTCATGGGTGTACTCTTGGACAGTTTGACCTTTCCCTTGCCTAAACATTTGCCAGTCCATCATTAACTGTTGCATATGTCCTAGGGGATAAAATTGCTTTTTAAGAGCATTAATAAATTCTGCCCAAGTTAAACTGACTCTACCATGTTGTGAAACTTCTGCCTTAGAATTACTCTCCCACCAGGTTAAAGGCTGTACCTCCTAAACGAAGAGTAGCTAATTGGATCCTATCAACATCATCTAATAGGTTCTGGACTCTACTGAGACTTCTATTTGTTGAATCCAATCATCCAATTTTTCAGCATTAAGTTCACCACAATACTTTGGTAAATCAAATTTTACATCCAATTTAATTTTAGGCTTATTCCCACTCTTGAAAGGATTAAAAGAAGTAGAATGAGGAGAAGATGGAGAAGAAGGAGAAGGAGAAGAGGGAGGAGAAGAAGAAAAGGGGTGATTTGGTTGCTTGCCACCATCTCCATGTTGTTTCCCTTTCTTGTCTTCACAAACATCTTCCTTCGACGAACCTCCTTCACGATCCTTCCGCTCTTGTCTCTCTTGAAAAAGAATGTCCACCTTAGCCTTCATCTCGAGGAATGCTCTTCGAAATTCCTGCTCACTGCTTTCTTCAAGAACCTCCATTCCAGACAAGGACATCTTCAGAAAAGTTCTTCGCTTCCCGATCTCAGGATTAAAGTCTTCAAGCTTGCCTTCACCCTTCTGAATCCTGGATCTCGTTAGCATTCAAGAAAAAACAACTGCAATAATAGTCAACTGAGCTCTGATACCACTTGATCTGTATAGGATCTAGACTATATTACAGAATTTGAATGCTTAACTTTTACAAAGATTAATCCAAGTTAATCAGAACAAAATTAACTCATAGAAATAATTAAGCTAACAGGAAATAACAAAGAGATGCCAACAGAATGAGAGAGAAGAATAGAGAAAGAGATGCAAACAGAGTTTGATTACGGAGTTCGCCATAAACGTGACTACGTCTCCAGGTCGGCTCCAATAGAGTACAACCGATCCGATTAATCTCCATAAATCAATTACAATGATGCACCAAGACCATCACTTCGGCAGCATAACACTACTCCGACATACAAAAAATGGCTTCAAAATGATCTCCTTAGAACTCCTCTCGAACCACCTGTCACCTGTTTCACTTGAAAATTCTCCATCTCCTAAGAGCATACCTCTCCCTTTTTATACACCAAATTTACCAAATATGGTAGAAAACCATATGATTTTACAATATTCCCCCTATCTCCCATTTTTACATTTTCAAATCACTAAATCCCCCTTACATAGTAATATTTGGAAAATCCTTCCTTAAAATACAACTAAATTGTTTTTATGCCCTGTCACATTTACATTCGGGCTTTTAGTTATTTTAACAGGTTAGATTTAATCCTTAAAAAGATTATTGCTTTTAAGATATGGAGGGAAATATTTTAAAATAAGGCATTCAGTTTCCACCATTCAACAAAAAAAACCGATGCCACGCTTATTTTGAAATCGTTGAATGGCCTGTTGGTGGGTTTGCTTTTTAAAGACCCGGTGGTTCCGGGTTCAACTCCCGTCGGTTAGCAATTTTTCCAATGGATATAACCCGTTTACTAAACAAAACAAAACAAACTCCATAATCGGTAGTAGAAAGATCGGTGGTGCAACGGTCGAGTTGTTGACTCGCCCGCGACAGGTCACGGGGTCGAGCCCCACTAACAACTTTTGTTCAAACAAACTCATTCGCCGGAGGAAATAGGAGGCCAAGTGTCTCAGTATCATTTGCTAAAAACTGCCGACTGTATTCCACCTGTACATTGCCGATTCGCTGACGATGACACCTCAACGCTGACTAGACTGCCACCTGTGCTGCCATGTGTGCGGAAAAGACACGTGTCACGATATGATTGGTCCGTATAGTTCTGACATGGTTGCCACATGTCAAATTCTGACTGGTTCACTCCATAGTCCGTACACTACGGAATGATGACATGAACAACTGTACCCTCAAAGTCAACTGAAACTTTGACCAACTATATCTTGAGCATACGACATCAAATTTTGACGAAACGAATGTTGCTAGAATCATCTTGACGAGCCCTTCAATTTGACGCTGCTTTCGTCAATTTTTGGGACAATCATTTTTTCGCTCCCTAGACGACCCTGATGGCAGTTTGACCAAAAGTTTGACTACTGTAACTTGCGCAAATAGACTTCTTTTCGCTTCGTTCAAGTTGCGTTGGAATCAGGACGCTGAGATCTTTCTGATGGTGCTAAAATCTAGAGATTTGGAGACACTTCATTTTTCACTAAAAATATCCACCAGATCAACATCACATTCATCTTGAATCGCTAGTCAACCAAATTCTTTCCAAGCTATTTCATCAAATTAGAGATTATCATCAGGTCAAAATTTAAATATTGTATTCAAACTATGTAAGGACTATGAGTTATTAATATTGCAAATTCTGCATGTTATATATAGTTGCATATGGACTCCAATTGAAAGTTGTGAAATTTTGTACGTCTGATCTGTAATACATATTTGGATATACAATGATATTTATTTGATATTATGGTGTTTTGTCTAAAGTCTACTATTTATCCAAAGGTGTATTGAAGTTTCAAAATAGAATTGCAAATATATGTTTAATCCAATTTGCATATAGTAGAGAATAGCCATTTCATATCACATTAGTTTGACAAATAGCATTGCCAAACTAGAAAGGGAAATCAAGAAAATATCATCTACAAGGGTAGGAGATATTACAACTTCCTATTAATTTTTGTATCATTTGTTGTGATTTGTCAAAATTTGAGTTTATTTATCTTGGATTTTTGTATAATTCTATTTTATTATTATTGGCAACACCCACATTGATGTTATCTAATTTCTTGTCAAAAACACCCTTCATAGTGCACTCTATTGTTATATTTTATGCTTTCTCCATCATTTTGTGATACCTTTCTTGACATTCTTGTGTCTATTTTTGACACCTTTCCTCCATGCTTCTATCCTCCATGTTCAACTATTTTGTTAATAGAATTTCCTCTCTAGCTTCCCTTAATCTTTTGTTATCTCCCTTGGTCATGGGTGTTAATGATTTGGCACTTCATTAGTCCTTTTATGCATCCTAACTCACTTTGAATAGTCACATCTCTTTAGAGATCTCTTCCAAGTTCCCCCTCCTTTCCATTTTAAATCCCCTAGGTGCCTAACCCCCTCTCACAAGGCAAAGAACTAAGGGAATCTATTGCAGATGTTTAAAAAAAATCTTTATTATAGTATCTTTCTTAGTATGTTTGTTTGCTCTAGAAGTTTTACTTGGTGCTCTGATTCTTCTCTACTACTTTAAAAGGTCCCGACAATGAAACCAACATTAGCAAGAAAAGTGTGGTCACAAACTATACTTCTAAACTTCCTAATAATTCTTAGTGTTGTATTTATACCCCAATGACAACAATTGGAGAGAAATTAGAGATTGTGCAATGTAAAATACTAATGTATGGCATTTAATAAGAATCAAACATATATTATACAAAAACTAAACATAAATTTGAACTATCATCATAGATATCCTTTATGTATATAATGTACATAATATGATACAATAAACTCTAATCTCAATATTCTTCTTTATTTCACTCTTTTCTACTCTCTTATATACATACATTCTCCTCTCCTCTACTTGTGATATTTTACTATCTTATACATGTACATGAGATTGGGGACATGTCCCTTACAAAATATACCTATTCCTATTAAGTAAAGTCAACCTATGCTCTGCAATTCATCTACAACCATTTATGGTAGGTTCCGGTGACTTCTGCACCTCTATTCTAACATCTGCCAACATTGTCTCAAAAAATTCTTATGGATACCTTTTGTTTAGCCTTTTGTTTACTTATTCAATGGAAAAAAATCCAATGTTATAAACAATACTTTCTAGCCTAGCATAATTAGATCAATCCTTTTGGTAGGAAATGGATTTATCATAGACAAGTTTTATGACACTAAAGTATTGGAGAGGGATGTTTCCACAATATAAGTTCTTATCTTATTTAATGCCTCATGTGTCCAAAGTAATCCAATATGTAGAGGTCCATCCAAGTCAATGTTGCTACATATTTTATAATGTCCCCATTTTCCATGTGATCACGTCATGAAGTTGGCTAGCCTATCCTATTCCCATAGGCTAAGCCGTAGGGATAAGGGAATGACCTAACTAATTAAATCTTATATTTAATCAATTTATTAGGGAAAATTGATGATGAGAGATAACTTTGCATACTTTTGAGAGCTTATTGGTGAATTCAAAACAAACAAAATATTTTTCCCTAGAGAGAAAGGAAATAAAGAAAAGAAAATAAATGGAAGAAATATCATGGATGGTTGGACAAATTGAAGGAGAAAAATAAGATAAATCCAAATAAAAGTCCCTTGAGGTGGATGACCTAGTGTGAGGTCAAGAAATTAAATATTTAATGCCACAAGTAGTTCGCTCCACTTGGAGAAAGAAATGAAAAATAAAATAAAATATTTTTTTTGTGTTTTTTGGGCACCTAGCATGCCTTGCATGAGTTTAGTCCTAAGGAGGGACAAAAGAAAATAAAATAAGCATATATTTCTTAAGGAGGTTGGCCTTGGTAAGGTTATTTTGGAGGGCTATAAAAGAAAGTAAAGTGCAAGTCATTTGGCATCCATTTGTATCTTATTTCATTTTGGGATATTCTTCTCTTTGGTTGTACCTTTGGTTGGGCTTCAATCCAAGGACAAAAACCCTTGTGAATGTGGTGAGTTGGATGAAACCCTAGCTCATCTTGTGGAGAACTCATGACGGAGTTCTAATTGCACTTCATTGGAGACATTTGGAGGTTTGGAGCATCATTGCATAATCAAATTTGAAGATCAGATTTGAAGCAACATTGTTGTGGCATTTTGTGAGCATATTGCATTAGGGATTTTCTCTAATTTGGAGCGCCCATCTTCGGAGGGTGATTTTTCATATTTGGAGCAACAAACCCTAAGCACTTGCCAAGGAGGAATTTTCCCATCTAGGTTTGATATTTGAAGACTGTTTTATGTATATTTGGTATGTACAATCATAGTTTTAGTTCTTATTTGTAGAGCAGAAATCTGGGCATATGTATGACATGTTTGAGCCCATGAATTCATTGTAAAATTAGTTCAAAATATTTGTTTTTCTAGCAACAAACTTCTTTAATAAAAAATCACATTTATTGGACCTATGTTTGGCACTTGGATGGTTGATTTTCATGGTTGCTATCATAGTTGATGTTATCTATATGTACAAATTTATAGATGTTTAGCATATATTTATTGGATGCCTATAAATTTTTATCATTCTGAAAATAAAAATCAGAATTCAGTCCTAGGGTTTGAGCAGAAAACTAAATCGGAAAAGTGCAAAAAAATAAATTAGAAATCTACAGAAGAAATTAGAAATTTTAGGGCAGATCCCATTAGGGATATTTCATACTTGAGCATACTTCAAAATGTAACGATTTTTAGCGATATCAAAGTCCATGATATTTTCTTCAAATTTTGATCCTATTTAGCATATGAAAGTTTCATCCCAATATTCACTTGGGAAGAAAGCGAGATAAAACCAATTCAAAACATCTGGAGGGTCCTCAATATGGTTGAAAGATAATGCTCAATGTTTCATAGATACGCCTTAATTGTTCATGAAGCAAGGTCCTCCCTAGAAAGTGACATTTTTTCTTGAACTAGAAACAACTATGAAGTATTCCTTTGACATCATAGGAATGTCCAATAAACTATTTAAGCTCTAAGTTTTCCACCCAATTTTTGAGTTTTCCATTTCATCCATAATGTATGAGCCTTTACATGTTGCAACCATTTTTTGGCAACACCTATTCTCTTTCTTTTGTAGAAATTTGGGCATGGAGATATTCAATAGGCATGGTATTCAAGGAAAATTTGGAGATCATCCTTGTTTTGTTGGCCTTAATCCTTGGAGAGGTCAATTTTGAAATTTTATCACAAGGTCGAGTAGGTGGGAAAGAGAAGGGAGGAGTCCAATCTTTTGTAGGTTGGTAATTTTCCAAGGTTAATCAGTCCAAATGCAAAAAGGAAGGTTTGAGTCATAGGAAGGGAGGATTTAAAAAATATTGGTCAAATTGGCCTTGCTACCATGGAGAGCTTGGACAAGGTGAATGCATATTTGCATTTCAAAAATAAAACATCTTTAATTGAAAATATTAAATATTGAAAATAAATAGAATGAACTAAAATAAAAGTGCCTAAACTAATTTCATTGCAATTTAACTAGTTTAAGTTCAAGGTTGTTTGACATTTTTTGGTGTTTTTGCAACTATTCTAGCATCTTCTATTTCAAAGAAATGAAATTCTACAACCAAATGCATTGAAAAAGAAAGGGTCAATGCATGTACATCAAGGAAAACAAGTATCCCTTGCCAAAAATTAAATCCTAGTGTAGACACCCAAAATCATCTCCTACAATTCTATTGTCACCAAACCACTACACATCATTACTCTTATATTGATTTATATTTATTCAATTAATCATCTCAATTTATCTTATAATGTTAATTAAATAATTTTAATTATTTAATTAATTCACCTAATCATTCTTCCAACATTAATTGAGTAAACCATGACTATTTATTCAATTAATCAATTCTTTTTCTTAAGTCCAACCTTAAATAAATAAATCCAAAATGTGTTTATTTAAGCCCATCATGCATATTCCCAAAAATTAAATAAACAAATCCTATTTATAATTCAATTTCACATATATCATCTCACATCATTAGGAGACTAAAATCAATTACTTAATCTGACTAATCATTTACACAAATCAAATCATGAGTAATTAAAATAAACCTTGTCCATTTTCCTAGATTACATGTGTCCAAAGATTTTTTGCATGCATTTGTCATATCCATCCTAGTTATCCAAAAAAATAATTCAATCTCAACCATTCATTTATCCAAGAATGTTTTGACCCTTCATATAAATCAAAATAAAACATTTTGATCTCCCAAAAAGGTCCTTTTTTATCTCCTCCCTTCATCCCTTTCCACAAAAAAATTTCATCCATCAATCCCCTTGAATCATGGAGCTCACAATATGCACAAATCACAAGGTGACCTCACAATGATTCAATACTCACATTCAACTCCAACCATTGATCTTCAAATCCAATCTTAACCATTGATCATCTATTCTAAAAATTCATAAATAGACTCTCATATAGGCTATTCTACAACAATCCTTGAATGAAAAGTTATGTTGTCCGAGTGAGCAACCAACATAGATTCAATTACACATTTAAATCTTGAGTATATCTACACCTTTGGAGTGCAACTAGACGTATTAAGAGGTCTATTGCAAGGTTTTTCAACTTTGGTGCAAATACTCCGTTGGCTCAAATGGAGGTGCATTCAAGTGCAAGTTAAAGGCTTGATTTCTTGTGTTTAAGTCTTGTTTTATGCTTTGTATCTTCTTTTCCACACCTAGAACCATACCCTTTGTCAGAACTGTAAAATTTTGAAAATTTTCATGGCTGCATATACTCATTAGTTCCCAAAAATGCCCATACCATAAGCATAAGAATCAGCTTTGCATAACATTTTGCTCATGCTTTAGTTTGTTTTAGTCATTTGGTCCCATAGAATTCATCTATCCTTGATCATTTGAATGTATAAACCATATTGGTGTAACATGATGCAGGTCTCACCGATCCATAAAGTATTTTATACTGACATGTGTCTTTTGCAGTCTATCGGAAAGAAATCGGGAATGTTATACCAATATGATTTCATTTGGTAATACACATCGAGCAGACACAGTTCGTAGTCTCAGTGACCAGAGGATCCTATCGGAAAGAAAATGTTCATCGGAATAAATCATATCAAGCTCATTTGTGTCTTATCGATCAAGGCATAAATCTACCGTTGACAAGACAAGAGTCATCGGTGAAATGTCCTGGAGCATTCATTTGGTTTTTCCAATACAACGAAGGTGGATTTTGATGATGTATCTGGGTGAGTTCGTGGAAGTCCTGTTGACTCTCAATGTCGCTATGACGGGATTATATCAGTAATAGGACTTGGCGATATTAATTGTCTTGCCGATAACAAGATTCATCAGTGAGATAGACTTCATTGGGGAGAAATAAGAAGGTCTTACCGAAAGTGCTTCCGTCGGCAAGACAGTCATTATGTCTCGACGATTAGAAAATAAACTGAAGAAAGTATCTCGGCAGGATATGAGTAATCTGTGGAACGTTTTGCCGATCCCCTAAGTCATAGTGATAGTTTTCATCGGCGAGAGTTACAGTGACATATTTAGGACTAAAGGAATAATTCTCGGGGAGACTCAAAATGTCAATCAGAGTGCATGACTCCATAGCGATATGTGATATATTGACTGTCGGGAGGACTTAGAGTGTCTATATGACTGCAAGACGTTTCAACAGGTGTTTAGTGAACGCTTGAAAGGGCCCAAATGAAATAATTGTCTGAGATTTGAATACGAATGGACGCGACCCTTTGTGATACTGATATATAAAACCCAATTTTGACATCAGAGAAGAGGTGGAATAAGAATACAGTAGGATACATAATGTATATAATTTTGAGACTATGATGCATGTCTAAAACAATAGAGATTTCAATTGAATTTATTTGATGTGATGACATTTTTTTGGTTTTAGTTGTTTGTTGTATTAATTAAAAGTATTGCTGAAGTTGTCTCCAAGGTTGATGTTTTCTAATTGTTTAAACTGATATATCAAGGATATTTTTCAGTTTATTAGTGCACACTTACTGTATCTATATGATTGGATTAATTGGTTCTTTCAAGGAAAGATTAAGTCTTTTTAGTCAGTCATAGTAATTAGGAAAATTCATTTGGATCATTAAAAAGAACTCAGTAATCACATTCTTGCATGTTTATACCAGTTATAAACTTAAAATTGTATGCCAAACCATTTGAGTATCTTCCAGAAAGAAGTTATTCATTTCAGATTATCATTTGAACTCCGTATACCCAATAAGGCACTAGTTTCTACCATTCTACTGTTTAATTTCATTCATTTTTACATATGATCATATTAGATTTTTTCCTTGATATTGCTTATACAATTTATACCAAATTAAAACTCATTTATCCATTCCTATTTGCCAGTGTGGGTAAATTGCTTTAGGAAATAAACATTGGTCAAGTCTGCTTCATTGTTATAGGTACACCCGCCTAGGTCTGGCAGCACCTGAAGAGTAGAATGTCTAAATCATTTGGCCTTTTCTGTTACCCTGAAACGTATCAAGAGATTGGAAACCTCTTGAGGTATCTTTCCTGTGTTTTTGAGAGCTAACAAATTGGTGACTCTGCTGGGGAAAAATTATTGCAGGTTATCCGGTTGAAGATAATCATATATAGTTTTTGAAGAAAGATTCATAGTTTGAGAAGTTTCAGAAAGAGTGATTTTGCTGGGGATACAATCAAGAGTAATTTCATTTTTCTCACTTTTAACAAAGTGAGTGGTGACTCTGACAAGAATATTGCATCAATTCAACATGAATGGTAGAAGATCCCAATACAAAGGAGGTCCTGCTGGAGGTCTTGCTGGCAACAGTAAGTGGACACATAAGGATGATAAGGTTGATAAGGGTAAGAAGATAAATGATGACATGTGCATAACAAACAAAGACAAATCATCAAGACCACATTGTGAGACATATGACCATTATGATACATGGAGAGATAATTCAAGTGCAAAACCTTGTACCCTTGAAGAACAAAGAAATTCTTCTTATAATCCTCAAAAATAGGCAGAGTTTGATGCTAAACTCAAAGCTGAACGAATCAGATATCAACAGGAATATGATCAAAGAATTGAGGGTAATAAAAATGAGCTTATTGATCATGTAATTCCTCAAGAAAATTATGAGTTCTCAACTCATGAAGCAATAGAAACATAGTTCGAGTTTCATAAACAAGAAGTAGAAAGAGCAAAAGTTGAACATGAAAAGATCCAAATGATAAAAGAAATCCAAGACTTCAAATTACAGGAAGCTCAAATTAAGGCTCAGACAACTAATCTTCCAAAATATAAACCGCCTCATAAGCAAGGAAACAATTATGCAGGGCCTTCATATCAGCCAAAGGTTCCTCAGAATTAGATGGGAAATCAATACAAATAGCCAAACTATCCATCGTATGTTGCATCACAACATACAAATGCGCAACCACTTCATGGTCATCAATATGTGCCATAAAATAATCTAGTGTACTAGTATCAACACTTGCATAACCCTCCCCCTCAGCAATACACAACAATGATCAGACAATTTGATTTGACAGGGTTTCAATTATACCCTTACCCTATGGATAGCAGTTGGAGAAGTCTTGTTCCTAAGTTTACAGGGAGTAGTGCAATTACTGCTAAAGATCATTTGAGGAACTTTAATGCTTTTGTCCAAGACTTGGATATATCATATGAAGATTTACATATGAGGTTGTTCATGATGTCACTCACCGAAGAAGCTAGGGATTGGTTCAATAGCCTGCCAACAGCCTCTGTTGATTCTATTCAAGAATTTCATGATCAATTTTTTGAACAGTATGGAAATCCATGTGCATCAGATGCTGCTTTACATGAACTAGTACATATTCAAAAAAATCAGAATGAGTCAATTTATGATTTTAACCAGAGATTCAACAAATTGCAGAATAAGATACCACCTAGGTCAAAGTTGCCATACTCTACAGCATTGAGTATTTATTTGAATGCATTTGATCCAAAAACATGGTATGAACTAAGAAACAGGTTTCCAAGAGATTTAGCTAAAGCCCAAAAGATAGCACTAACCATTGAAAACAACATGAAAGCTACTAGGATGATTAGTAAAAGAGATAATCCTAGGGTTCCTCAGCAAGTCAATAATTATCAATACAAACAGGGGAACACATATAGAAGCGAGAGGCCTAGGTTACACGACATGTCTTACAATACAAATTGGAAGGATGGAAAACCTGTAATGGATAGACCTAGGAACAAAGAAACACCTGATCCATTAAGGAAGAAGGGGGCATATATGGTCAATAATAATCTTTGGTGTGAAGGTTGTAATGGGCCACATTCCCTAGACCACTATGTTGTAGCCCAAGAAATGCAAGAAGAAGGGATGTTAGCGGATAACAATGGAGAAGATCACATAGTGTATTTGACTTCAAATAATTTTCACCTTGTTGAGGAGGAATATTTATCTTCAGAAGATGAAGGCTGTGAGTACGATGTTTCAAATCAAAGGTGCAATGTCCACATGGATGAACAACAAGTTTTTTCCAATTTTGAAGAAAGTTATGTAGAACAATACTCTGTTGAGGTGCCTACTCAATGCGATATAAGGAGACCCACTGAAGAAGAAATAAAGATGTTAACCATTGCTGTAGTTGAACAAGCAAAGAGCAGGTATTGGTTAAGAAACAAGACAGTGAATGAAAAGGAAGGTGCTCCCAGGGGAATATTTATGAAAGATAGAGAAGTAACACCAAGAGTTTTGAAGAGAAAAACAAAAGCAACATGATAAGAACCAACAAAAGCTTGTTCAAAAGGAGGAGGATAAAGAGTTACACAAAGAGAAGCAAAAAACTGATCAATTGAATAAAAGGGAGGAGGAAAGAAAAGAAGGAACATTGGAGCAAAAGAAAGTGATTAAGGTGAAAGGTTCTTCTTTTGACTTCTCTCAGGCCTTATCACAAGTAAAAATGTCTATCCCATTGCTTGAGATGATGAGAATTAAGGAGTATAGGGATAGTGCAATTCAATTAATATCAAATGGAAATGAGAAAAGTACGAGTTCTAAAGATCAGATGGCCACTAAAATAGTTAACAAGCAAGAGAAGATGATTTTCCCAGAAGTGTGTCTAAATGATGTATTGGTAAATTCCCCACAAGTTGAACCTTTTTTCACCACATTGCTTATAAACAACAAATTGTTGAGGAATTGCATGATAGACTTTGGGGCTGCAATCAATATCATGCCAGTTGGAGTTATGAAACAACTTGGTATGTGGGTAGATACTAATGAAGGAAAGTGTTATGAAATGGATAGTAGGCCTATTCCAGTAGTAGGTGTTATGAAAGATGTTGAAGTCAAACTAGCTGCTTATCCTCAGGTGGCCTACAATATAGATATAACTATAATTGACACCCCTCCTCAGTTTAGGATGCTTTTATCAAGACAGTGGACGACAATAGTTGGGGGAAACGTCTAATTTGATTTATCTTATGCAACAATTCCAGTGAATGGCCAGGAAGTTAAGCTGTATAGGGAACCAAGGATGAACCCAATTGTAGATTGTGTGCCACAAGATCAAGTCAATTTCTTTTGTGATATAGATCTTGGGAGTTTTAAGATAGAACCAACCCAGCCAAAATTAGTTAATGTTGATCCAATTGATAAGCATGTTGCAAAAAACTGTGATGGCGTGTGGAAAATGTACTTTGATGGAGCTTGCAGCCAAGAAGGTAATGGAGCAGGAATAGTGTTTGTTTCCCCTAAAGGAGTTACATTTAAATATTCATTTTTTATGGAATTTGAATGTACGAACAATATAGTAGAGTATGAGGCTTTGTTAACAGGATTGAATATGGCTGTAAAACATAAGATTAAGCTGCTAGTTGTTCTAGGGGATTCTGAGCTAGTTGTTTCTCAAGTTAAATCAAAATATGTAGCAAAACACAAGAGGCTGAAGCAATACAGGAATGTTGTATGGGACACAATTGAGTTGTTTGATGCTTTCTCCACTGAATGGATTGAGAGGTCAAAAAACATAATGGCAAACTTTTTAGCCAATGTAGCACTAAGAAGAGATGACATCACATTGGCCGGAGTGTCTCAAATTGAGTTCAAAACAAGACCTGTTGTGCCTGACAATATATATTGTTGGCAGGTTTTTAATGATGATGCTGACCTCTTGAAATTTCTTCACTGTATAGATAGATCAATATGAAGCTCAAGAAGTTGATTTCAATGCCTTTGTTGAAGAAGTAGATGGAAAGCAGACAATGTTTGGGAAAGAGGTCTTACAGCTTAAAACTAATAAGCTTCCCAAAGGGCTAGTAGCATTGGAAAGGGTTTATGATGGAAATGATCGGTCCCTTATGAAATATATACTAGTCAAGAGAGAGGATATTGAAGAGGTCAATTTAGGGACTGAACTGGCACCAAAAAAGGTATACATTGGAAAGAAAATAAGCCCGACAATTCGAAGAATGTTGATTGCACTATTGAGAAAATATAAACATGTGTTTGCATGGTCTTATGAAGATCTCAAAGCCTATAGGGAATATTTGTTTCAATATGAAATCCCGTTGAATCCAGATGCAAAGCCATTTAGGCAAAGACAAAGACCTATCAACCCAACATTGGAACCAAAAATGCAGGAGGAATTGGTAAAGCTTAGAGATGGGGGTATTATCAAACCAATCAAGCATTCAACATGGGTTTCAAACCCGGTTCCTATGAGGAAGAAGAACGAGGATATCAAATTGTGTGTGGACTTTAGAAATCTAAATGTGGCATCTCTCAAGGATAATTATCCTCTACCTAATATGGAGGTTGTACTACATAAAGTAACAGGGTGTGAGTTGTTATCTATGATGGATGGGTTCTCTGGTTACAACTAGGTTAAAGTCAAAGAATCTGAGCAGTACAAGACAACTTTTACAACCCCATGGGGAACATATGTTTATGTGAGAATGCCATTCGGTCTCACAAATATAGGTGCAACCTTTCAAAGAGCTATGGACGTAGCATTTGCAGACTTGATTAATGCTATCATGGTGGTATATCAAGATGACCTTACTGATTATTCAAAGAGGGTTGAAGATCATGTAGAACATCTAGAAAATGTATTTATTAAAGCTTTAGAATATGGTATTAGTCTGAACCCTAAAAAATGTCATTTTGTAGTCACTGAAGGTAAACTCTTAGGAAATATTGTGTCAAAGGAAGGGATTAGAATAGATCCTGAGAGGGTTGAGGCCATAGATAAAGTTTCTATTCCTAAAATTGTCAAGGCCATCCAGTCATTTTTTGGACAGATCAATTTTGTTAGGAGATTTGTGTCTAATTTTGCTGAAATTGTTAAGCCCATATCAAAGATGCCGAGGAAGGGACAAAAGGTAGATTGGATTGCAGAAGCATTAGAAGCTTTTATATCAATCAAAAAGGCCATCAAGGAAGCCCCTGTCCTTAAGTCTCCAGAATTTTCAAAACCCTTTCAAATATTTTCATTTGCTTTGTTGCATACTATAGTTGCTGTCATGTTCCAGAAGAATGAGGAAGGTCATGAGCAACTTGTGTCCTTTTTCAGCAAGTCATTGCAGGGGTCAAAATTGAAATATGATATAATGGAGAAACAATGTTTGCATTGGTAAAAGCCATAAAAGCTTTTAGACCATATCTTGTTGGAGCCAAAGTGATAGCTTATGTCCCTCATGTAGCTATTAAAGATATTTTGACATAGTCAGAGGTAACTGGGAAGAGATGCCGATGGATTAACAAGATTTAGGAATTCAATATGGAAATACAAATCACTAAATTAGTGAGAGGTCAGGGTTTGGCCAAGTTAATGGCAGAAACAAATATTGAAGTGAATCAAATTTGTAATGTAGAAGAGGAAGGAAATGAAATTGCAAGTATTGAGAATACTGCTTGGTATATAGACATCATGTATTACCTCAGATACATGAAATGCCCTGAAGGGTTAAGTGATAATCAGAGAAGAACCTTGAAGCGACAAGCATCCAAATATGTGTTCATGGAAGGTGATTTGTTTTGGAAAAATAGGGATGGGATGTTGTTGCTATGTTTAGATGAGTCACAAGCCAAGCGCATTATAAGAGAAATGCATGAAGGGGTCTGTGGAGGCCATTATTCTGCAAAGACAATTGCACACAAGATTCTCAGGGCAGGTTATTACTGGCCAAAAATCTTTAATGATTCTTTTTCATATCTAAGAAGATGTGAAGCATGCCAGAAGTTCTTAGGGAAAATGAAGTATTAGGGAGCTTTACCACTCAGACATTTGCAGGTTGAAGCCCCTTTTCATCAGTGGGGAATTAATTTTATTGGAGAGATACAAGAGAAATCAAGTGGAGGACATAAGTGGATCCTAGTAGCTATTGATTACTTCACCAAATGGGTGGATGCAGTCCCAACCAAGCAAACACCAAGTAAAGTTGTGATCAATTTTTTAATGGATAACATTGTTACCAGATTTGGTACACCATTAAGATTGATTATAGATAATGGGATGTGTTTCTGATCTGATGAGTTTAGAGATTTTTGCAGTACATATGGTATCACTATGTCTTATGCAGCTCCTTACCATCCACAAGCTAATGGTCAAGCAGCGTCTAGCAATAAAAGTCTTATGAAGATCATAAGGAGGATGCTAGGTGGGAATAAAAAGGCTTGGGATTCAAAATTAAGGTTGGTTGTGTTGGCTGATAGGATAACTGTGAAAAAGGCAATTGAAAAATTCCCATTTGAATTGGTATATGGAACACAAGCTAGGATGCCTTTACAAAATTTGTTACCAGTTTACAAGTTTATCCTTCAGGAAGAAATAGATATTCTAGAACCAATGGAGAAAAGAATGGAACAATTGGCGGAGCTTGATGAAATAAGAAGATTAGCTCAAAACTAGAATGTGAAGTTGTAGGAACAAATGAAGTATTTATTTGATAAAAGAGCAAAAGATAGAAAATTCAAAGAAAATGATCTGGTGTTAATGTGGAATGCAAGGTGTCAGGAGAAGGGAAAACATGGGAAATTTGAAGCTTTGTGGCTGGGACCCTTTGTTGTTGTTGGTAAGAAAGGAGAAGATTCATATTACTTACAAAACATGACTGGTGAAGAACAGGAGTTGCTTGTACATGGGAAATTCCTTAAGCGCTTCTTCTCTTAAAAAAGGGAATACATAGGATTAAGGGTTGCCAGTGCATGGAAAAATCCTGACAATCCTCTCAAAAATTTCTCTTCCATGCACATTAGTCTAGGAAATAAAAGGAATAGGAATTGCCAATACATGGAAAGTCTTGACATTCCTTCTTTTAAAATAAATCTTTCCATGTACAGTTGTATAGGGTCATATTCATCTCCATTTCCATTCATTCCATCCTACTCATTGGTCCATCACCTTGAAAGTTTGGTCTGCTCACCCAGAAATCTGGATCCTTGCAATGAACTCACAATCATTCATCCCTAGACAGAGCCACTGTTAGAACTATAAAATTTTGAAAATTTTCATGGCTGCATATACTCATTAGTTCCCAAAAATTCCCATACCATAAGCATAAGAATCCGCTTTGCATAACATTTTGTCCATGCTTTAGTTTGTTTTAGTCATGTGGTCCCATATAATTCATCTATCCTTGATCATTTGAATGTATAAACCATATCGGCGTAACATGATGTAGGTATCACCGATCCATAAAGTATTTTATACAACCGTGTGTGTTTTGCAGTCTATCGTCAAGAAATCGAGAATGTTATATCAAGATGATTTCATTTGGTAATACACATCGAGCAGACACAGTTTGCAGTCTCAGCGACTAGAGGATCCTATCGAAAAGATAATGTTCATTGGAATAAGTCATATCGAGCTCATTTGTGTCTTACCGATCAAGGCATAAATTGACTGTCGGCGAGACAAGAGTCATCGGTGAAATGTCCCAGAGCATTCATTTGGTTTTTCTGATACAACGAAGGTGGATTCTGACAATGTATTGAGGTGAGTTCGTGGAAGTCCTGCTGACTCTCAATGTCACTATGAGGGGATTATATCGGTAATAGGACTTGGCGATATTAATTGTCTTGCATAACAAGATTCATCAGTGAGACATACTTCATCAGGGAGAAATAAGAAGGTCTTACCGAAAGTGCTTCCGTTGGCAAGATAATCATTATGTCTAGACGATCAGAAAATAAATCAAAGAAGTATCTCGGCAGGATATGAGTAATTTGTGGAACGTTTTGCCGATCCCCTAAGTCACAATGATAGTTTTCATTGGCGAGAGTTACAACAACATATTCAGGACCGAAGGAATAATTCTCAGGGAGACTCAGAACGTCGATCAGACTGCATGAATCCATAGCAATATGTGATATATTGACTATGGGGAGGACTCAGAGTGTCGGTATGACTGCAAGACGTCTCAACAGGTGTTTAGCGAACGTTTGAAAGGGCCTGAATGAAATAATTGCTCAAGATTTGAATATGAATGGACATGACCCTTCGTGATACTGATATATAAAACCCATTTAAACTGATATATCAAGGATATTTTTTAGTTTATCAGTGCACATTTGCTGTATCTGTATGATTGGATTAATTGGTTCTTTCAAGGAAAGATTAAGTCCTTTTAGTCAGTCATAGTAATTAGGAAATTTCATTTGGATCATTAAGAATAACTCCGTAATCACATTCTTGCATGTTTATACTAGTTATAAACTTAAAATTATATGCCAAACCATTTGAGTATCTGCCAGAAAGAGGTTATTCATTTTAGATTATCATTTGAAATCTGTATACCTAATAAGGCACTAGTTTCTACCATTCTACTATTTAATTTCATTCATTTTTACATATGAAAATATTAGATTTTTGCCTTGATATTGCTTATACAATTTATACCAAATTAAAACTCATTTATCCATTCCTATTTGCCAGTGTGGGTAAATTGCTTTAGGAAATAAACATTAGTCAAGTCTGCTTCATTGTTATAGGTACACCCACCTAGGTCTGGCAGCACCTGAAGAGTAGAAGGTCTAAATCATTTGGCCTTGTCTGTTACCCTGAAATGTATCAAGAGATTGGCAACCTCTTGAGGTATTTTTCCTGCGTTTTTGAGAGCTAACACCCTTCACTAATTGGGGAAAAGAGAAGTTGGCTTTCCCATTTGCTGTGAACCTACATTTATAATTATTATGTCTAAATTGGACAATGAAAAAAAAATTTGGTTGACATAAAGGGGTAGTCCCTTTAATGCAAAACTACTTGGGGTTAGACATTCTGGCACTTTTTGCAATTTTTATACTACCTTTATCAAGTAGACGATAAA
Source organism: Sequoia sempervirens (assembly GCA_007258455.2). Taxonomy (NCBI): domain Eukaryota; kingdom Viridiplantae; phylum Streptophyta; class Pinopsida; order Cupressales; family Cupressaceae; genus Sequoia; species Sequoia sempervirens. The sequence continues at coordinate 93,325,428 of VDFB02026320.1, read as the reverse complement.
GAAGATATACCATGTGATGCAAGGGTTCCAAACCACAAATTTATACCACTAACCATGTCTTTTAGTGAATTGGGATCATTTAAAACTATGTCGATCATTTGATAAGAATTTATGTTAATGGGTACATTTCATGCTCTAAACTTAAAGCTTGCTTTCTTATGCCTTACATCCCTATCTCCCTTTAGTTTAATACATGCCTATATAATTTTTATTTCTTAATAGAAAACCCTAATTTTTAATTTTTTATCTTCACTTCCTTTCACACAATCACAATTATTATGTCATGTTATAATAGTGTGGAACTATGTTACATGCCTACAAAAGAAATGAGTGCCCTCTCAAGATATAAGTTTGGTATTTTGTTTTGGTCATACACTTACAAGTACAATATATCTTGTTTCTAATTATATAATAAGGCACTCTTACACATCACATTCCCACATCTCGCTAGACCATTACAATCGTAATAAAAAGTTAGTGCTTCATTGAAAACCTTGTTTTGTCTTTTTGTTTGGTTATACATACATGCGTATTATAAATTGAGTTCTAACCAAGCAATTTAACACCCATAGATGTATCTACCCACATATTCTCCCTTGGTGTAGTATATGACAGTAAAAATGTGAATGCATATGACCCATATTTACACCTTTAGTGTGGACATGTACATTTATGGGTGTTCTTTCTCTTACACTAATCACGTAACTTGGAATTATCATGCCTTACATGTAATTTCATGATGGCCTAGTACATGCCAATACAATGTGAGATTGTCACCAACTCAATTTTAGTTATCTCTTGTGTACTTCCTTCACAATTACTATATCAAATCTTTTTTATTAGATAAAATGGGAAATAAGGGTCACGACCCTATTACAAAGAAATCCAACAAGCAGAGACAAATACAACCTACCCTATGAGAGTAAGAGATAACTACAATCAAGCTACCAAACACAAATCAACACAACTACAAACAAAAGTACCCATGGGTCTAGCCTAAACTATGCCAGACCCAATCTTATTCAATCTCACACCCGTCACTCTAGTATGAGATTGAAAGATAGATTTGGGAAGAATTTTCTTCTTCATTTGTGAACTATCCAAGAAATATTATCTTCCAAGTTATCAAACCTAGGAGAAGTGAGTGAGGAACCCCTTGCAAAGAGCGCATCAAAGGCGCATCAAAAATAGAGGAATTTTGAGCCATAGTAGTCAAACACCAAATAACTGACACAAGAGCAAGTTGAAGCTGAAACAAAATTGATGGATTAGCAGACTAAGCAATCGAAGCAGAAAGGGGGTGTGGCTCACCAATAGGAGCCAAAGGAGCAACAAGAGCAAGATTCACTAGAGTTGCACAAATTGCATGAGAAACTCCCTCAAGATCCATAGAGGGAGTGAGGAGAAGATCCAACATCTTGAGAAGACTCGCTTGATGAGCACACACACTTATACTGAAAGGGGTTGGTATCAATATAAGATAAAATTTTACTTAAAATCCAACAACCATGAAAAATAGCAATCACACAAGATCTACCAACTAAGAGATGCAAGATTTACATGGAAACCCTTTTGTGAGAAAACCATAGAGAAAGACTACCTGGATCTACTATCCAAATCCAGCCAAAAATAAAATTATCTTTTACAAATCTTCATAGGCACCAACCCATTAGAGAAACCAATTCTTACCACTAAGCACCCACTTCACAAGAGACCAATCTCTTATATCAAGAGGAACCAACCTCCAAATGTACAAAATTTTATCTTCTTGAATACAACTTCTTCAAAGCATGATTATCATGTGAATCTTCTTCATAAAATATCCTCAAATTTCTACTATAAATTTGCTATAAATCACCTTGAAAGGTCTGCTACAAATCTGTGATAAATCACTTTGAAAGGTCTTCTACAAATCTGCCATAGATCACCTTGAAAGGTCTACTACAAATCTGCCATAAATCACCTTGAAAGGTTTGCTATAGCTCTGCCATAAGTTACCTTGAAAGGTCTACTAGAACTCTACTATAAATCACCATCAAGATCTGCTATAAGTTTTCTTTTAATCTACTCATAAGTCTACTTTAGATCTACTCATAAGTCTACTTTAGATATGCTCATAAGTCTGCTTTAGATTTTCTCATAGGTTTGCTTTTAAGAGGAAAGATATTTCATTAATTACTTGAGTTATTCCTTTCCCAAACATATTATTTTATAAGACACGAATGCATCTCTTCACCCAAGAGGGGTTCCAGATCAAAAAGGGTAAGCCTCATGTGCATCATTTTTTTTTTTTTTAATTTAAAAATCTTCTCACATTGGGAAACAATGCTAGGGGGGTTAGCCACATTTGAAACACAATAAAATTAATTTTTAATTCCCACAAAGGGTCGATCTACCATGCTTGGTTCGCCAACCCAAAAGGGCCCCAAGTTGTTTTACTTGCATAGGATGTGAACACCAAAATACAATAGGGGCGATCAACAATGTGGGCACCAAAAATAGCACATAAATCACAACAAAATTATCATCTTGATCCTCCTCTTATCTCACCTTTGACATCAATGATAATAATATTTCCAACAATCTCCCCCTTTGTCATTGATGGCAACCTGCAAAGAATTAATTTGTGAATGCAACATGAACATACTTCTCCGCATGTCTGTAATGCTCCCTCTCATTGTAACTCTCCCCCTTCGACATCAATGGAAAAGTCTTCACGAAGCTGAAAGCTAATACAATGAATAGCTCCCCTTGAACTTGTGCTCCTCTTAAGAAATTAGTGAATGGATGAGAGTAATATCACTCCAAATTTCTTCTTGAGTCAAGAGTTTCTTTAGGAAGGAACTTTGTGAAAATGTCTACAACTTGTTCCTTTGTGGCATTGTACTCCAACTTGACGTTCTCTTTAGCTACCTGTTCTCTTAAGAAATGATACTTGATAGGAATGTGCTTTGTCCTAGAGTGCATAACTGGATTCTTTGAAATATTAATTGCACTCGTGTTGTTACAAAGTATGGAGATAGGATGATCATATTCCACCTCCATGTCCTTCAATGTCTGCTTCATTCAAAGAACTTGTGTGCAACATGATGTTGTAGCTATATATTTTACCTTTGCTATAGATAAAAAATCTAAAGGTTGTTTCTTGTTGAACCATGACACAAGACAGTTACCAAGAAAGAATGCTCCTCCACTTGTACTTTTCCTATCATCAATACTACCTGCCCAATTTGCATTTGTATATGTTGTTAGGGGGGAATTTTTAGCTCTCAAATACCACAAGCTATAGTCTAAAGCACCCTTTAGATATTTGAATATTCTTTTGACCACTTGCACATGAGTTTCTTTTGGTGCTGCTTGAAATCATGCCACCATGCCTATTGCCTTTATAATATCTGGCCTTGATGTTGTCACATATAGTAAGCTCCCAATCATTGACCTATATAGTGTTTGATTTTCTTTAAGAGATTCATCATCTTGCTTAATTTGTAGCTTGTGACCATGGGTGTACTCATTGGTTTGCAATCTTCCATCCTATACTTCAATATTTCCTTGATATACTTGGTTTGTGAGATAAAGATACCTTTTCTAGATTGAGAAATTTGTAACCCAAGGAAAAATGATAACTAACCAAGCATGGACATCTCAAACTCCTTTTGCATTTCCATAGCAAACTCTTCACAAATTTTGTCACTGCTACCTCCAAAAATTATATCATCCACATAAACCACAACAATCAACTAATCATTACGTTCAATCTAGATGTACAAATTGCTATCAACAATTCCTTTTTTGAAACCTTGGTATTGTAAATACTTGTCAAGTCTTGAGTACCAGGCTCTAGGGGCTTGTTTCAGTCCATAAAGTGCTTTCTTTAGCTTACACACATAATCCTTATCTTTTGATAAGAGGAACCCTTCTGGCTATTCAATATATACTTCTTCCTCTAAATATATACATCCATCTAATAAACTTTTAAGTTCTTAAAACAAGAAAATGCCAAGAACATTCTAATAGATTCTAGTTATGCAACGAGAGCAAAAGTTTCTTCAAAATCAATACCTTCAACTTGAGAATACCCCTTACAAACTAACCTTTCTTTATTTCTTACCACTTGTCCGTCTTCATTTAGCTTGTTCCTGAAAACCCACTTGGTATCGATCATATTTTTGTCCTTTGGTCTTGGGATAAGTTCCCAAGTCTCATTCTTTTACTTGGTTCACCTCATCTTCAATAGTTCCAATCCAATGTTTGTCTTCATTTTCTTCTAAAAAATTCTTGGGCTCTATTTTAGATAGAAAGGAGAAATTTTCATGTTTTGATGCACTTGCTAGTCTATATCTCAATATCTTTATCACCAAGAATTAGAATTTTTGAATGATGCTTTTGAATAAATCTAAATGGTGTGTTTGTATCTCTTCATCCTAATCCTTTGCCAACTTCTTCTTCCTTGCAACTTGAGTGTTCACATTCTTCTTCCTTGCAAACGTAGTCTTCTAGGTGATCATTTGCTTGAAATTTCTCCTTTTGATGTCTTTCTTCATCCGCTCTTACATTGGCGCTTTCTACAATGTTTTGCAACCTTCTATTATAGCATCTGCAAGCCTTGCTTCTTCAAGAATAACCAAGGAATATACCTTCATCAAATATGGAGTCAAAATTTCCCAAATCCTCATCATCTCTTCTTATGTAGCACTTACTTCTGAAACCTTTAAATATTTCGCTATCACTAGTCTTCCCTTCCATAGTTCATAAGGTGTCTTACTATTATTGATTCTGATTTTCCCTCTGTTTAGAATGTAGACAGTTGTGTTAACCGCTTCTCTCCAAAACTTGTCAGGTATCATATATTCATTCAACATTGTTCTATTCATCTCTTCCATTATACAATTCTTTCTACAACTACATTTTGTTGTGGAGTCCTTCAGCTAAAAAATGTCTTTTCATTCCATGATGCTCACAAAATTCTTCACATTCATTTGAGGTAAACTCACCTCCTTGATCTAATCTCAAGCATTTGATCTTTAACCTAATTTCATTTTCAACCAAGACTTTGAAAGCTTTGAACTTTTTGAATGCTTCAGTTTTTTTGTAGGAAAGTAACTCATGTCATCCTTGAGCATTCATCAATAAGGAGCATAAAATAACTCACCTTGTAAACGTTGTGTCCTTGTTGGACCACAAAGGTATGTATGAACAAGCTCCAAAGGATCTGTTGCTGATACCCCTTTGACTTGAAGCTAAGATCTTGTTTGTTTCCCATGCTAATATTGCTTGCAAAGAGTGTTTGGAGGCTTAGTAATCTTTGGCATATCTTTTACGACTTGTTTGGTCTTGATCTTTACAATATTATCAAAGTTTACCTGGCCCATTCTTCTATGCCATAACCAATTCTCATCTATTTTTTTTCTCCCTTGATCTCACTAAGGATGTATAAGTTGTTTGTTGTTCTATTTGCATCAGCAACAACTTTTCTTGTACTTTCCTTCCTTATCTCACAACCTTAAGCATGAAAAGTAAGAGTGTGTCCTTGATCACACATTTGACTCACACTAAAAAGATTATGCTTCAAATTAAACTTCAACATATAAGATGTTTTTTGTTCTTTTCTTCCCATTGTCAAGACTAAGACTTCCTTTTCTTGTTATCCTTGTTGTAGCATTGTCTCCAAATATTACCGTACCTTTGTTCACTTCCTTTAAAGAGAGAAACTTGCTCTTGTCCCCTGTCATATGGCTTGAGCATCAATTGCCAATATACCATCGATTTCCTTCATTTTAGGCATGAAAGGTTGTTTGTACAAACATAGATTTTTCTTTCTTTTGTTTCTATTGCTTCTTTTTTCGAACTTTTGCAAATTCCTGTTTTTGATTGCAAAAGAAGAAATAACCAAAGAATGAGTTTTGGAACCTGGTCATGTGGGACTTCCTTGAAGGGAATGATCTTCTAAATTTGTCCTTTTTGTCCTTGTAAGGGATGTTGGTCTTATGTGGGATATCACTTCCTTCTTGGTGCTATCACTATTGATAGAACTCTTAAGTGCATCAACATAGCCTTTAAGCTTTTCTTCATTTATGTTGTTTGGTAATTTTGTAGCCTTAGACCTTGAATCTTCTTTGGTAGTATTTTGATTTTCCTCAAAGAAAAGACTAGTATTGATGAATGGTGACCTTTGGGCATTGATAATGTGCTCCAATATTTCAATACTCTTTTCAAACTTCATGCTTTTGTTTAACTGGGTAGTTGTCTTTTCTAGTTCCTTTCTCAAGGAAACAATTTCAGAGTCAAGCATTTCATAGTGTTCTACTTTTGTCTTTAGCTGAAATATCACTTCCTCTTCTATCCTTTTTGCCACTTCAAATTGAATCTTTAGGTCGATGAGATTCTTTTCTGCTTCTTCATGGCTTTGCGATACTTTTGTTCTTGAATCATGATCGTCTTCATATTTTTGTAGTTGCAAATTTTGCTGAAAATTCTTTTTCTTAAGCTTCTTGATTTAACTTAAGGCACAAATGAGTTCTTCAAGATCCATTTCTCCATCCATTTAGACAATTTATTTGATGCAGGAGCATCCAGTGGTGTAAGGGGCAATCTTGCATCACCCAAAAATAGTTAAATTTCAAGTTTCTCATTTTTTAGATGTTTTTATATTTTTGGATACCCTTTTTGTCATAATGAAATTCCCAATTTATGATTTTTATTTTCTATTCCTGGGTTGAAAGATATTGCAGTTTTAGTTTCCCATATTTGCACCTGAAAATCTTCCAAGTTAGATTTGAGGCACTTAGAGTTCCCGGATCAGCCCTGAAACTTGCTAAAATTGGCGTAGCGGATTTTGAGCGCGTTATTGATTTGAGACCTTTCCAACGGTTCAAACGGTTCGTGAATCGGAGTATCGGATCAAAAATTATGGTTTCGGGAAGTTGGCACACTTTCTAGAAGATACAATTGCAAATGTTCTTTTGAAATTTGAACTTCAAGTTGTAATTATTCAGCGCCAAACCGCCTAAACTCAAATTTGAATGTTGTTTTGGCTCCAAACTAAAGAGGAGCTCTATTTATGGGTGGGTTTCTAATTTTTGGGTAACTTATTGGGGACAAGCTCGTATATTGCGAAAGGATGATTCTGTAGCTTTCTGTAACTTGCATGTGTTGTAGAACTTGGGGATTTGAGATCCTCTGCATGTAAGAAGCTCCATTTTCTGAATAATAAAATTATTCTTTTGTTTGTGGGTTATTTTCTAAGTCTCGGGTTGTGCCCTCATCAAGTGGTATCGGCCCGGGTTTTCTTGGCGTGTGGACGGTCGCCAGATCACGATCGTGAGGCGCTTCACACCGTGATCGGGTTGTGGGTCAAGGTCAAGAAAGATGCCTCTCCAAGAGTGATGCCCGTAGGCATGGTGGTGCCAAAGGTGGTCGAAGGCATAAATGTTAGTGAAGAGATGTAACCGGTATCCCTCTAGAGACAGATTGATGTGTTACAAGCGCAGTTGAGAAGAGGGTTAAACCTCAGGGAGGAAAGTGAGGATGAAGGAGAGGAAGAAGGCTCAAATGTAGAAAAGGAAGAAGAAGCAATTGATCAAGACCAAATACGGCTAATAAGGGCCATTTTGAAGATCAGGAAAAGACCTAGAGCAGAAGTCCCCAGTTATTCCAGAAGTCTGAACCCAGAAGAGTTGATCGACTAGATCAACGAGGTAGAAGAATATTTTGAGTATGAGGAAATAGAGGACTCCGTGACGTTAAGTTTAAGTAAAATGAAGCTAAAGGGCTGGCGCCAAGATTTGGTGGAAAGAGGTCTAGTTGGAAAGAACGTAAGAGAAAAGGAAATATCACCGATGGGATCACACATGGTAGAGAAACCGAAGAAGCAATTCATACCAAAGGACTCACGAAATAGATTGCTTAAAGGTTCTGCGGTTACAAGGAAGCAGATCTATGAAAGAATATATTGAATATTTTCACAAGATAATCATCGCATCAGCCACATAGAGGCTAATATGAGAAAGTAGCCCGCATATCTTAATGGGTTAAGTGACCGAAAGCATTCAAGTATGAGTACCTGAATAATGACCACCATTGAGGATGCATCGCTTCAAGGTGGGAAGAGAAGCCGAATAAAAAGATTTGATGGCAAGCAAAAAGGACGAGAGGTCAAAGTGAAGGCAAAGGGAAGACCTTCGTGAAGCTGAAATGATGATGAAAAGAAAAGTGAAGATGTGGGTACCGTACCAAGCCAAAGGAATGACAACTTCTACCGCCCTTATGATCAAAATAGTGGTGATCAAAGAGGTAGAGGATGAGAGAGATATGGACAAGGATCTGGAAGAGGTGGTTTCAAAGGAACATTTTTTTAGTGTGGTGAAGAAGGGAATCAAGCCTATGAATGTCCACAACACCAAGGAAGGGCAGACAAAAGGCCAGAAGGTCATGGAAGGGTTGCACATGCAGATGAGGAGGCCCAATCTAAAACATTCAGATGATACTAAAAGGGGAGAAGCCCTAGTGATTAGGAGAGCCCTGGTGATAGAGGAAAAGGAACCAGAATAGAGGAAGAATCTATTTTGCATAAGGTGCAAGTGTGAAGGAAAATGTTGTGATGTCATTATTAACGGTGGGAGCACCAATAATCTGGTGTCAAAAGAGATGGTCACAAAGTTGAAGCTGAAGAGGGAAAGGCACCCACATCCGTATCGGATTGCCTGGTTGCAGAAAGACCACAAAATTTTGGTCAATGAGTAGTGCCTAGTAAAGTTCAAGATTGAGAGCTACCATGATGAGGTACTCTGTGATATCATCCCCATGGATTCATGTCACATGTTGGGGAGGCCGTGGTAGTTCGATAGGCGAGCTATACATGATGGCCATGCAAACACTTATTCCTTGACAAAGGATGGGGTTTATCACAAGTTGAAACCCCTGAAGGAGACCAAAGAAAAGGTATGTAGTAGTGCTAGAATTTGTTATGTAGATGGAAGAAAATTTTTAGAAGGTATGAAGCATGAGCGTGTGTGTTATGCATTAATTCCTAGAGTGAGTAAGGAGGATAGTGAGAAGGTTCCAGAAGAAGTTTCTGGGATGTTGGATGAGTTTCAGGATATTGTTTCTGATAATGTACCCGAGGGTTTACCACCAATAAGGAAGATCAGTCATCAGATTGACTTGATTCCTAGAGCCAGCTTGCTAAATAAAGTAGCTCATAGAATGACTCCAATGTGAAATAACAAGGAGTTGAACAAACAAGTTCAAGAGTTGTTGAGAAAGGGTTTGATACGGGAGAGTTTGAGTCCATGTGCAATACCTACAGTACTAGCACCAAAGAAGGATGGGGAGTGGAGGATGTGTACAGATTCCCAAGCCATAAACAAGATAACAATAAAGTATAGATTTCCCCTGCCAAGGATGGATGACCTGATGGACTGTTTGAGTGGAGCTTAGTACTTCACAAAGATTGATCTAAAGAGTGGATATCACTAGATCTAGATTCGAGAGGGAGATGAATAGAATACTGCCTTCAAGACCAAAGAGGGCCTGTACGAGTGGTTAGTCATGCCTTTCGGGCTAACCAATGCATTGAGCACATTCATACGACTCATGAACGAGGTACTAAAAGAATTTCTGGGAAGTTTTGTTATTGTGTATTTAGATGATATTTTGATTTTCAGCAAGACGTTGGATGAGCATCTGATGCATATTCAGAGAGCCTTTGAGAAGTTAAGAGAAGAGAAACTATTGATTAATCTGAAGAAGTGCAGTTTTGTGAAGAGAGAGTTAGTGTACTTGATGTTTGTTGTCTCAGCAGAAGGTCTCAAGATGGACCCAGAGAAGGTGAAGGCTATTCTAGAATGGCCTACCCCAAGAACTACTACCAAGGTGAGATCTTTCCATGGTTTGGATAGTTTTTATAGAAAGTTCATTAGAAACTTCAGTAGTATTTGTGGACCCCTGACTGAAACAATGAGAGGGGATAGAAAAGAATTCAAGTGGAGCACTGGAGTGGCAAAGAGTTTTGAAATGTTGAAGTAGAAGGTAACAGAGCAACCTGTTCTAGCCCTCCTAGATTTCAACAAGGTGTTTCAGGTGGATTGTGATGCCAGTGGTTGTGCCATTGGAGCAGTGTTGAGCCAAGAAGGTAAGCCCATTGCCTATTTTAGTGAAAAGTTAAATGATGCCAAGAGAAAGTATTCTGTATATGATCAAGAATTTTATGCAATAGTTCAAGTATTAAAGAAATGGAGACATTATTTGTTGCCGAAGGAATTTGTTCTATATACTGATCATCAGGCCTTGCAGTACCTAAATAGTCAGGGAAAATTAAATAAGAGACATATGAAATGGGTAGAGTTTTTGCAGAGTTATACCTTTGTTTTGAAACATAGGAGTGGGAAGTCAAATAGGGTTGCAGATGCCTTAAGTAGGAGGCATACATTGATGACAAAGATGTAGATTGAAGTGGTTGGGTTCATTGAACTTAAGACACTGTACGCAAAAGATCTTGATTTTGCAGAGGCTTGGAAAGCTTGCAAGGAACCTATTACAGTGGACATGACAAGGTGGCTGGATTTCATAATCCAAG
>VDFB02026320.1:93170202-93313628 GCA_007258455.2 Sequoia sempervirens | reverse complement strand
GCACCAACAATAGGGTAGTATGGAATTCCAACACCTACTTCAGAAAGGGAGGAGATTGAAGCAATCTTGGATAGTCGTGTGGGAAGGAGTACCAGAAATAGGTAGTATGAAGAATATCTGATGAAATGGAGGAAGGCCTATGGAAGATTCATCTTGGCTATCTAAGAGCAGCGATTGGTGGTTGGGTTTTCTCAACCATGTCCCGAGATGTGACCGGGTCACTTCTCAAATTACCCTGGGTGTCTGATGCAGGAGCATCCAGTGGTGTAAGGGCAATCTTGCATCACCCAAAAATAGTTAAATTTCAAGTTTCTCATTTTTTAGATGTTTTTACATTTTTGGATACCCTTTTCATCATAATGAAATTTCCAATTTACAGTTTTTATTTTCTATTCATGGGTTGAAATATATTGTAGCTTTAGTTTCCCATATTTGCACCTGAAAATATTTTGAGTTAGATTTGAGGCACTTAGAGTTCCCGGATTGGCCCCAAAACTTGCCAAAATAGGCATAGAAAATTTTGAGCACGTTATTGACTTCGAGACCTTTCCAACGGTTCAAACGGTTCGTGAATCGGAGTCCCGGATCAAAAGTTATGGCTCTGGGAAGTTGGTGCACTTTCTAGAAGATACAATTGCAAATGTTCTTTTGAAATTTGAACTTCAAGTTGTAATTTTTCGGTTCCAAACTGCCTAAACTCAAATTTGAATGTTGTTTTGGCTCCAAACTAAAGAGGAGCTCTATTTATGGGTTGGTTTCTAATTTTTGGGTAACTTATTGGGGACAAGCTCGTATATTGCGAAAGGGTGATTTTGTAGCTTTCTGTAACTTGCATGTGTTGTAGAAATTAGGTATTTGAGATCCTTTGCATGTAAGAAGCTCCATTTTTTGAATAATAAAATTATTCTCTTGTTTGTGGGTTATTTTCTAAGTCTCGGGCTGTGCCCTCATCATTATTCCTCTTATGAATTCATCTTCTCTTTTCCCTTGTGTTCATCTTCCAAGGTGTCACTCTTTGCTTCTATTTCCATGAAGAGAGTTTCTTCTATATCAATGTTGGGGATGCTTTCATCACTCCCCTCATATGAGCTACTATTTTCTTTAGAGTAGAGGGCCTTCTTGTGCTTAACAAAAATTCTCTTCCTCTCATGTTTGCCTTGTTTATAACTTTTTGTATTGATGATGTTTTCTTTACTTCTTTGTGTGATGGTCATCATCATCATTATTATCATCTTCTACTTGTGGAAACTTAGTAGCAAACCGACCTATTTTACCACAATTAAAACATTTGAAGGGTAACTTACCTTTGTATTTGTCTGATCCTTTCCTAAGATTTCTCACGAAGTGGGCTTCCTTTGCATCAAATTTTTTGTTGGAGCTATTGCTTGGTTTGTGCTCTTTATTCTGCATCTTCTTTGAAGCTTTGAAGGCCATTTCATATGTCATAAGGATCCCATGTAACTAATCCATAGTTAATTTGTCTAGATCATTCATTTCTTCAATGGCAGAAACTTTTGCATCAAATCTCAAGGGAAGAGACCTTAGCACCTTTTGCACGATCACTGAGTCTTCAATATTTTCACCAAGTCCATGGATGGTATTGAAAATTTCATCCATGTAGAGAAGATATGCTGCAATGTTCTCCACCTTTGTCATCTTCAAGCTCTCAAATTGTCTTCTATGGGTTTGGAGCTTCACCTTCCTAACTTTATTGTCGCCTTCATATATATTCTTAAGTTTGTCCCAAATTCCTTCGCCAAGTCACAATGCATTACTTCAAAAAACTCTGAGTTAGATATACCACACAAAATGGAAAAAATAGCATTCATTTATTTTGAATTATCACTAGGCTTCTTTACAATAGGATCCATTGGTGGGGTTGAAAGAGTGACATACACATTCACCACTGATTTCCAAATGTCAAAGCCAAGAGCCATTGGATAAGCCTACATCCTTATGCTCTATAATGCATGGTTTTTTTTGTCAAACACTGGGGCTCCATTTGAAGAGATACCTTCTTGAATCACCATGTGTGATTTCGAGATCTATCGTCTAGTGATTAGACTATTCTTGAAGAAACTCGCTCTGATACCAATGGATGAGCACACACACTTATACAAAGAGGGGGGATGAATTAGTATAAGATAAAATTTTACTTATTTAAAATCCAACAACCACGAAAAAATAGCAATCACACAAGATCTACCAACTAAGAGACACAAGATTTACACATAAACTCTTTCAAGAGAAAACCACAAAGAAAGACTGCTTGGATCTATTGTCCAAATCCAACCAACAATACAATTATCTTTACAAATCTTTGTAGGAACCAACCCACTAGAGACACCAATCCCACCACTAAGAACCAACTTAGCAAGAGGCCAATCTCTTCTATCGAGAGGCAACAACCTCCAAATGTACAATATTTCATCTTCTTGAATATAGCTTCTTCAAGGCATGATTATCATGTTAATCTTCTTCATTAAATATCCTCAAAAGTCTGCTACAAATCTACGATAAATCACCTTGAGAGGGTTGTCGCAAATTTTCCATAGATCACCTTGAAAAGTCTACTATAAATCTGGCATAAAGCACCTTGAAAGGTCTGCTACAACTCTGCCATAAATTACCTTGAAAGTTTTGCTACAACTGTGCTATAAATCACCATCAAGATTTGCTATAAGTCTGCTTTAAATCTGCTCATAAGTCTACTTTAGATCCACTCATAAGTTTGCTTAGATCTCCTCATAAGTTTGCATTAGATAGGAAAGGTATTTCGTTAATTGCTTGAGTTATTGTTCCCCCACACATCTTCTTTTGTACCACACAAATGCATCTCTTCACCCAAGAGGGGTGACCCATCAAAAGGGGTCAGCCTCGTGTGCATAAAAAATAAATTATTTTATTTAAAAATCTTCTCACATTGGGAAATGATGCTATGGGAGTTAGCTACATTTGAAACACAATAAAATTAATTTTTAATCCCCCAAAGGGGTGATCGACCATGCTTGGTCAACCAGCCTAGAAAAGCCCTCAAAAAAAAAAAAACTTGCATAGGATGTGAGCTCCAAAATCCATTAGGGGCGATCAACAATGTGGGCACCAAAAAATAACACATAAATCATGACAAAAATATCATCTTGATCCTTGTGATGAACCCAGCTGGATCCAACTCAAACCCATGACTTTTACTAACTTGTTTTTGTGTTTTTGAATGTTTAAAGAAGAATTATAGACAAAAGTAGAAGGGGTGCCAAGCATAAAATAAACATAAAACTCAAATTTAAGCTAGATTTGAGAAACTGCTTATGAATTATGTGATAAACAACTGCTATAGATAGATCATGAACAACAAACATACCCGAATAGCTCTAGATTAATTAAATAAAGAATTTTTGCACTTGCCAGGAAAGAATGGCTGAAATTGAGTAAATGCAATGCCTGGAGCCTAGATCGACTTTCTCCCATGCAGAGACTAGAGGAAAGCAACTAAGAAGTGTAGGAACCAACAATGGAGCACAGAAAAGGCCAGAAAGAGAGGCGTTTTTGCCTCTAGCTCCCAAACGCCCTTTTCAAGTGACACGCCTTTCAAGGAAAAGTATGACCTCTAAATGCTGAATGACAATCTTTATTGAAAACTAAAAAAAACTAAAGATGGTGTCCTAGATTTGTAAGCCCTCTTCTTATTGAAACTTGTAAACTTCTGAATAGAATAGCTTTGAAAGCACAAATGAACTCTTAAATTGAAGCTCCCACAATTGCAATCATTCAACTGGTAGTCCATAGTCTCACAATCATAGATCAATGAAGAATTTCCACTCTCCAATGAAGAAGTTTCTTGAAACCCTTGTCCTTAGACAAAAACCACAGAGAAGAAAATATCAAGCAATGTCAAATAATCAAAAGTGAGTTTGAATTTCCTTTCCTTCCTTATATCTCCAAAAAGGCATGATACTAAAATCCATGCACTTTTGCTTTTAAAATACATTAAAATGTAATTAAATTCCTTTCAATAGTTTTTAATCCCACTTTACGAAGTGAGCACACCTTAAATTTGACTTAAGTGATTTATTTTATCACTTTATAATCCTTAAGTCACCATTTAAATATATTTTAGTGGCTTTAAACTCTTATAAATTCAATTTGACTTTATAATTTACCAATAAGTTAAATAATTAACTTAACCACCAAAATATTCATAACTCCCTCCAAACTCAATATTTTTTTGTGCTGTCAAAAGTTGGCAAACACTGTGCTATAGATGCCTGCACTAAAACCAATACTGAAGTGAAGGGGTGGGAAATGACGACACCCACCAAAATGGCCATTGATCCCCTAACCAGATCCTATCAGCCTACAAGGGTCCAAGAAATAGGCTAATTCAACTGCTCTTGAAATTGACTAGAATGGGGACATTACAATCCTCCTCTTATCTCACCTTTGACATCAATGACAATAATATTTCCAACATTGCTATCTTGATCAACCAAATTTTTGGAAGAATGAATGGTCAAGTGATCTTCCTAAGCATTCCTCATTCACATTGTCGCACCCTTGCACCAAGAAAGAGGACAATCAAAAGCTAGTTGGTCAATGGAAAAGCATCATCAAAATTTAAAGAGGAGACCCTGATAGTCAAGTAGTTGAGTCCAAGATCCATACCCCACCATCAAAACAATATCCCCATGAAGCAACCTGGAGATAACAATTTCCACCAAGATATGAGCATAAATAGACTATCCCATGTAAGAAGTAGCAAAGTCAACCTTCAAAAAATGACCAATAACATTGCCAATATCCTCATAGCAAGAATCTTCCTAGAACTCAAGAGGAAGATTCAGAAGTTGAGTCCACACAAGTCTAACATTAAGGGGTTCAAAAGGGGGGTTGAAGGAGGTAGTCCAAGGCTTAACCGAGAGAGAGTGTTATCCCTACATCGATAACCTATCATCAAGCACCAAATCCCTATTCTTGAAAGAGGAAAATGACACTATGAAGTGTCTAATATTGTTAGTTTTAGACCAGAAATGTAAATAAGTAGAAATACAACACACTAAGCAAAGAACACAATGAATTACCCTAGGAAAACCCTCCTTCTCAAGGGAGAAAAACCCATAAAATATCTCTTATATATTGAAAGAATAAGAGTAGAAATCTACTTACAATAATCAGGCCTTATACATGGCCGAATCTCATACAATAATATATATCACTCCTTGAATGAATGATGATGCTTCTTCAAAGAATTCGATCTGCTACTCAAAGAATGTAAACTTTTTCTGCTACTTCGGAGATGTGAATTAGAGAGAATGAATTAATGTTGAAATGAGAGGACTTCACTTCCCTTATATACAATGCTAGGAAACCCCTTCTCTAGGTTGGCCCTAGAAAATATAATATTATTTGAAAACCAAAAAAAGCCGACTTGCCTTGGAGATTATTTATTTAATTTTATTTTGGAGAAAATATCTCCCGCCACTATAAACATTAACACTCCCTCTTAGCTAGGGAGGTATTTTCCAAATATCCTCGTCATGGAGTCTCTCAACATGATGCTCACAATGGCTACACCCATTTGTGGAAAACCACATCTCAGTCTCAGAGATGTACAAGAGTTCATCACAAAGTCTCTCAATGTGATGTCATCATGGAGACTCTCAACATGACATCCACCATGGCTACTCCCATGTGTAGAAAGAAACATATGTACAAGTGTTCATCACAGAGTCTCTCAATGTGATGTGATCATGGATTCTCTCAACATGACGTCCACAATGGCTACTCCCATGTGTGGAGAGAAACACAAGTACAAAGTTTCATCACAGAGTCCCTCAACGTGATGTTGTCATGGAGTCTCTCAACATGATGTCCACCATGGCTACTCCCATGTGTGGAAAGAAACACATCTCCGTCTCAAAGATGTACGAGGGTTTTCACCTCATATTTCTCCATCTTGGAGAAATATGCATTATGGAAAAACTCACTAATGTAGAGTCTCCCTCTCAGTAAGGGTGACATTCTCCACTACCCCAAGCTTGTCTCAGAAATATGCAAGCTTCACTCTGGAAAGAGGCTTGGTGAGAATATCAGCCGTCTGATCATCAATACAAATGTACTTGAGTTGAATTGCTTTCTTCAACACCATGTCTCTGATGTAATGATACTTGATCTCCACATGCTTTGTTCTATCATGGAATATAGGATTTACCAAGAGCTTCACACAACTTTGATTGTCACAATGAATCATAGTTGACTCCAATGTTTGACCAAACAATCCTGCAAGGAGCTTTCAAAGCCACACTGCTTCTCGAGCTGCCACACATGCTATAATATATTCAGCCTCTACAGTGCTTAGTGCCACAAAAGTATGCTTCCTGCTACACCAAGAAATCATGGCAGACCCCAAACTGAAGCAACATCCAGAGGTGCTCTTCCTATTAGTTACACTCCTAACCCAATCAGAATCAAAATAACATTGTAACTTCAGATTTTCACTGGGAGTATATCTCAAGCAATATCCCACAGTGCCACGCAAGTATCTCAGAATATGCTTTGCTGCAACTAGATGTATTTGTCTTGGATCACACATGAATTGACTAAGAGCACTTACTACATAACAAATCTTGGGCCTAGTGTTGACTAGATACATCAATGATCCAATCAATTGTCTATACATGGTGGGATCTGCCAAATATGAATCAGCTGTTGAGTCACTCAACTTCTTCAAATTTGTCTCCATAGGTGCAGACATGGACTTACAATCCATCATCCAATATCTCCTCACGATGTCTATAGTTTATTTTCCTTGACTTAGAATAATCTCATTAGGTCATTGCCACACTTCCAGTCCCAAGAAGTAATGCATGAGACCAAGATCCTTCATCTCAAACTCGAAGGCTAACTCTTTCTTGCATTTGACAATAAGATTCTTTGCTCCAGTGAGAAATAAATCATCAACATAAAGAACCAATATCAAAGCCTCATCATCAACTATCTTGAAGTAAATATTGGAATCTGCATCATTCTTGGAGAATCCCAAGCTCATCAAATATCTATCAATCCTTTCATACCATGCACGAGGTGCTTGCTTAAGGCCATACAATGCCTTCTTCAATCTACATACATGAGACTTCTTGTAATGTCCCCTTCTTAGGTAGTTCAGTTGTTTGAGGGGTTAGCCTATCATTTAGACCCCTCGTAGGCTAACATATGTGATTAGAGGGTTATTTTTGGCAGTTATCCTGAGTTTTGGGGCATTACTCCATCAATTGATTCAATTTTGGGCCTTTGCAGAGACTTACAAAGTGATATTCAGGCACTTACTATTTATAGTAAGTGAGGCCAACATGGGTTACTATTTCTGGTAGGGTACCTGGTCTAGTTGGTCATCTCAGTTTCGACCCATTTTGACAGTTTGATGAGCAAACAAAGAATATTGGCGCATTTGATAATTATTAAATGATTATTAAATTGAATTTATAATATAATGTCAATTAAATGAAATATTAAAGTATTAATTATTAATGGCGAATTATAAAGTATTTAATACTTTATAAAAAAGGGATAATATTAATATTAAATGAGTATTCATTACTCATTTGAAAAAGGACGCCATTTATTAATTAAATTGCCTAAGTCAAGAGGGGCAAAATTTTATTAATCATTTAATTGTTCATTTAAGTTGCTTTTTTGAGAGGGTCGACTTCTTTGATGAAGTATTTATTTCTCAAAGGAAAAATAGAACTCATTATTGATTGATTATTCAAAATTTGTCTTTTCTCTTTGAGAGCATTTGGAGTTGGCGAAACAAGGGTTTCTGCAATCAGGTTTTGGAGAACGTCAAGTCTTTAGAATTAGACATATTGAGGTTGTGAAAGATCAGTTGAAGCTTGTCAATTAGAAAGTCATACAGAGCATATTTGTAAGTTACAAATAGGGATTTATAGAATCGATTTCTTCCAAAACAAGATTCTTCTTTAGTGGCAATTTACAATGTTCATTTGGCACTTTTCCCAAGGCTGTACAGATTTGTACTTGCTAGTTTCAAGCTGTACTTTTGCACCAACAAGTCGTACTTTTCTCCACAGGAAAAAATGCCTTGCCTTTTTGGTCAATCTTTCTTCCAGAGGTGGCGCCTAGGGTTTTTGAAGCTTTTGCATTGATTTCAAGGTGGGAGATTGCATTATTTCACATGGCCGCACCATCACAGGCTCCTGTTTAGGTGACTGCAAGCTCATCCAGGTTCCTCAATAAATAGCTTGCCTTTTTACTTGCACGTTTGATTCTCATAGTTGTAAATGTTCTGAAAGATCAATAAGTCATCTATCTTCAGATTCTAAGCTCTATTCTTTCATATCTAGTCTTCTGGTATTTATTTCATATTTTCCAAGCATTTATTATCAAAATCGTACCATTTCATTTATACTACAAAAACCACAAAAAAAGTACAAACACATCAAAACAAACAAAAAAACTTGCATTTCCAACAATAGTTGGGGTTGAGAGACACCAGGCCTCTTACACTCCTTCCCATGAATCACAAAACCATTTGGCTGCTCAATGTACACTTCTTTGATCACACCATTAAGAAATGTAGTCTTTACATCCATTTGATGTAACTTCTAGCCTTTAGTGGATGCAATGGAAATAATTGTCCTGATAGAAGTGTATCGAGCAACATGAGAAAATGTCTCCTCATAATCTATTCCCTCCTTTTGAGAGAATCCTCTTGCCACAAATCTTACCTTGTGTCTCTCAATGCTACCATCAGTTGCATGCTTGATTTTGTAGAGCCATTTGGAAGACACTATTGATTTCCCTTCAGGTCTCAAAACAACATCCCATACATCATTCTTAATGATGAATTGATACTATTCTGTCATTGCATCTCTCCATACCTACTAGTTGGATGCCTCCTCAAAATTGGAAGGCTCAGAATCAATGATATGACTCATCAATGCCACATAACCCAGAAACTTCTGCAGTCTCTTGCTTTCCCTAAAGGTGCCTTGAGGAGTTGCATACTTTTATGCTTCTTGCATAGTTTTTTGAGCCCATAGAGGCCTCTTCCAACCTATGGCAATGTCTCTTGGACCATCAATTGGTTCTATAGGATCAACTGGATCAATAGTCTCAGCCAGTTTGTTGGACTCCCTCTGAATGTCA
Organism: Sequoia sempervirens; assembly: GCA_007258455.2. Taxonomy (NCBI): domain Eukaryota; kingdom Viridiplantae; phylum Streptophyta; class Pinopsida; order Cupressales; family Cupressaceae; genus Sequoia; species Sequoia sempervirens. The sequence goes on along the minus strand of VDFB02026320.1, from coordinate 93,304,463 downwards.
AGAGTATGATCAGAAGATATGTCCATATCCTGAGTAGTCTCCTGCTCTTCACTGTCTATCTACATGTAAGACCCTTTAGATATTTTGAAGGCTACTTCCTCTTCAAAGGAGACATCCTTGTTGATCTCAATCTATTTTTGGTCTAGAATATAGAATTTGTAGGCCTTTGAAGACTCACTATATCCCATGAATATACCCTTCTTTCCTGAAGGTTCTAGCTTTGGTCTTTTATCCTTGGGAACATGAATGTAAACAGGACAACCAAAAATTATTAAATGGCTATCCTTAGGTTTCACACCTGTGAAGGCCTCCTCAGGAGTCATGTTTCCCAATATTCGATGAGGGCTTCTGTTCTGAACATACACGGCGGTTCTGGAAGCTTCTACCCATAGGAAAGTTTGTAAATCTTGATCATGAATCATAGCCTTGGCTGCCTCTACTATGGATCTATTCTTTCTTTCGGTAACTTCATTTTGCTGAGGGTTGTACGAAACACATAACTCCCTCTTAATCCCTGCCTCAATGTAGAAATTATGAAAACCTCTAGAAGTGTATTCTCCTCCATTGTTTGATCTCAGAACTTTAATCCTTTTCCTAGACATGTTTTCAACTTGAGCCTTGAATTTTTTGAATCTATCAAGTACTTCTTTAGAATCCTTAGATTTCAAGAAGTAAATCCAAGTCTTTCAAGAATAACCATCAATGAAAATCACATAGTACCAAAATCCACTCAAAGATGCCACAAATATTGGTCCACCTAAGTCAGAATGAACAAGATCTAAGATTCCCTTTGATCTACTGTCACTACTATGAAAGGGAATCTTGATATTCTTACCAAGTGCACATCCTATGCAAATGCCATTGTGCTCCAGACCAAGCTTAGGAAGACCAATAACCATCTTCTCCATGTATGGAAGGGCTCTGAAGTGTAAGCAAGCAAGTCTCCTGCGCCATAGCTCACTCAAACTGATAGAGTCGTGCAATAAAGCCTGGACTGGACGAATTGATAATCTATATAGGCTCTCCTGATGAACTCCAATTACATGAGCTGATTTTATACTATAGTTCTTAGGCCAAGCAAGAACTTTCCATTCAAAAAAGGCAACCTTGTACCCTTTTTCCTCCAAGGCTGAAATGGAGACAAGATTTTTTTTGATCCCTGGTACAAACAAAACATCACTCAAATGAAGAGGGATACCTAAATCTAACTAAAGAGAAGTGGTCCCAACTGCTTTTATGGAATAACAAGCATCATCTCTGATTATCACTTGCAAGTTAGTATCTTTCTCTACCAAGTCTATAAGATGCTCTCGATATCTTGTAATATGTCATGAAGCACCACTATCAATCAACCAAGTGTCACTATCAGTTGGAACATTGCTTGAAAGAGCAGAGATGAATAGAAATCCCCCTGAGTCATCTCTAGATTCCTTTTGAGGTGACACATCATCAACATCTACAGTAGAGGCATGTTGCTTTGGCTTTGATATGCAATCTCAATCATAGTGACCATAATTGTCACACCTATAACATTGAATGTGAGAGAGGTCCTTCTTCTTTGGTTTTGGAACAAAACCTAATTTTCTATCTCTATTGCTCTTGAAATTTCCTCTTTTCCCTTCTCTTCCTTTTCTTCTGGAAGCTTGAGCAGCAAGGACATGACTTTCATTATGAGAATTTTTCCCATTTCCTCTTGCTGCCAACCCAAACGCTTCTTGAATACAATCAGCTCGAAGATGATCAAATTTGGGCAACTTAGATCTCCCATTGATGCTTTGAATAAAAGGCTCCGAAGATTGAGGAAGACCATCCAGTGCCAACATAACTAGATCTCTATCTTTGACTATGTCTCCAATAGTGCATAGCTGATCTCTCAATTCAACAATCTTCATGAAGAAGGAGATGACTGAATCTCCTTTAGCCATTTTTATATGATGGAGTTGTTGTCTCAAAGCAAGGGCTTTGCTAGTATTGTTGATCTCATACAATCCTTGTAGAGCCTCAAACATTTCTTTGGCTATCTTCATCTTGGAGATGATCTGAACTAGGTGATCCTTCACGGAGTCTATCATGATCTTTCTAGCCTTCCTATCATTTATCTTCCATTGAATTTTCTCAACATCATTAGATGGCTTGGGCATATCATTTTCCACAAAATCTAGAAGATCATTCTCTTCTAGGGCAATGAGAACTCTGAATTTCCAAGATTTTAAATTTGATGCTCCATCAAGCCTATGTTTGACCTTGAAACCATCTTTGAATCTTTGATATATTGCCCTAGATAAAGAGATGTCTTGATTCCTTAAACAAATATGATTGGATCTTTGCTTAAACTCGCTCTGATACCATGTTAGTTTTAGACCAAAAATGTAAATAAGTAGAAATACAACACACTAAACAAAGAACACAACAAATTACCCTAGGAAAACCATCCTTCTCGAGGGAGAAAACCCAAAAAAATATATCTCTTAAATATTGAAAGAATAAGAGCAAAAATCTGCTTACAATAATCAAGCCTTATATAGGGCTGAATCTCATACAATAATATATATGACTCCTTCTTGAATGAATGATGATGCTTCTTCAAAGAATTTGATCTGCTACTCAAAGAATACAAACTTCTGCTACTGCTTAGGAGATGCAAATTAGAGAGAATGAATTGATGTTGAAATGAGAGGACTTCACCTCCCTTATATACAATGCTAGGCGACCTCTTCTATAGGTCGGCCCTAGAAAATATAATATTATTTGGAAACCAAAAAATCCTGACCTGCCTTGGAGATTGTTTATTTAATTTTATTTTGGAGAAAATATCTCTTGCCGCTATAAACATTAACAAATACAATGAAAGAGCTTGATCTTTCCCTCAATGAGAGGCTTCCATGAACCCACGACTCAATTGTGCAAATTAAAAAGAGAAGTCCAAAAAATTATTGAACTTGAAAAATAAATCCCCTACATTGATAGAAATATTCATTCTCAAGTACATTGTGTCCACAAACCACCATAGGAGAAGATTGTGCACAGGGTATGGTCTATAATTTATCTCGCATAGGTCATCAAGCAACCCCAAAATTTGCAATGGTTGCATAGGAACATATTCTTATTTGGTGGTACTCAAAACGTAAATAGATCTTGGAGAACTATATTGCACCATGAATTTCATCTATTAGTTCATCAACCCTAGGGATGGGGTATCGATTCTTGATAGTTTTTTATTAAGTGCCCTATAGTCTACACACATCCTCATAGTACCATCTTTCTTTTTTACCAACGAAGCAAAAGGGTTAGGACTAGGTTATATATGCCCCATCTCAAGTAGCTCCTTAATTATTTTTTCAATTTCTTCCTTATATCTCTTTGGGTGGTGGCAAGGTGTGGTAATGACAGGTTTTGTCCCTTCTTCTAGTTCAATGGTATGCTCAAAACCCCTCTTAGGAGGTCATTCTGATGGAATATCGCTAAAAACTCTCTTATTCTTTTCTAGAATAGATTGAATATCAACATGTATAGTCTTCCCTCCTTTGGATGAAGATCTGTCAAGGAACATACAATGTGTCACCCACTCTACTTGCCCATGCCTAAAATCTCTTTCCATCCTTTTTGATGACACCACCCTTGGAGATCCATCCGATAGTCCTTGTAGAATTACTTCTTGGCCATTATGTTGGAAACATAGTTCCATATTTTGAAAATCTTGATAATAGCTTCCTAAGGAATGCAACCATTGAATGCCCAAAACCACATCCGTATCTCCCATGTTAACTACATAGAAATATTCAATTATTTGGTGTCTTCCTAAGGTTATGCTTAGTTGTTGGTGATGAGTACATGCTTATACTAAGGGGGGTGGAGGTAGGGGGGAGCAGGCAGGGGGTGTGAATTAGTATAAGAAAAAAAATTACTTTTTAAAATATTAATAACCATAGCAATATCAATCACACAAGATCTAAAAATTAAGCAACACAAGAACACATGATTTATGTGGAAACCCTTATAGGAGAAAACCTCAAAAAAATATTGCTTATATAAAAATTCTCTTATAATCTTTGTAGGCACCAACGGACTGGAGACACCAACCCCCACTTACAGGATTTGTAGGCACCAACCTATTGGAACCAATCCCCACAATTCAGCACTGAATCGACAAGAGACACCAATCTCTTTTGATAGGAGGAACCAACCTCTCCAATATGAGGCACCACCCTCAATCAAAACAAAGACTTTATCCTCCTCAAAAACTCCTCTAACAAATCTGCTCAAATTATTTCTTGAAATCTGATATAGATCACCTTGAAAAGTCTGCTACAACTCTGCATTCAGTCACCTTCAAAATCTGCTATAAATCCTTCAAAGGTCTACTCATAAGGTCTTCCTACTTTTTCCCATAAGGTCATCATAAATTTGACTATAGAGTCTTCACAAAGTCTTCATAAATCTGCTCTATTCTCCTCCTTAAATCTCCTCAAATATTCTCTCCAATATGCTTCATAATTCTGATCTATAATCTTCTCTTATCTTCTACATAAATCTGCTATAACATCTTCAATAATCTGCTCATAGATTTGCTTTATATCTGATCTAAAATATCATTTTTAAAACTTACTTTCAAACGTTCCACTTTATGTCTCTTAAATACTTTCATAGTGCCTCTTCACAAGAAAGGTGATCCTTCACTTAGGTCAGCCTTATAACAATTTAATTTAAATTATATTACTCTTCCAAAGGTGGCACTTCACATAGACAAGTAGACCAACATCTTAAAACTTGTTTTTAAGTTCCAAAAGGGGCGATCATGAAGGGTGATGTCTCTTCTTCCAAGACACTGAAATGGGGTTGCCTCATTAAGAAATATTTAAATTAAAAATGTTTTATCCTTCATTACAAGGTTCTGACATGGAGAGTCAGTCTTAGCAAGAATTTAAAAATATTTTATTTGAACGCCTTCAAGGGTGGCACCAATACAAGGAGGCTGGAAATTAATCTTGACTTATCACTTCCTTTTCTTCTCATAGGAAGCCAGAAGATGTAGTTAAATGATTGCGATATAGTGGTTTGGCCTTTAAAAATTTCCTTCTCCAACCTTTGACATCAATGATAACAATTTCCAACAATTGGATTCATTGTGTACAAGGAGTAGTGAAACCATCTAAAATGACTACCTTGAAACCTTCAAAAATTTCAGCTTTTAACTTCATCCTCATTACTAAACCTTCATCAATGAAGTTATGTGTAGTACCGCTATCCACTATCCTTGGCAAAGGGCTGCTTGCGAACCCTTGTGATAGGTCTTGTTTTTAGGTGTTGAGTCTTCCAAATTTAAGGCCCTTTGAATAACATCTTGTAAGGATGATGGTTCAAAATCTCAAATCAATCCTCTAAGTGATTTAGAGAATCCTTCAATAAATAAAAACTTGAGTATACTTTCGGTAATATCTAGCACCATGACAAAGATCCTTTAGAATTTGGTTACATATTCTTCCATAGAACCTTGTTGTCTTAGGAATGTTAACTCCTTAAACTTCATCTTCGGGTTCTTCCTATCAAACCTTTCTATAAGTCTTTGGGTAAAGTCATCATATGTTACAATGAGATGATTCCCTTGTATGATTAGTCCATGATGCCACCACTCATGTGCTATTCCCTCTAAGTGAAAAATGGAAATTTTAATAGCTTTATCTTCCTTCATGGGACTAAGAGAAAGGTATCTAGTTTTTAAACCCATGCTCGAGCAGTGACCTTCCCCAAACTGTCAAAAGTGGAAAAAGTCATCATACTTACTCTTTATCGTAAATATTTGTTGAGCTTCCTTCCTTCTCCTCTTGAGGTATTTCTTGACCTTGCATTATAATATTATTTAAATGGAATATGCCTTCTAAGGTTAGGATCAATTCTTGAATATGCTTCCACACATTCATCAATGTCATTTGCTGCCATGGTGGTTTCTTCTTCTTCTCGTGATTGCTCCTCTCTTGGTAAGAATGTAGGCCTTGTCACTCTAAGTGAAGATATTAATGGAGTTCTATTTTTATTCTTGGAATGGTTTGAATTAATGTCTCTTCCATTGGTTTGGTTAGGCCGACGAGCACTAATGATATTATTCATGTTTTGAATTGCATGGAGAAGCAATTGTGTTGCTTTTTGTTGTCTCTCCATGTAAGCTTTCAATTCATTTACTTGATTTCCCTCAAGATCACCTGTTTGATTACCTTGACTTGCTTCTAGTTTTCTCCTTTCTCTTTCCAAGGCTCTTTGAACTCTTTGGCTCAACTACATATACTTATTTTTTTTATTCTATGACTAGCAAGATCAAAGCTATGATACCAATTATAATGTCCCCTTTGGGATATTCTATAAAAAAATAATATTCACTCAAAATATGATAATAGTTTTATCAAAAACAACGAATTTATGATATATACTTTGGTCAATAAATCATAACACAATACCCAAAGTTGATCAACTCGTGAATTCTCTGGAAATACTTTGCAAAATTGTTGAATTAAAGGACCTCGTCCCTAACTCAACAATGACAATACCAAGGACCCCATCCCTAGCTTGTCAATGGCATGAAAATAACCCCTCCTTCCAACCCTTAGCCCATCCCATGAGCCTAGACCCTGTCTGATTTGTAAATACTACCTAGAATTCAGAATTGGTAACTTGATGTATTTTCTATACTATTGCTGATTTATATTTCTTGATGGATTGACAATTCGATCCTTTAATAATACTTGAATGCTTTATAAATTATTCTTGAGTGAATTTCTGCAATTATATATGGCTGAATGACTAGTTGTTTGTAATATGAAGTTTTGAATACATATCCTAAATTGTTTGTGAGTTGATTGTAAAAAATATATTTTTGAATTGATATTTGAATGTGTGTTCCTTGGATGATCCTCTCAAAAGAAATACTCTTCCTCTTTTATCTTCAATTTCTAGGGAGTCACACCTCTTCATTATTACTGCCTTTTTGGAAGAGTCACAACTATTCCCTTAATTGTTGGTTTGAAACCTTTAATTTAATTTTCATTAAATATATTTAATTCCAAGGGATCGTTTCCCTTGTTAGAATCACCCCCTTTATTAAATTGATGTCCCTTCAGTGCTGCGATCTTGAGCAATTACTTTGATCTATTTCCTACTTGGATGGGGGTATGACAATAGGTGTTTTGATTTACATGCCAACTCTGCTACTCAAAATACATGTATAAAAAAAACTGAAATGGGTAAGCTACACACCTATCTTAGATAAATCTATGTAAAATACGTAGAGAGATACCCTTCACAAGACACCTATTTTTTAATCAATTTATCATATGCAAGTGGAATAAAATAGGGGTCTTGGGAAGGATATCTCTTGGCATCTTTTACATAGAGTCTAATTCCTTGCTGCTTCTACAATTTGGATTTTTCAAATTGATTTTTCCAATATTCTACCCTCTTTTTTGCTTTATTTGATTTGATTTCTTATCTTTTTAGACTTTGTATTTAGGTCGTATTTGCATTATTTTTTTACTATGTCAGCTATACTTTAATGTTATTAATTATATCATTCATTTAATTTTGTTTTATAAGTTTTTAATAATATGTAAGCCATGTATTTATTTTTTAAAATTGAATACACTCACAACATGAGGCACTTTTATGTTGTATAACACCTCCCCGCATAAATATTTTTATCGTGATTTAAAGGTGGTTGTACATGCTTGTATTGCTTCTCCTTGTTGCATGTACATGCAACCAGATTTGATAAACCATCTACAACAATATTTAATTTCTTATTGTATACATGAAACAATAATATTGGAATTTTTAATTTTTCTTATTGTATACATGAAACAATAATAATGGAATTTGAGTAATTGATCAACAATTTGAGTGATGAAGATGATATTTTCTAGTTGATTTGCTTCCCTTCATTTGCTATTTATACAATTTTGTGTTTGCAAGTTTGAGTAATTAGTTGGAATCTGGATAGTGATTTTTAAATCACCTTCTAATTGAATATTTTTTGTTTCTTTCTTGCTTCCAAATGAACTTCATAACAACATGCCATCAATTCAGCTTAGCTGTCTGTCTATTTTCCTATTTCCTTTAGAAAATCTGAAATGAAATTACCATTTGCATCTCTTATGGTCCCACTTGTCCACATTTCTGTTTTACTACCCCAACAAAGTTAAGTGTTCCATCCCTTCCAAGGGTGGATCCATTGGCATTAGGCCTTATGACCATCTACTACATTTTGTAATGGAAAAGTGTTGTCTAATAGTTAAGCACACTAGGATTATCCATCTTCCCAAAAAGGAGAACAAAAGCAATGCTTAATATATTTTCTTTGACAACCTGTGTTACTTGGGCTGCAGCTGTGACCTTGTTATTTAAAATTACCGCAATCTTCTTGTTCCATTTCCACCACAAGTTATGCCTTAGTGTGATTTGACCTATATTTCAAGAGATACATTTTTATTTGTATTAAGCTCCAACATTTGAGAACTTTTTCAAAAGAATTCTGCTTTATTTAATTGCCAAAGAGAGAATTATCCCTTTTCCATGTGACACTAGAAAAAGAGGAGTTATAGTGATTCTACTAGTAAATCAGTAGAAATGATTTTGAAGTTGAAAAATGGAAGAAATCAAGAGTTTTAAACATTATTATTTATAATCCCTAGATCACAACAATTTAAATTGAAACAATATATACTAAACCCTAAAAAAGTGGTATCAATGATTGTAATGATATTTGTTACCAACTCTTTCACCCAATTTTTTCCAGGTCTAGGGCCCCTAACGCAATATACATAATATAAAAAAATATTGTTCTTACATGGAAAAAATGAAAACATGCCTAGCCCCAGCAAACACAAATTCATACCCAATTGTATTATGAATCAATTATAGCTTATATACAAAATAATGAACATTAAGATCAAAATAAATATTATGACAACTATGTAGAAGAAGTTAGGACAACAGTATGGTCGATAGTAGATCCATCCCGAACAAGATCCTGTAATGTCGTGTAGGTCTAATCCAAACCCATTTGTTCACTACATATATTTTTTTATGTCCCAGCATTGGTTTGTGAAACATTCACCTCAAACAGATTTGTAGCAGATTACAAGAAAATATGCAGCCCTATTTACACATCAGGATTGCAGTAGATTACAAACCTTTAGTTGGCACATGTGAACCGTTTTATGCAAGTCGTACAACCTAGGTTAGGTGTGAGGGTTTCTCAGAGCAAATCGATTGGTTTTAAGAGTTGAAAACAGTCAAACTTGAGGTGTCTAGTGTTTATAAACATCACAACAACAAATTTAAGGCGTGATCATCATGTATAGAGGTGTGGCGTCCCATTTTTGGGGATTCCATATTTTTGATAATTGTAAAGTCAGGACTAAAATTAGATGTTATATAATTCGGGTATGACTCCATATTTCCTAAAGAATTAATAATTTTGGCTCATTTGTTCTATGAATTTGCTTGGTATTATTTATTTTGCAAATATTTGCATTTCCTGTATTTCTTGGCAAACCCCAATAATTCAAGAAAAAACATTTAAAGAAAAACTTAGATTAGAGGGGGTTATTATAGTGGTATCAAAGCACAAAATTTCTTGCCAACCTATCCAAATAATACAAACTATTTTAGGTGCATTGCGTATTCACAATTCTTCAGGTTTACACAGGAGTTCACCCAATGACAGTGAGAGATTTACATGAGCCATGGCAGATATAAATAAGGGACAAACAGGTTCACTTAGTCTTGATTCTCAAGCAGAGCAAAAATTTGACACCATGATGGATATAATGGTGCAACTCTTGCATAAAATGAACTAGAATCCTACCCTTGGTCATACAGTGTGTCCTAAGGAGACCAGTTGCTCCAACACACAACCTAAGGATAGACAAAGAACTCCAATCTTCCCCACATCTAGACCCCTGCAACCTACCTTCACATGTAGGATAGAGGTGCATATTCACCAAGATTAACCTCCTAAGCAACAGGTTTCCATGGTTGATGAGGTTAGGGACAGCCATGCAAAGTATATCACTCTTCCTCCTGACATCAGGAATATGTTGAATTTTGTGCAAGTCTTGAACTAAAGGAGACAAAGGGAAATTGTAGTTGGAAATTAGAGGCCAAAGCACTGCAGGCATCAAGATACTTCCAACAGACAGTGAATAAAATAACTTTGGAGCATTTTGATGGAAGTGATAAATGTTCAACATGTGCTTGGGTCCAAAAATTGGATAACTACCTCTCCTTAAGTCCCATGCTTGAGGAAGAGGCACTCAAATTTTCCACTCTTCATTTGGATGGTTTGGCTCATGAGTGGTGGTACCATAGATTGATCATGCTTGGGCATAGGTCAATTACCACCTATGATGAGTTTACTAATAAACTCATTGAATGTTTTGATAGGAAAGATCCAAAGGTATACTTCCATGAGCTTGCATAACTAAAGCAACTAGGTTCATTGGAGTCTTATATCTCTAATTTTTAAAGGCTATCCGTAATGTTTCTTGGTATTTCTGAGAGGAGACTTGTGGTTCTCTTTAGTGATGGTCTTATGGAGTCCTTATGTGGGTGGATTAAATCCTTTGATCCTCCCTCATTATAGGATGTAATAAAGAAGGCGCGAAACATGGAGCCCAAAAAGGAAGTTTCCGCCTAAAACAATCACCTCTCCAAAGGATGAGACTCATCATAAATTTGTTGACTAGCAAAGGAAACCATCACAAAAAAATAATGATGACCCCATAAAAAATTTGAGGAGGAAAAAATTATGCTTCAAATGCAAAGGGGCTTGGGAATCGGGTCATAAGTGTCCAATGCAGGGTCATGTAAATTAGATGGAATACTTTTATGTTGATGAAAACAATTTTGAAATTTCAAAACAACAATCTGATCTGGAGGACAATGAGATGGGTAGAGCATCTAATCAGTTAGAAATATACCTAGCAAAAGTGTCCCCCATAGCACAACTTGCTAGCATTCAAAGAGGGGTAATTCATAATTAGAGGAGTCTTGAGTGGGCAACATGTGATCACCTTGCTTGATACAAGAGCCACTGATAACTTCATTGATGAGGGGCTAGTTGCTAAATGTCGACTTCAAACATAATAACTTGAGGGGTTCAGAGTGAGTTGTAGAAGGCTTCACTCTCACGTGTAAGAAGAGGACTCTTAATCTCACCTTGCAGCTAAATGATTATGAGTTCCAAGCTGATTACTATGTTGTCAGTATGGGTGAGATGGATGTTGTCTTAGCCATGAAGTGGCTTCATGCAATTGGAGAGTTTTCCCTCAACTTGCATACAATGGAAATGAAGTTTGAGGTTGATGGTAAGAAATATGTGTTGAGGGGAATGTTTGAAGGTAGTCTATGTGTTATCTCCCTTAAGGAAAAGGAGAGTAGAAGAAGGGGAAAATAGATTGTACAAGTGATGGAGGAGCAAGATCACTTTGAGGAGTATGATCTTGTCCATTGCCCCAAAAAATTAGAAAGAGGAAATTTAAATCAGCAAGAGGATAGTCTTAAATTTGTTAATAATCCTTTGTTTGGGGTTGATGTTGATGTGTCTTATGATAATCCACTCTTTGAGTTGGGTAATGGCGCTCTCTAATCACTATATGGAGTTTGGCAATAATTGCAGGATTTGGCATCCTAGTATTGGATCCAGACTTCCAACAGGGCTTACTGATGCATTCTACATTGTGTACATTGTGCGATGTGCATTTAGTTTTACTTTCATCCCACTCACATTTGATTTGACCATGTTGTAAAAGACACACAAGTGTGAGATGAATGGTTGGTGTGAGGTGTTTCTTTCTATGGAAGAAGAAGAAAAATCTCACAGGTATTCTGAGCTGCTTCTATAGGATAATAATGTTATTGGGATACACAATATAGGAGAAGAGTTTGGGTGGTTTGTCATTCCTATTGTAGTAAAAGTGGTGCAATAGGAGCCACCAGGAATCAAGAATGACAAATTTCAATTTTTCCCATGGATCCAAGTGGAGTACACCCATGGAAGATACTAATTCATGAAGTATATCACAATGATTTATGCCACCACCTTTAGATTGGTGAAGATTATATCAAATTAGTGTAGCAGAGGTCAATAGGTGTTGAGTATGGTAGGCTTCCAGTTAGGATGTGTTGGTATTTCAATTCACACCTTTGGAGTGTGTATTGGAAACAAACAACTATGCACAGATAAATTGCTCTTCAAATTAGGAGGAGAAGCTCCCTCTTTTGTTGATTATGCGTAAAAAGTAAAGTAAACTAAATTCCTATCTTTTTATCTCAGCTGAGAGCACAAGGTTTATAAAACTCTATGCATTGCAACTGAGGTTTTCTCTAGTTTCGTAATCTCACCTACAACTAGGCCTATTTTATAATGCTTCTATCTCCTCAAGTAAATTTAGAGTGAGAGGATTTAGAAGTAACGGGGAATTACTTGGGTAACTTAGACAAAATTGTTCTTAGAATTCATTCGAAGGCTCATTGCTCTTTCAAATACGCTGAAAATAGAGTATATGCAAGTAAAACATCAAACGATAAGCTAGATCTCAGGATTCCCTCAAAGGCTCATTGCTCTTTTCGAGGTGTAGGCTGAAATAAAGATTATAAGAAACAACTTCAAACAATAAACCAGATCTCAAGATTCCCTTGAAGGATTCTTGCTCTTTTTGAGGTGTAGGATGAAATATAGATTATAAGAAACAACATCAAACGATAAACTTAATCTCCAAATTCCCTCGAAGGCTCATTGCTTATTTCGAGGTGTAGATTGAAATGAAGATTATAGAAACAACAAATATTGAAAGATCTTGAAAATTTGGATCAAAGGCTCATTGCTATTTTGATTTATTTCTTCAAACTCAATCAATGGTTACACGTTTGAGACAACAAATTGTAGACAGAGGACAATCTACAATTAATGATCAACCAAATTACACTTGAATAAAGATGAACGCAAGTACATGAACAACAAGAAAGCTAGCAAAAATAGCTCAACGTTCTGTTATCACAAGTATGGTTAAAATACAATGAGCATGGTTGCTCTTATTTATAGACACTCAAAGGAGTAGGTAACCCTAAAATCTCCTTGAGTTAACAAACAATTCTTTCCAATCTGCAAGATTTATTCCTATGTCTAAACAAAGTTAACTTAATAGTTAACTGGAAAGACTACTTTAGTTAACTAATTCTAAAACTAAATAGAACTTCACTATACAAAAGGTGTCTCCAAAAATAGACATGCATGAAAGGTGGGATAGCGAATTAACTTGGAAAAGGTGTCAAGTTTAACTGTTGTGTTAAATGCTATCTTTGGAAAAGGTGGGGTGTCCTAATTGGTAGATCACACCTCAACAACTTGAGTTACCAAGTCCTCCAAGAAGTTGTTAACTGCCTCATCATCTGGAGATCGCCACATGCCTCAACTGTCAGTTTACCGCTTGGTAACTTTGGCAGCTCTATAATTGGAGTGATGACCTTTTTTTCTTCTGCAACTTTATGCTTTTGACGCTTTTCTTGATTTTTCTCAATGGAAGAGTATTGCATGATGAAACTATGAAGTTAGACTATGAACACTCTAGCTATGAGAAATGCTCATGAACTTGCTACATACCTAGAGTTCCAACCGTATTCAACCCTCTAAATTGGCCTTAAAAGGCTATTAAATATATGAGGTGTGAAACCATATGGAATTCATGGATTTTGAGTGTCTACGCCTGTCAAATTGTCCAAATCAACTCCTAGGTTTGCTCGATGTAAATTGGTGTCAGTTGTCTTTAGAAAATCATGAAGCAAGACCAATTTGGTCTTGAATTCGACTTGAGAGAATTGCATACTGAAAATCTTGAAGAATGACTGGGCATACACCTATATTCAAACAACTTTTTTTTGTAGAGGCTAAAAATTGCTTCCTCGAGAGGCAATTGTCTTACGAAAAATTCTAAGACGTGGGTTTTGTTGAGAATGTTTTTGTAAGCAAACCCAAATCATTCATTTTTCAAAAGAGTGGCTTTTTCTTGGACATGCAATAACCCCTCAGAGGTAGAAGCTGTAGAAGCTATTTTTTCCCAAAAATTTCTGGCACATGGGTTTTGTAGGTGCTTGTGAGGTGATCAAACCCAGTTCGTCAGTTTATGAAATAGGAGACTTTTTGTAGAAATCCTAAAAAATGGGGGCAACGGGTTAATTTTTTCAAAAAATTCTGGCACATGGGTTTTGTGGCCAATGGTGTGTTGAACAAACCCAGAAGGTCAAATCTATGAAAAAATGGAGTTATGTTGTGCATGCAAGAAAACCTAAGACAAAAGTAGAAGAAATCATGGGGAAAAAGCTAGAAGTTAGGAACTGCTACCTTTGGAAAATGATGCTTGGAGATATGAAGTTTTGAAAAACATCCTTCTGTGCAACCTAAACCTAGAAATACAAAGAACACTGAAAATGGCCTTCGTTTGATCCTTCAAATGGTGTTGATGAAGAAAAATATGTGTTTGATCTTCAACCTATAAAGAATAATGAATTATGACACCTAGATGCTTGATAAATAGCATTTGAAGGTGGAAGCATTAGTTAGGGTGCCAAAACCCTGATTGAGGAGTTATTTCGCATGATTAGAAGTCAACTGAAAGAAACTCCACCAATTTTGGGACACCTTAAGGAAGAAAAGTCTTCAAAATCTATAATTGGGAGTTGACTTTGGATGCTACCTTGCCATTGTTAGGATATTTTTTAGTGTTCCATAGGGACGCGTCCCCACAAAAAACCTCACATTTCCTAGACGAGGACGTCTCAGAGACTTGAGGACTTGGGGGGATGTCCCCCCACTAGTCCACCACTAGCGCCACCATCCCACCACTAGTGTCGCTATCTCCAAGACGCCACTAGGACTTTGAGGATGCTAGGGTGTCCTCAAGACGTCTATGGGACTCTTAGTTGTCTCCAAGATGTATACTTCTTATACTTATTGTAATGTCCCCAATTTTTCCCTACGCTCTTCATTTGGATTTAGCCTATTTCCAGAAATCCATAGGCTTATCAGAGGTGAAATTAGGGTTTCCTTTGATTGGAGGTTTTTTTGGCATTTCTCTGAATTTACTAGTTTTAGTAAATTCTAATTTTTGCAGTGGTCCAATTGGCAGCACTTCAATGAGTTCTTTTGTTGGAGTAGTTGAATTATTCTAGTTTTGGCTTTAGAAGAGTAATTTTTGGAGAAATAATATATTTCAAGGCATTAATGTTTTAATTTCAAGTTGACCCCTTGGCCTAGTGCATTAACTTAAAGTTGTTTCAAAAGGTGGACATGAAGGGGGAACGCTTCATGAAGTAAATATTTATTATTTTCTAAAGTTATTTAATGCCTTGAAGTGGGACGCCATATTGAGGAGAAATAAAGTGTTTTTCAAAATTAAATTATTTCAAAAAGTGAAATGGGTGTCCCTTTTGGAGGGAAAAAAGATGGAAGCTGAAGAGCCAATAGTCATCTTCAATTCTATAAAAGCAGGCCATTGTCATTCATTTCTTATCTTTGGAAAATTATATCGAAATGTTGCTAGATTGACTTTAGAACCCGGCTAAGGGGAAGCTTAGCAATTCTACTCCATTCTTCGAGCTTGAAACTATGGTTCCCTAGATAGTAGATTGAGAGTGTGCTTCATTCAGAAGTGCATATTGTGCATCAAGTTGAAGATTTTGATAATAATTTCCAGTTTTGTACTTGCTGGTTCAAGCATGGCTGAAACGAGTTTTCATTTACAACTTTTGAAGTGATTTTAATTTGCATATGGGTATTTGCTCAATCATTTCCTATGCTATTGGCGATCATTCTTGTGCATTTGCAGATTTTATTTTGGAGTCTCTAATTTTTTAGAGAGGTCGCCCTCTCCTAGGGCCATACCAACTTCTTGTGCTAGTTTTGGTGTCTTGTGCCATCCATTAATCAATGTTTTTGAATTAATGTACTCTTGGGTGAAGGGCGCCATATCCTAGAGGGTTTATTTGTGTTTTGATGATGCTTAAGTTTGTTGGTTTGCATATTGGTTGTTGTTTTAACATATATCAGACTCAACCTTTCCATGTTATGCACTATTTCTTGGGTGATTATGCTTCTAGTGCTATGTGCATTCGATTTGGAGGAGATAGGAGCTCTTTGGGTGGAGATTTGAACAAATGAGTGGAGATTACTTGCTGGTTTGAACATTTAGTTTGCTGGTTTTGTAAATTAGACCTGGTAATTCCCTTCTCTTGCTATGTTTCCTTGGAATTTCTACTCAAATTTGTAATTGGGAATGCAGTATAAACATTGCAGAAGTTTGGAGCAGATTTGCTATTGCAGATTCATTGTAACAAACATTTTGTACTTGCAGATACTTAGCATTGTAAGGATGAAACAGTAGTACTGTATAGTCATTTATATTTTTGCAACTACTTTGTGATTTAACTCAAACATTTGTAACCCCTGGATGGTTTACCACTAGCATGGAAAATGAGCTTGTTAATCTCTTTTTTGTACCCACTGAAAAGTGGTGAATTCCCACTCACGAGTGGATGCCCGCCGCAGCGGATGAATTAGTTTGTTTTGTAATCTCTTCCCCCCATTGAATTAGTGGAAGTGTGGAAATATTTCATGGCTGGTTCACCACCTAGCTCCATTCAGTTGTAATTTCATTTCAGTTATTGTTTAGTTTTCTCTGCCATATGACAACACCTCTCCTTCTTTGGGATTTAGTGTGCATTCTTGGCGTTGAGATCATTTTAAATTGGTTTTCAATTTTGGAGCTAACACTAATCATTGGCGTAGTCCTGGTTTGTGTTGTGAAATTTCAAAGAAAAATTTAGTTGGCATATTTCACTTATACATATTTTTATAACTATTTTTTCAAGTAATATATGTATTTCAACACCCTATCGCCCCCCCCACTACTGTCCCCCCGCTATCCCCCTGTCACCCCCAAACTTAGACCCCCCATCCCCACATCCATGAAACACGTTCCCTGCCATCCCCCCATCCCCATCCCCAAAACCCTATGGAACACTAGGATATTTTAGAAGATTTTCAACTTCTGCTTGATATACAATCTTCATTTGATCCCTGATTTCGATTGTCTAATTGATCTTGAGGTTTGGCTGACAGATTCACTACAAAGTATGATCAAATATGAGGATATGTTCTTTGAAGTTGCAAACCCTAAAAATTGAATCTAGTGGTTCAAATTTCTAGGCACCTTCTTGAGATAAGGTGCTTTTGTTTTCTAGACTTAACCAATTTTTGGATTTTTTCAATTTCTTCAATTTTGACCTCCTGTGCTTTGCTCTGCAATTGCCGGTGATTGATAAATCTCGTGATCAGGTTGTTGGATCCATTTCGAAGCTAGAAACATTATGGAAAGGATGACTAGTTTCATAAGCTAAGAAGACTGATTCAGGAGGTTCTAATTCCTAGGCGCCCCTAGCCTGCAGGGGCACTTTTGTGTTTCTAAGACATGATTTTCACCTTGTAACCCTTCATGAAATGCTCCAGTTTGGTCTTCATCACCGGATGTTTGATTGCTCTGTTGAATTTGTTGACTATCGCATTGTGGAGATTGATCAAAATGAAGGAATTCTTGGAAGGTGTGAAGCACAAAAGCTATATCAGGTGCTCCAAAAATTTGGGAGCCTTTTGTTAGAAGGGTGCTTTTTGCTCTATACTTAGTTTTTTATGTTTTCAACTTTCCTTGAATTTCAATATTTTCACACTTGACCTTCGTTTGTGAGTGTTTGACAGGTCCTATGAGCTGGTAGTTGGATTCATTGCAAATCTGGAAGGGTTCAAAGAAGATGCCTTGGAGAAGGTAGTTGCTAAAAACTTCATCTAGTTGCTCAAAAGGTTGGGTGCCCTTGGCCTGCAAGGGTATAGTTGCACTAATGAACTTCAATCTATCCTCTATTTCACATGCTTGTTTGATCAACAACTACTGCCATTTGGTAGTTCTCATGGATTGGCGAATAGATTCATTGCAAAGCTGGACTGAATCTAGAAAGATCATCTGAAGATAACCAATCCAAAAATTGGCATATGATTTCTTTCTTCTCTGGGTGCCCCTGGGCTACAGGGGTGCTTTTTTCTTGATAGACTACCATTTTTTATAACTATTGCTTTCAACATCTTCCACCTTTGCCTTCGTTTTCCGGTGTTTGATGAATCTAGTGGATTTGCTTGATGATCTGTCGGAAAGCTAGCAAAATTCTGAAGAAGACATCTGGTTTCACAAGTCTTAACAACTGCAGTTGGCCTCTTGAATTCATGGGCACCCTTGGCCAACAAAGGTGATTTGGGCTC
Organism: Sequoia sempervirens; assembly: GCA_007258455.2. Classification (NCBI taxonomy): domain Eukaryota; kingdom Viridiplantae; phylum Streptophyta; class Pinopsida; order Cupressales; family Cupressaceae; genus Sequoia; species Sequoia sempervirens. The sequence goes on along the minus strand of VDFB02026320.1, from coordinate 93,286,114 downwards.
CAAAGTTAGTCATTTCTTGATGATTTTGACCTCCTCGCGCTTTGCATTCACCTTCTTGCTTGACTGGGTTACTCACTGCTGTCGACGACACAAACAAGTTCACTGTTATGATTGCTTTCACCATTCTTGTGCACGAGCATTTGAAAAGTTGACCAAGGCATTGACTGCAAAGGCTTCTCCCTTGTGACAAGGCATGCATCTTCCAGACTTAGTTTATTTTTTTGCATTTCTCAACTTTTGAAATTCCCCTCCATCGTGAAGCATCTTTTCAAACATCTTTCACCATAGAATCATTTGTGCAATGTATGAAGCTTAGATCTTGATACCTGGTACTAGCCATCTACCATTGCTGACCTTAGAGGTCCTATCTTTTCTCCTAAAAAAGTGAAATAGACCCACCAGAGGAAAACAAATTTTTTGATGATTCTGACTTGACCAGTGTGATCATGAAGTGAAATTAACCTATCAAAATCATTTTGAGTCATTTCTGGAAGGGTCCTATTTTTTAGGGTTTTCCTAAAAATAGGGGCATGAAACCCTTATTTTCAAAATTTGCAAGTATCCTCTTGACAATAAACCCACAAAAATCCCATGCTTCATTTGACCTAAAATTGACTTTTGATGACAATTTTACAAGATTTAGACCATTTTTACCAAAATGCCTTATTGAAGCAATTTTTTTATTTTGGGTACAATAGGATGCAAGCTTTAGGATCCACTATGCTTGGCAGTTTGCTTCTATTTCAAATAGTGATTAACAGAGCTGCCAAGTTTGGTTCTATCATTATCCAATGGTTGTAGTGGAGATTTGCTAGAGCATTTTATAGACTGAATTGGGATCTCGACATTTAGGAGACAAGCCTAGGTATTTAGGTGAGGATTGCTTGGGGACAAGCAAACTTGGGGAGGGTGAACTATAATGTCCCCTTTTTCTAGATCAGTATCTTTGCAGTGGTTAGTCTACTATTTGGTCCCCATAGGCTAATGAGATGTTTAGGGGACCCTTTTGAGGGTAATCAGTGGCTCCTCAACGGGCCTTATGATGTTCATTTTAGTATTCTTCAACTTTGTATTGGTGGTGGGCCTTCTAGAGGTCATTTTGAGATGGTTTTTCCCACACTATTTTTACTAAGTCACTTAGTCATATTGCTCATACTATTTATAGTAAGTCATGCTTGGATCAGTTTGTCATAATGCCTACGTCCAGAAAATGCAATTGGATCACTCTCTTGAGTTGGCATTGGTTTATTATTGAGAATTAATGATTTAATTATATCATTAAAGTTAATCTGACTTTAATAATATTATTTATTAATGATGACTTTATAATAAGGAGTTAAGTGGCATTTAATATAGTATTATATTTTAATGTTGCTTTATTACATATTATATTAAAATTCAAATGTAGTAAAAGGAAACAAAAGAAAATAATAATAATAATTATTATTTGCCCAAGTGGACATGGGAATTAGAGGAAGTATAAAAAGAAAATTGAATATTTTTTCAATTATTCATTCGCTTATTGTTATTTTGCAAATTTGAGGAGAAGAAACTTGCAAGGGTTTGCTGGTTGAGAAATGAAACTTTTCTGAGGGCAAAATCCCTCAAAAAGAATAGTGTCTACAGGTGCAAAAGATCACCTAGGGGCATTAGATTGAATAATCTCATTCAATGGTTATTATCAAAGCCTCATTGGATTCATGAGATCATTAGTTTTAACAATTACAAATATTTATTGGGTAGATTAGATATTAATTTTTTGAGTATTGTTGTTGTTGTACCTTCACAAGCTTGCACGTGGGATTGCAACAGATTATAGACCTTCAACTAGCACATGTGAACCATTTTATGTAGGCCGTACAACCTAGGTTAGGCGTGAGGGTTTCTTGGATCAGATCAATTGGTTTTAAGAGCCACAAATAGTCAAACTTGAGGCATATAGGGTTTATAAACATAACAACAACAAATTTAAGGCATGATCATCAGGTATAGAGGTGTGGCATCCCATTTTGTGGGGATTCTAGATTGTTGATAACTCCAAAATCAGACCTACAATCAGATGTTATGTAATTCAGGTATGACTCCATCATATTTCCTAAAGCATTAATAAATCTAGCTTATTTGTTCTATGAACTTGCTTGGTATTATTTATTTTGCAAATATTTGCATTTCTTGTATTTCTTGGAAAACCCCAAATATTCAAAAAAAAACATTTAAAGAAAAACTAAGATTAGAGGGGGTTATTATATCCAAGTCCTAATTTTTTTTTAATGCCATAGATTATTTTTTATCATTAAATTGTTAAACTTGGTGTCCTTTGTATCACTCTAATAACACCCCTAATCTCCAACCCTTGACAATGTATCAAAATTTAGTCTCTTTAACCTAACTTTTAGACTTATTCATAACACGATCCAATTCTAACCTCAAAAACTCACTCCTTCGCAATTTTTTTTCTCTCAACGCTAGAGTATCAAGCATCCCTTGACCCTCATACCATCTCCATATTGAGCACACAGTTATACTAAGATGAGGGGTGAATTATTATAACAGTAATCTTTTGCTTTTCAAAACTTAATCAACCACAATTGTAACACACATGCAAGATCTAGCAATTAAGAACACAAAATGAACACACAATTTATGTGGAAACCTTGTGGGAGAAATCCACGAAAAAATATTGCTTATACATTGATCTTCTTTGTAGGCATCAACCTACTTATTTTACAATTCTTCTTTTGTAGGCACCAACCCACTAGAGACACCAATCCCCACAACTGAGCACCAACTCAATAAGAGACACCAATCTCTTCTAATGTGAGGCATCTACCTCCCGATCTCCTTGGTTAGGAGGCACCAACCTCCAAATGAACAATATGATAATTATTTGAAACTCCTTAGATCTACTCTAATTCACCTTCATAAATTTTCTCACTACTTTATCAAAATCCGCCTTAAGAATCTCCTAAAAATCCTTCATAAATTCTGCCATAAAGCTCTTATGGATCTGCTTATATGTCTCTTAAATATTTTCTCATAATCTTCAAAATTCCACTCTTATATTCTTTTTAAAACTCCTTATATGAATGATATTCAGTGAATTACTTACTTTCAAATAGACTTCACAAACTCTTCAAATACCTTCACCAAGGGGGCGACTTCATCAAGCAACATGTCTTTTATAAATAGATGCAACACCTCCTTTTAAATGCACCTCTTCACCTTTGTATTGGGTGCTCCAATAGGGGTCGGCCCCTATAAAATATATTTTATTATTTTTTATTTTCAAATTTAAATCTCCAAAATGGGGTGCTGCAATAAGGGGGTTGACCTCAACATAAAAAATAATTTGCAATTTTTAAATTATTGAGGGTGCCAAGAGGATAAGGGCTGGCCCTTAGAAACAAAATTATTTTATTTTTTATTTTTTGCAACTCCAATCTACCATCAACGAATACCTTATTTATGAATTATAAACTTTAACTTGTTTTCCATTACAATACAGGTTTACACATGCTTGAAACCATATTTATGATATTTGCAAAAATATGGTTATAATAGCCATGCTATTCTATAACAAGTTCAAAACTGTAAATGACAATACAAGCAAATAAATAAGAGTCATATACTCCCTTCAATAGTAGGTCACAAGATAGATAAAGGCATTAACATATGCATTACAAAATCTCTTTCACTTCCTACCTTCATAACCAAAGGAAGAGAGAGAGCATCATTGAGGTGATATCCACCCTACCACAAAGGATTAGCTTCCCAATGCTACTCCACTAGAGAAGCTCGATCCATCACAAAGAATCTAGAAGTATATAGCCAACATGCATGATGAAATCTAATTCACTATGTGAATCATTATTAATTAGCATACTTATATGCTCATGCATCACATATCTAACACACTTGTCTAGTGTTAAACATATCATGGAAGAGAGTGTAAATCCACTAGAGTAACACATTCATGCATGGAAATAAATGAAATTCATTTTTTACAACCTAGAATATCTCAATCATCTCACAATGATGCCTTGACATTCTATAAGATGGGTAAAATAGTAACCAAAAGCCTAAGCCTATGCTATCATTAGTCAATAATGTAATTTCAAGGTAATGACATTTATTGAATAGCACATCAAGATGGCCACTCCATATACCACATGTTCCCTAAATACAATCACTACTAAGCAATTTAGGAACCCGAGCTCTTACTTCCTTACTATTAAATTTGCATACTTAAACCATATATAAATCAATTCACAACTTATAATATGTAGTTTGCAGAAGAAAGGAAAGCATTTATATAATTATATCTTTCATGTTCCTTTCAAGCTATTCTGGAAAGGTGATGAATGAAGAATAAAACCCAGAAATGGTTTTTCAAGAATCCCAACCACTTAAGAGCAATTTCATCTGCAATACAGCTTAGTTACCTAGAACAACAATTTGACCACATGATAAGTCTTATAAATTTGTGTAATTTAAATCATTGTGTAAGCGACCAACTGATTGGATAACAAAATAGTACACTACTATTCATGAAATCCTTGGATGGTCGTCTATAAGAAGTAAGGATTCATATAGAACAAAGATTTACCACACAAACATCAATGACTTAAAGTTACAAATTATTTAGTAACTTCTCAAAATATCCCATTAAGAAATTCTTGTGGGTTTATAGAGATATGAAAGTGCGTTTAAGCTCAAGGAAAGAATATTTATACTATTTATGGTTTCCATACGAGAGGAAAAAAATATAAAATGGACATGCTTTTTATATTTTGAACAGATTTCACATAACCACAATGCTTTGTTTAAAGTTTTGAATTATCTTTTGGCTATTCATGGACCTAGAAGATGGTCATTAATTTAGTTAGCTATTAGAATAAGGTGTTGTTTAAAAATTGTGACCCATAATTTCAACATTCTACTTTTCTAACTTTAGAAGAAGATGGCATATTGGACTATTATCTTTTGGCTATTGATGGACCTAGAAGATGGTCATTAATTTAGTTAGTTATTAGAATAAGGTGTTGTTTAAAAATTGTGACCCATAATTTCAACATTCTACTTTTCTGACTTTAGTAGAAGATGGCATATTGGATTATAAATAAAAAATACTTGAATAAGAAGCCACTAAAATATGTGCATCTACATGTTGTACAACCCAATCTATATTAACTCATTTATAAATTAAGAATATAACATTTGTGTTAATGTGCACCGAGGAAAAACATGTCTCTCTACCAAAGAAGACCTTTGTAACTGGATATGGACACCAATGAAAGGATAATGGAAAGAGGATTATTGCAATATTTCTAGAAAGGAGGACACCGGGGCATAATTTTAGCATGGAAAAATAATAATATTCCTGAATTTTGAGATTTTCTCTATTATACTCTCTATGTATCACCGCCATTAGTTATTCCTTGAAACTGATTCTACAATATGACAAAGAGCATTCCCAGGCTTCATCAACAACAAGAGGAGCCTCTCTAATTATTTCTCAGAGACACATAAGAACTTTTCTAACTATGACAGAGAGTATGGCATCTTGCAGAGTAGGAGCAAGAATATGAAATTATAGAGTTTTGAAATTCAAAGTTTAATAATAGGGATTTATACGTTACTCCTCCACTTTCCCTCTTGACTATAAGATCTTGTTAATAAAATATCAGCAAAAACTACACATTGTTGGCTATCAACACTGCAACACACATTTTGGAAATCAAAAGTAACCATGTAATCAAGAGAAAAGGCGAGGAGCTAAAGATATAACAAATAAAATATTTGGAATTTTATTGCCTTAAGTTATATTCTTGACTATAGATTCCTTTCATAAACTCTTTATTTCCTACTCTAATAAGAAAAAGGAAGAGACATAAACAACAACCTTATATCCTACAGACCTGTTTGCTTAAACCCATCATAGATCATCTATCATGTCTAAATTCTTGATTCATTATAGTCAAGCAAACCTTAGGAATTTTACATTAAGTAGACATCCATGTTCCTAGTAATCTTTGAACACATAAACATACCTCAATAAGTCTTCATACCATTTGCTATCAATGACACCATCCTCCATATTATTTGGATAGAGAGAAAGTTATTTAATGCAGAATGGTTGGTATTTAGCATTGGAATAGGCAAACACTCTAGCTAGAACCACCTTCCTAGTATCCTCCCAATCATGAAGAGATGTTCCCCCTTCGAATGCCATGACTGCAAGATATGCGTTTTTTTTTTCTTATGGAAATTCATTAGATACTTATAAGAAAATTGCAACTGACGACTGTGAAGCCAAATTTCCAAACCTTTTTCCAACTTCCTCCACGTTAAAATCCCCTACAAGTTGTGGAAGCATCAATCAAGCAATGGAGGAACTATTTTTTTTTTTTGAGTTTAGTTTCTTCCTTATTTCTTTTGAAATAATTTTAATCTTTCTTTTCTTTTCTTTAAATAAAAAAAAGATATTTACATGCTTTTACTAAAATGCATGTTATTTTAGTGATAATAATAATAATATTTATTTTATTTTATTTTACATTATCTATTTTTTCATAATAAAAGTATTTATAATGTCTTCATTAAATGATATTATTTTATCAATAATATTAATTTTCTCTTTATCAAAATTAAATGCAATGACATTGCATTTCCATATCAATTCCCATCTAGTTTGGACCCATTTTGACATAATGTTAGAATGCAACTATATATCAATTGGTAGCACATGTAATGTCCCTTTTTTAGTGTGCATTTGTGTTTGACAGATTAGCCTATCATCAAGTCCTCGTAGGCTAATAATGGTGATTAGAGGGCCTTACGTGGGAGTTAATGAGTTCTGTGGATGGCAGTTGGTGGTGTTTTCATCTGCAAGTCCTTGGCATATTCAAAGGTGATCATCTCCATGGGTTTCTGGCTTCATTTATATACACTTACTATATTCAGTAAGTTAGTGGGTTGTTAGAGGCCAACCTTGCTATTTATAGTAAGGCATCCTAGGGAGTAGAGGAATCAGTGAGTTATCTTTTGGCGTTGTCGGAATTGGTTAATCATGATTAATGATGAAGTTATGGTATTTAATTATTATAAAAGTGCATATAATAATGACTTGTATTGACTTTATAATAAAGGTGTATTTAATGATATTAAGTCAAATTATGAAGTCATGGATTTGGGCACCCACTTAAATGATATAATAAAGTAACAAAAGCAAATATATTATATTATATGTAATGATTAAATATGCATTGGAAATCATGCCATTTGAGAAGGACTATAAAAGGCACTCAAAAAGAAAATTCTTTATTCATTGTTGATTAAACACTTATGAAATGAAGCTTTGGCTGTGAGGAGAAAACAAAGGTTTCTTCTTCTATTTGATCATGGAGAACGTTCATTCTCTCTGATTTGAGCAACCTACAGGTGTGAGATACCATCCAAGGGTTGTTGTTTTGGATGGCTTTAATCCAGAAGTCACATCGTGCATATTTGAAGTGATTATCGTTAGAAGTTTCAAGGGTTTGAAGATTTCATCAACATTTTTGAGTTTAATGTGCATCTTTATATTCACATTCTAAGATTATTATTCTTTCCTTCTACTGTATATTGCTATTGAGGACGTGGGATTCCTAGAACCCTAGGTGTCCATTTATTTGAGCAAGGTCATGGTCATTTCTGAGGGTTTGAAGACAGTTGGAGCACGTGTTCTTTACAGGTCTGTATGTGGACTACTGGTGACATTTTCAGCTCGTGACCATTTGTGAGACTTCATCCAACAACTGCAAATGAGTCTATGGAGTGTGCTTGCCTTGGGAAAGACGTGTTGAACAGTTTTGAGGGGAGACATGAGTATATCTAGGAGTTTTGAGCAGATTTGAGGCAGCTTCCAGTTGCTATTTTCCTTTGGCATCATATATACTAGGTCTGAGCATAGCTTATTACCTATTGCCAATGTATGGTCTGCTAAATGTCCAGTTATTTACTGTTATAAATCACTGTATTTGCTGCTACATCCTATTTGAATGAAGATTTTGCAACTTGGTACAATTTGAGTCGATTATCATAAGCTTTGAAGTCCACAGTACAGTGAGAATATTAAGTTAGTTGGAGACTCTCTAGGAATGTATTAAGTCTGATATAATTTCTGAGTAGTTATATATTGCAAGTCAGTCATAACTGAAGTTCAAAATATCCCTTTGTATGCTTGGGTTATAGCTATAGCTCTTTGTTGAGTGTGAATGCTTAAAGTTTGTTCATCAACTACCATTCATTCTAATTATGCATGTATCTGAGATGTATTTTTGAGTGCTATAATTTATATATTAGTCTTTCATGTTGAAGAAAAAAGTGATACAGTAGGTTATCAGACTGTGTACAACCTAATATTTGGTCACTGTTGTATTTAATGCATTGTTGTGGTATTAGTTTGATGTAAATGGAACATCAAACAAACTAAAAATTCAAGCAAATCAAATTAGCAAATATCTTAACAAGGGGTGGGATATTTCAGCACACCCTTGTGCTAGGTTTGGTTCATGACCTGATGTTGACAGAGGCCCTTTAGATTACTTAGTTAGAATTCATTCTTATGCAACTATATATAGGTAAATAACACATATATACATTAATATTATGCAACTTAGCTACATGAATCTAAGTGTGTGTGTGTGTGTGTCAATCCCATCATGATAGGTTACCTCCACCGGCTAGAACCTTTTCCTCGATGATACTCTCTCTCTCTCCAATCTAAGAGAATTTCAATAGTAGATATCACACACTTACAAAACATAACATATAATTAGTCATCGCCATCATAATTATTCTTAATCATACTTTAAAGGACACTTAACATAAGTATACTATCCTGCCTAATTGTTTGATTTTAAATAATTAATACACAATAATTCAATAGTTAAGCTAGGATAATTAAATAGGATGTGACATTTCACATCAATGGCAAAGGCTTTCTAAGGTTGAAGAATAAAGCAATGAATAGCTACCCCTAAACACATGCTTCTTATCAAGGATTTAGTGATTGGATGAGAGTGATGTCACTCCCAATTTTTGCCTTAGGTACTCAAAAGTCTCTTTTAGAAGTGGCTTGGTGAAAATGTCTACAATTTGTTCTTGTGTAGCAATATACTCCAACTTTATTTGTTGACTGGCCACCTGTTCCCTTATGAAATGATGAATGATGGGAATATGCTTTGTTCTAGAGTGCATGACCAGCTTCTTTGAAATACTGATTGCACTCATAATGTCATAGAATACATATATAGGATGATCATATTCTAGCTTGATATCTCTCAATTTTTTCCTCATCCAAAGAACCTGAGTGCACCAAGATGCTACTACAATGCACTCCACCTCTATAGTGGATAGGGTAACAAACGTGTGTTTCTTACTCAACCATGAAACAAGATTATCTCCTAGAAAGAGTGCACCTCCACTTGTACTCTTTCTATCATCAACACTACTGGAAAAAATTGCATCTATATATGTTGTTAAGGTGAAATCTTCACCTCTTGGGTACCATAAACCAAAATTCAACATTCCTTTTAAATATTTGAGTATTCTTTTTACTGCGTTCACATGAGTTTCTTTAGGTGGAGATTGAAACCTTGCCACCATACCAACTGCCTACATGATGTCAAGCCTTGAAGTTGTCACATATAACAAGATTCCATTCATTGAACTATAGAGAGTTTGATTTTCCTCGAGTGACTCATCATCCTTACTTAATTTACATCTTGTTACCATTGGTGTAGTCACAGGATTACAATCCTCCATTCTGAACTTCTTCAACATTTCCTTAACATACTCGGTTTGTGAAATAAGCATCCCTTTATCTGATTGAGAAATTTGTAGCCCAAGGAAAAAAGATAATTCACCAAGCATAGACATTTCAAATTCTTTCTACATCTCCATGGAAAACTCTTGACACATATTGTCACTACTTCCTCCAAACATAACATCATCCACATACACCACATACACCACAATTATCAACTGGTCATCACCCACAATATTGATATAAAGGTTGCTATTTGCAATTCCCTTCTTGAATCCTTCTTGTTGTAGGTATTTATCAAGTCTTGCATACCATGCTCTAGGGGCTTTTTTTAGTCCATAAAGTGCTTTCTTCAATCTACACACATAGTCCCTATTTTTTGACAACAAGAACCCTTATGGTGTTTAATATATACCTCTTCCTCTAGATTTCCATTGAGGAAGGAAAACTTAACCTTCATTTGATAGAGCTGGAAAATGCTAAATAAAATTTGATAGCTTTCAATCTAGCAATAGGGGCAAAAGTTTCTTCAAAGTCAATACCTTCTACTTGTGCATATCCTTTGCATACCAGCCTTGCCTTGTTCCTTACAACTTGACCATCTTCATTGTAATGTCCCCTTTTTAGCATGATGCTGTTTTGTGTGCCTATTCCTGACCCTTGTAGGTTAATGAGCATAAATAGGGGGGTCTTTTGCGGTAGACATCTAGTTAGTGGATGGTTTCCTGGATTCAATTGGATTGGAGAAATAAGGGAGATAATGATTAAATTAATTATTTGTAAGGTTATTAAATAAATAAATATTATAAAGTGACCTTATATTTAGTTAATTTAATAAAGCGACTTAAATAAAATATTATATCATAAAGTCACTAGAAAATTAAAAAAAAATAAAATATTATTTTCTAGAAGCTTCTTGAAGATGGATTGAAAAAAGTACAAAAAAAGATCAAGCCAAGCTTCTATCATCTAGGATATTTGATACTTGATTTTGATATGCTTTGTGGTGGAAAAGCCTTGGGTTTCTGTAGACTACGTTGGAGGTCTTTGGGAACGGTAACTCCCATTAATTTGCATAACTGAGGTAGTGAAACTATCTATTGAAGGGTTGCAACCAATTGGGTGAAAGATATTTCAGTCTTTCACATTGCTTCAATTTTGTGGCCAAGGGCCAAATTGAGATAGCTCACATTTGGAGATAAAGATTTCATTTGAGCTCATTTTTAGACCTTGGAGGAAATAGACTTCCATGTATATATTCAGATTGTACTTACTCATCTTCATGATTGGGTTTGATTTCACATGGGAACTTGAGCGCTTGTCTAGGGAGAGTTGGTGATCAATTTTGGAAGTGATTGGTGAAGTATTTGAGGTCTGCGATTTAATTTTTGGATATTATATTTGTACCCTTGGAACCCATGATTTTTCTCCTCAAGGTCTCATTCTTCATTGATTTCACTTGGGATTTGGATCGCCCCATTGTTGGTGTTGTAGGTGTTGTTCTTGATGACATTTGCTGTTAATAAGGGCTGCCAAAGATTTTGTTTTGAAGAATTTACATCAGAACAAGGGCGGCTGGTTGAGAGGTTAATTTGGCAATAATAGATCACATTACAAGTTTGAAGTCTGTTGTCATCTCATCATCACTCAAGGGCACAACATGAAATCATGTTCTTTTCATGTTATTGCATTTGTATGTGAACATATTGAATAATAATATGCTACTATCTATACTTAGACTTAGGTGGTGCATCATTGTTGAGCCAAGAGTCTTGGAAAAACATCATAATCAGTTTGTACTCAGCCCATGCTTCATATGAATAAAAGGAGGGAGTTGCATACCATTTAGTGTCCTTATGTACTTGGCTGTAGTATTCATTCTAGTTTGCAAGACAATTGTTTGATTAAATGCTAATAGCTGAAAGTGGTTATTTACATACTATATTTGCATGCCAAGTGTTTGACAAAATGTCAATTGGTTGTAGGAGTACATTTCTCATGTAGAGTTCATGTATACGCAACCAAAAATACAAAAGAATTGCATTATCATCTTAGATCATTTCTTAGTCATTGTAGTGTTAATTTGCAAACCTATAAACTTCATTTGAAACCAATCCAAGCAAGCAAGCAAACTAAAAACACAAAACCAACAAGAAAAGAGAATGTATGATAAGTGTTTGAAAATATTCCTCGAGGCTGTTACACCCTGGTTGTATATCTACTCAATATTAGTACTACATAGGGATAGATGATTGTAAAGTGAATTATGAGAATGAATAAAATATGTTGTTTCTTGTTATCAATATGAGTGTTTTTACATTTAATGATTGTCTCATTTAATGTTGCTTCAATTGATGTTATTCATGGTGAAAATATAGCATAAGGAGGTTAATGAATCATGTTATTCTAACTTGAGATGTTTATGTATACTACTAATGTTATGAACATATGACTGTCATGAGTTTATGTCAGTGGATGCAAGTATGCAAACCATTCCTCCAGGCGGAGGGGAAATATCACTCGGGAGAGGAGCTTGGTCGTTTAACTGGTAAAGTGAACTATTTGAGCATACACACACCTCACTATAGATTGAGTGAACTGAGTCAGTTATGTTGGTTCTAGATAAGTCATTTGTAGCTCGTACATTGGCATTAGGCGTCTTGTCTACTTCTTTACACTTTTGTGAGTGATTTTTATCTCTATATTTGTCCTGTTGTATTACAATCATTATGATGGTAAGGTGAATGAATGTAAGTGAATAGGGAGTGGACATATATACATATATAGTATATACACATATCCATATGTATATACATATCAATACAGGTGTGTGATTGGCAAATGGATATGCTCATACAGATGTATCGATATGGCATACCTACACCTACATGTACATTGAGGTATATATAGGTATATACACATATATATGCACACAAACTATGATATGTGGATATTAATAATATTATATTATTATTGCCTGACAATTTACATATACATGTATATGTATATATATATACATATCGGATATGCTGACAGGCTTACGATATGTTTACAAGATGATATATATATATATAAAATATATGTTATATAAACATATATATATTATGGTAAAATAATATATATAAATCACATGAGATATATAAATATATATATATATATATATAAATATATATATAAATAAATAAATAAATAAATATATATATATATATATAATATTTAATTTCATAGTGGAAATCAAATCATTCTCCATATTGATTTAGTATTAAACTTCAACTATGGAAATCAGGTTTAATATACCTAGCCGATTATTATCATCAAACATGGAAATAGAATGAATCAAAATATTGTCTTTGAACTTTGGGAAATAAAATATGTCAATCTCCAATATAGTGGAAGTCGAAATATTTCACAAACTATCTTTTGAACTTTAGAAATTAAAATGAAATTCAGTGGCTGGGGAAAAACACACGCGTGAGTCAATGACCAAGTCACAGGAAATATGAAATGCAGCCTGTATGCTTGTCGGTTGAACCATATTTATAGGCTATGTGGACTGTAAATTGTTACAAACCAAGATCAGACATACAAACCAAAAAACCTTCCACATAAGAGAAAATCAGAAAAAGCAAAGCTTTGCATGAAGATGTGCAAAATAATATTATTTAGGAATTCATAATTACATGAGAATGATTTGCTTTATAAAAGAAAAGTATGCATAACCCTAATCTTATCTTGAGCAACAAGATAGCTCAACAAGATAAGGATGACAGTAATTAACCTAGGAATTAAAATATTACCTAAGTAAACTTATGCAAGTGTAATTAAATATTAATTACACTAACACCCTCCCATAAGTGCAACTTAGGGAGACTAAAAAAGAATGCACCTAAAACTAAGATGAATGCAAGAAAGCATGAATGGGTCCCATAAACAAGGCCTGATCAGGTACCCATGTACAAATGCAATAATGAGGTAGAGAAGGAAAACCTAGTGGGACAAAACCCCCCTACAATGAGATGACTGCTGCAAAGAAGCACTGGAAGAACATTGTGGAGTAACAATGGAACCGCAATCCGACAAGCAAGGAAAGATACTTCTTCTACAAGAAACCAAAGTGGAATCATAATAATGCAATAACAGACTCAATGCCACAGAACACTGGAAAACTCACAATCTAGAACAACCCTAGAATCTGTGAAGCAATAGTAGATGGAATGATGATAGAATCTAGAAACCCTGTATCTTGATGTCAATGCCAAACTGAGACTAAAACTCTTCCATAGGAATAAGTACCATAAAGACTCTAGAACATTTACCATAAAAACATGGCCCTCAAACTAAGATGGATCTAAACCAATGCGGATAAATAACCATAAACTCCCAATCTGAAGTGTGAACCGATGTGAATTTGATATGTGTCAAGCAAGAGCAAGATGTGGCCAAAAGAAACTAAGAAACTAGATATAACCCATGCGAGCTGTCGTAAATAACAAGATGGAGATCAAAGTGCATGCACACTCTAATCAGATTATTATGCAAAAAACCCCCTGATGGAACTTTATCTTAGTTCATTTATTACAATAACCCAACGATTGTAAAAGGAGAGAATGCTAATGTGCATAAACAAAAAATAAAATTAAAGATATCAAGTTTCCACAATCCATCAAGTAGTTGCAATAAAATTTCTGAATTTGATTGTGTTTTAGTTTTTCACATCAACGTTTCAAATCATACTACATGATCCATCATCAGGATGAAAGAGAGCTGAAGGAGAAGAAATGGATTGTTGCAGACCAAAGAAATCTAAAAAGAGAGGGGAGACAAGGAAGGAGGCACACGGTTCGAGATTAAGGATAGATTAAAAAATTATAAAAGCAATGGTGAAAAGGAGAAAATAAAGAAGGAAAATGAACCTTAAAGGGAGCACAAGGAAGCACCTTGAAGAGGGAAATAAAGAATAAGAGAATTTAAAACAAAGAAAGTTAAAAATGAAGCAAGCTAAATAATTAAAGAGTAAAATAAAACTTAAAGTTTGAACAAACAAAAAGGTTCAAATTAAAAGGAAACACTAGAGGAAGGAAGCAAAAACAATAAAGAGAACCCAAAAATAAAGTCTTTTAATTTGAACCTTTTTGTTTGTTCAAATTTTAAGTTTTCTTTTACTCTTTTAATTCTTTAGCTTGCTCCATTTTTAACTTTCTTTGTTTTAAATTCTTTTATTCTTTATTTCCCTCTTCAAGGTGCTTCCTTGTGCTCCCTTATGGGTTCATTTTCCTTCTTTATTTTCTTCTTTTCACCATTTCTTTTATAGTTTTTTAATCTATCCTTAACCTTGAACCGTGTGCCTCCTTCCTTGTCTCCCCTCTCTCTCTTTAGCTTTCTTTGGTTTGCAACAATCCATTTCTTCTCCTTCAGCTCTCTTTCATCTTGATGATGGATCATGTAGTATGATTTGAAACGTTGATGTGAAAAACTAAAACATAATCAAATCCAAAAAATTTATTGCAACTAGAAAATAAAATGATGTGGTACTGAAATGAAGTGCAAATATTCAAGTTTCACCCTCCCAATTGCCAAAACATCCAAGTAATCTCCAAAACACCCATCGGGAAAAATCTGGAATAACGATCAACCTAGGACAAATACAAAAAAAAGTGCAGGGACAACAAAATAGAGCTCCTCAATACCTTTCCAACGCTGCAAAGAGGGTGAAAATTGGAGATCATGGCAAAAATTTATGAGCTCGGAAGCCATAAATGAACATCTAACTTCAAACAGAAATAAATGCAGCTAAATAGAAAAAAAATAAAAAATAAACTATACCTCAGGAGAGTGCTTGGAACCAGCTTTCCGATGATATCTCGTTTTCAAAAAACGGACATCATATGCCCAAGTTATGCCAAAAAGAAAAAAACTACTCCTTAAAGGAAAATCAGGGCTAGGAGGTGGCAAAGAGGGCCATACGGCTGCTGACGTCATGCTGATGTCATAATTTCATGAGCTTAAATTTGATGGCCATTAGGCTATCGCTGGAAAAAATCGCCCCCCTGCAAAAAATTTGACAGCTGTCGGAATATGTTGTGATGTCCCAAAATATTCCATAAGAATATTGAAGATTCCGTTCGCTTGAATCTTAGGGAGTGACTGGTTTTATAAGGCCGGCCGGTGAAGGAGATCCACCAGTTAAGGAAAGCGCCGACGTGGAGAGAAGTAACCATTGATCACTCCTACTACTAGATTTTTCTAAGGTGGCTATTGCTTTTGAAAAGCCACGAGGAATGTGTGGCTTTTGACATATGATGGATGCCGCTGGTGAGAGGAAGCAAGTGGGCGCGTGGGGCCGGCTTGGGCCTACCGCTAGGGTACAACCCTGTACCCTGTGCGTAGGATTTAAAGCCTAAAGAAAAAAAACTTGTCTTTTTTTTTGATGATTTCTTTCTTTCAAAAAAACTCTTTTTTGATTTAATTTTTTTGAAAAAAAATACTATTGATTTTTTTTTTTTTGCATGCAGGAAAAATATTAAAAAAACCTGAATTTGTTTTTGAAATGCATGCACAGGGGCCATACATAGACCGTATCACTTTTGAAACAATTTTTTTTTTACCTCAGAAGCCCCCGACGCCGAAATAAGGCATGTTATATGTCGATTTTCATCTCTCAGACACTCTGGATTTGATGGCAAGGTTCGATCTGCTTGAAAATGCACTAGAAGCTTCACAACTCCCAGATCTAGCAAATCTTCAAAGCCTCATAACTCTGGCATAAAATGTTGGATTTAGGTGAAACAAAAGTCGATCCTGACTTTTTTCGACAGCTCTAGACTCAAAAAATGAGCTTAGATTTCCTCCAATGTGCCCTGAAAATGACCATGCAAGAGCACCCAAATAGAGAGACAATCTCAAGGTATGAAACCCTCAAGGAACCCCGAACGAACTCTGCAATCAATTTTCTCCAAAATTTGGGAAGGGGCTACATATCAAGGCTCTGATACCATGTTAGAAACCAAGATCAAATATGCAAACCAAAAAACCTTCCATAGAAGAGAAAAGAAAATAAAAGAAAAGCTATTGCATGAAGATGTGCAAATAATATTATTCAAGAATTCATAAATACATGAGAATAATTTTCTTTATAAAAGCAAAGTATGCATAACCCTAATTTTATTTTGAGCAACAAGATAGCTCAACAAGATAAGGATGACAATAATTAGCCTAGAAATTAAAATATTACGTAAGTAAACTTATGCAAGTGTAATTAAATATTAATTACACTAACATAAATATCATTGGACTTTTTCACTATGCATTTCTACCTGTCGGATTTTAGAATTGGCACCACATCTAGAAGGAAGCTTTACGTATTGATTATGTATATTTAACCATGTGCAAATAAGAAATGGTCTCCATTCTGCTGTCAAACAATGGAGGTTGACTCATCTCTTTGAAGCTAAGTATGAGAGTAAAATCACACCACTTATTAAGTTGAAAAATTCAAATTAAAATTCTGGCAATTTACATGCCTTTGGAAGTGGAATTCGATGGGGCTGAGGCTCTATAAATAGCCGCCCAATTCCTCATTCTTTACTTGTTTTCTGGAGAATTTATCTTTGAGAGCTTATTTTCTATAGAGCATCACTCTATTTTTCTAAGAAATGTATATTACTGAGAGATGAGTTTAGTTTGAAATTACCAGTCTTCATTATCGAATCCCCTGAGTTTTATACTTTTATTCATCTATAACCAATATCAATCTGAATATTCATTTCTAAGTACTTGTTTCCAAGTGAGAAGGATAGCAACTTGTGAGGGAATTGCCAATTGATTGATAGAGTTGGAAGTGTTGTGAGAATAGGCTGAGACATCATCATTTGGAGGAAAGCTAAATACCAGGCATGGGATATTCTTCTACCATCAATTTCAATTGTGAACCTTAAATATTTATGGAATTTGTGTTTACTACTTGTGCATAGATAGAGAATTGCTTCATAAACTGTATTTTTGTTGTGTATAGAAAGTAAGATGTTTTATGAATTGCATATTTGTTTGCACCTAGGGAGTATATTGTTGAAAGGACAAAGATGCATACTTGTGTGATTTACATTAATTGTATGATCTCCATATAAGGAGAATATGGCTGTAATAGTTTACTATATACTAGGATCAAAATGAGGACAAGAGTCAAGTAAATTCTATCGGCTTAAGTTATTAGGTTAATTGAGGCAAGCTTGAGTTACTCCTAGAATAAAGATTTCTAGTATAGGAGGGATTATGTGAATTAATTGTTATGCTAATTCATTTCTAGCAGTTAGTAAGTTGTAGGTTAGTCTAGGGTGACTGATTATCCATTGAAGGACATAACCTATGTGTAGTATAAGATAGCCTAAGTCAAATCAACCTTGAATGGTGTATGTGATAGATGACTCTCAGTAGAAATACTATATGGACTACTTTGGCCAAAGTAGTGTAATGTACCTACATCCTCTTAGATTGGGCAATGATTACACTGTCAGTTCACTGTGATCCAATAGTACATGCTAGTTCGGGATTGTGGGATTACAACTATGCTTAGTTGGTTAACAATACCGGTTACTCTACCAATCTTTTCGTCAAAGGGAGGGCCATCTATTGAATAATAGATGTGTGGGGAACGACATTATAAGTCTGTGGTTGGTGGAAAAGTGCCCGAGTGATGTTTCTCCTCCACAGTAGGCTACTGAAGTACCAAGATTTGAAAGGGAAGATCCTAGACCGTCTTACTACTATTTGTTCAAAAGCTCATTGAGCTATGAGTTGAACTTGTATGTCTTCTTACTTTGATGTTTACTTAAAAAGGAAAAGTTATTTTATTGTAATGAATTGCAATGGATTGTATTATGTTGAAATGATTTCAATTAAAAGAAAAGAAATTTTTTGTTACAATGGCTATTTACTCATTATCTTTATTTATCTGATGTAAAATTAAGAAATTTTTATTTCACGCAAGGGTTAGTATGTTATAGAGGCCTAAATCAACAAACTAAGGGCATATATTGCAAGGAATACTATTGTGGTATTGAGACATTTTAAGTATGAACATTTCCATTTTAGTCTATCTCTCTTCCTTTAGGGTGAAAAACCCTAGATGTGTTAGAGGGTTCATAGTTACTAAAATCTTTGTTCTCATTTTGGTGAACTTGATGATATTCCTTGAAGGAAAAAAACACATCAGAACTTGCAAGGGATATTACATTCATTCAACTTGTTTTTGAAGACCCACTTAGTGCCAATCACATTTTTGTTTTTAGGCCTTGGGACAAGTTCCAAATTTTATTATTTTCTATTTGGTTCAATTCCCCCTCCAAGGCCCCTATCCAATGTTTGTCTTCACTTGATTCTTAGAAGTTCTTAGGTTCTATATTGGAAAGCAAAGACATATTTTCATGATCTAAAGTATTATCCAATCTCCTTCTTGTCTTAATTTATCCATCTTTTCCACCTATAATCAAATCTTTTGGATGATTTATTTGAAAAAATCTAGATGATGTTCTTGATAGTGTCTTTGGATCTCTTCCCTCAACTACCTCATTTCTAGTTTCTTTATTTATTTCCTCTTCTTTGCAATTTTCCTCATTTTGAGGAACAACTTCTTGTGCTTTTTCTTCATAGAATTTTCCCTCATCTACTTTCACATTTTTACTTTCAATGACCTTATGCAACCTCTTATTGTAGCATATGTATGCTTTACTCCTTAAAGAGTAGCCAAGGAATATTACTTCGCCAACCCTAGAATCAAACTTTCCCAAATCTTCTTCATCTTTCCTTATGTAACATGTGCTCCCAAACACCTTGAAATGCTTCATCGTTGCAGGGCTTCCTTTCCATAACTCATATGGTGTTTCTCTATTGTTTAATATGACTTGTCCACGGTTTATAATATAGACCGTCATATGGACTACATCTCTACAGAATGTGCTAGGTAACTTGGACTCATTCAACATGGTCCTAGTCATTTCTTGGACTATTTTATTCTTTCTTTCCACATCCCTATTTTGTTGTGTTCTTGCAGCAAAATAATGTCTCCTTATCCCATGCTTTTCACAAAAATATTCTAAAGTAGTCATCAATCAACAACATGAAGTACCTCTCTCCTTGCATACCTTTTATTCTAGTTGGTCCACAAATATTTGTATGTATAAGCTCCAATGGTTTCAATGTAGAATGTTCCTTCGATTTAAAACTCAATCTAGTTTGCTTCCCAAGTTGGTATTGTTTACAAGTGATATTTAAAGGCTTTGAAATCTTTAGCATGTCTCTCATTGCTTCCTTATGGCTGATCTTGACAAGGTTTTCATAGTTTATGTGCCCCATTCTCTTGTTCCATAACCAACTTTCATCTTCTTAAATCATACACATCTTTCACCTTCGATTTCATTAAGAACATAGAGATTGTTAGCTGCTCTATTGGCTTCTGCATCTCACATCCCTTATTTTCTTATTTCACATCCTTTTGCATGAAATGTGAGTGTTCCCTTGGTCACACATTTAACTTAAACTTAGGATATTATGTCTCAACCCTTCAACATATATCACATTCTCAATTTTTGTTTTACCATTATAAGGGCTAAAAGTGTCTTTCCTTGATATCTTTGCAGAAGCAAATTTCCAAACTTTACTGTTCCACCATTCACTCTTTTGAAGGTGAGGAATTTACTCGTATCACCTATCATTTTCTTTGAACAACTGTTGTCAATATATCATTGATCTCCTTATTTTCATGCATATAGGGTTGTTTGAATTAGCATGGATTTTTCTTTGTTTTCTTCTTCCTTCTTCTTTCTACATGTTTTTGAATTTTCCTCTTTTTGCTTGATTACTATTTGTTCCTTCTTACTTTGTTTGGGAGGTTCCACAAAGCTACTTCTACAAAATTTTGTTGTATGTCCAAAATTGATGCACTTATAACATATGGCATTGTAATCCACAAGAGGAGCAAAAGAGTTGAATTTTTTGTTTATAAACCCATGAATTTTGTTGTTGTTGCATGCAAGGTTGTCTCTTGTATATGCTCCATAATTCATTGCTTTATGCCTAAATTTATTTCATGTATGCATTCTACAATCTATTGCTTTATGACTAAATTGACTGCATAAAAAGCAATAACCAAAGGAGCGATAAAACCTAGGCATATGAGCTTTCCTTGGTGGAAGGGGCTTCTTGGCTATGCCATTATTAGCTTCTAGAGGTTGTTGGTGTAATTATATATTCAATTACACTTTATTAAGTTTAATTAGGTCCTAATTAGGTTTTACCTATAAGGTTTTGCATATTGCTTTATAAAAGCAAGTCATCTCATGTAATTCATTATTCCCAATAATATGATTTGCACATATTTTGAAAATTGCTCTTGCATGTTTTTTTTTCTCCTTGTAGAAGGATAATCCAAGTTTTGTAGCTGATCTTGGTTTTATGGAGTTTTTTGTAAACTCTAACAGAGGTATGATTAGTTTTTGTTTCTCCTTTTTTATGATTTTACCTTTGATGGGACTTTTAACAACATCAACATTCTTCTTCTCTTTATTTAATTTCTTTGATGATTGATTTGTTCTAGAAATTTTTCCTTCTTCATAGCTAATACCACTCCTATCAAACATAGGCTTTTGAGATTTGATGATATCCAATATTTCTGAACTCTTCTCGTTCTTCAAGTTTTTGTTTAATTGAGTCGTATTTTCTCCAATTTCTTTCTTAGGGAAACAATCTCAAATTCCAACTTCTTGCAATTCTCTCCCTTTGTCTTCAATTGATTTCTCATCTCCTCCTCAATCCTTTTTGCTTCTTCTACTTGAACTTCTAGATCTATGATCAACTTCTATGATTCTTCAACACTGTGTGATAATTTTTCTTTGGCTTCATTGTCCTTTTGAATTTGTAGTCCTTATTTCATGTTCCTTCTTCCAAGCTTCTTGATTTCTCTTAGGGAAAAAATAAGTTCTCCTTCGAGATCTACCTCTCCTTTGTCTTTGCTATGTTCTTCTTCTAGATCTCTTTCTTCTTTATTTTTGTCTTCATCACCCTTTGCTTCCATCACCATGAAGAGTATTTCTTCACTATCAGTGTTTGAAATTTATTCATCACTTTCCTCTAATGAGTTATTATCTTCCTTGGAATAAAGACTCTTCTTGTACTTCCAGAAGTTCTTCTCATATTGACCTTGTTTATAACCCTTCTAATATTGTTGATATCTTCGTCCTTTCTTCATGTTATAATCCTCTTCATCATCGTTGCTTTCACTCTTAACCTGTAGACACTTAGAGGAAAAATCGTAACTCACCTTGGTACTTCTCAAATCCTTTCTTTAGCTTTCTAATGAAGTGGGCTTCTTCTTCATCCATTTCATTGTTTGATCTATCACTTGGTTCATGCTCTTCATTCTTTCCCTTGTTTGATGCTTTGAAGGTTGCCTCCTTTTTAGATGGTTTCTCTTTGATCCTCATTTCAGAGGCAGTAAGAATTCTGTGCAACTCATCCTTTATTAGTTTGTCTAAATCTTTCATTTCTTCAATCGTCGAAACCTTGGAATCAAATCTTAGAGGTGATGCAAACAAAAACCCATCCCATCTGCAAATTCATACAATCATAGAGATCAAACAAAGAGTCACCATCAAATATAAAACGTCTTTTATTCACATTTAAACAATGTAGTATGCTGCCCTATTTGCCTTGTGTTTCTCGTTTGGTTTTCTGCAATGGTTTTTGATAGTTTGCAAAGAGAAATAAGTGGATAAAGTGTACAATATAGTGTTCCATGAGGACGCGTCCCCCCCCCCAATTTCAGCCATCCCCCTGACTCGGACATTTCAAAGACTTGAGGATGATTGAGAGACATCCCCCCACCACTGTCAAGACGTGGGAAACTTTAGGGAAATGCTAGGGATGATTGGATGTCTTGGGGACTCCCAGCCATCCCTTGAGCGTCTCAGAGACACCCAGGCCTCACCCGCGCTGAAACATAAAAAAAAACATTTTTTTAAAAAAATTCTTTTGATTTTCTTGATATTTGAGCCTATGGCAAAACCCTAAAGGCTTGTGGGACCCATCTAAAAGCCTCTAAACTAAATAAAACACTCTAATTGTTCATTTTTTGCTCACATATACATTTGATGTTTTGCAATAGCTAGGTGAAGAAGAGGAAAACCAGTGAGAAGAGTGAGTGAAAGAGTGAGTATGAGGTGTTGCAAGTGCAAGAGGGGTGAGAAGGAGAAAGAAGAAGAAGAGGAGGAGCATTCTACACCAGTTTTGAAGGATTTTTCAAGCACAAGGTAGGTTTTTATGACTGTTTTTTGAAGTTTTATATTTTTTTTAATTTTTTTTTCCAAGTTTTTAGATTCATTTTGAAAATGTATTTTGATGTTGAATATTACAATGGGCATTGAAATAAACACATGAATATGCATTTGCAGCCATGTCTACGAAATTATGATTAAAAAATTAATAATAATTTCATATACATGGCTGCAAATGCATATTCATATTTTCATTTCAAGGCTCATTGTTTTTTTTTCATCTTTCCATCAAGATTCATCATGAATTTTTAAAATTTTATTTTAAAATTTGTTAAACTAGGCTGAAACTAGGCACTTATAGAATTTATTTGTTTATTGCAATGTCACAATGAGCTCTCATGACATGAGTGAGGATGAGGTTCATTCACATAGTGATATTGATCCTGAATATGCTCCTAAGGTTGAGGGGGGTGACCATGGGGCTGAGCGTGAAGCCCAAACTAGTTCCATGGCAAGTGAAGCAAGTAATTTAGAGTGCCCTTCTGTAGTATTGGTAGAGTATGCTAAGGGTGCTTTTGATCGCAAATCCCCTCTCAAACAATTTGCAAAAAAAATACTAAGCAGGAAAGGGGAAACATCTAGTGGCACAAGGAGGTGGAAGTGCAACTTTTGTGGTGAGGAGTGGTCTGGGAGCATCACTAGAGTTAATGCACACCTTTTCATTAGAGGAAAAGGTGTGGAGATATGTGAATTTTTGGAAAAACCATAAAACATCAAATACAAAGTTGAAATAAATAGATTATGGGGTGTTCCTAATGATACTCCAACTGCACCTGTGCCTACTACTTTGCATCATAGGACACATCTTCAACATAGCCAGCCATAGAGAACCAACCATACTTTGCAAATGAGAGTAGGATGGACACCAGGTTCTTCTTCTAGTGCCTATGTGGGAGAGGGGAGGGGGAAACAAAAATTGCAAAGTCAGACTCAAAGTAACCCCATAGCAGATTTTTTTAATGGGAAAATCAAGGATGACATATATGATGCCATTGGCAAGTTCTTCTTTGCCAATGACATCCTGTTTCATGTTGCCTGATCTCCTTATTATAAGGAGATGATATCAATGGTGGCAAAGGGAGGACCATCATATGTGCCTCCAGGTGAGACGAAATTGAGGACCACAATCTTGGATAAGAATTATTCCAAGATCAATTTTTTGATGGAGAAGATGGAGTGTTGGGTTAAGACAGGATGCAACATAGTCATGGATGGGTGGAAAGACATTAGCAATCGTCCACTCATTAACATCATGGTTACATGTACCGAGTGCCCATATTTTCTTAAGGAAATTGATTGTTCAGGGCATCGCAAAGATGTTGATTTTTAGTTTGAGGTTCTTTGGGATGCTATGGAGGAGGTTGGGCCACAAAATGTGGTCCAACTTGTGATAGATGATGCACATGTGTGCAAAGCTGTAGGGAGACTTGTTGAGGCTACTTATAGGCATATTTGGTGGACCCCATGTTGTGTGCATGCCATGAAAAATGCACTTAAGGACATGGGGAAGATTGATTGGATTAGAGCAGTGGTCAATGATGTGAGAGATGTGTAGATGTTTATCTACAACCACCACACATCACATGCACTCTTCAGGACCTTCGCTAAGGAGTTCTTGAAACCTACCAATAAAAGATATGCTTCCTATTCCATTCTCTTGGAGAGAATGATTGAGTTGCAAGAGGCACTCCAACTCATGGTCATGACAACAAATTAGAATAGGTGAGTTGAGTCTAAGACAAAGCAGGGGAGGAGGGTGAAGGATACAGTGAAGAGTGATGTGTTCTGAGGTGATGTAAAATATATTGTCACCATCATTAAACCAGTTTTCTAGGTTATCAGGTATGGGGATGTCAATGCACCTATCCTTGGAGAGGTGTATAAGTGCATCGATTCTATGCTTGATCAGATGAGGGTTGTTGTGCAAGAGAGGGACCCCACATTAGCATTCTACCATGAGCACATTCAACCAATCATTCATAGGAGACAGGAGAAGCTCAACACTCCCTTACACATGGAATCCTATGCACTTAATCCTAAGTGGTACTTGACTAGGTCTAGTAGAGTGACACCGATAGAGGATGCAGAGGTGAAGGAAGGGTTCTTCAGGTGAATTGAGAGGATGTATGATGATGTAGATGCCAACATGATTCACACTGAGTGGACCAAATTTTCCACTCTTAGGGGTTATTCAGATGCAACCAAGATGGATATACGAACGATGGCGCAAGAGGACCAAATTTTGTGGTGGAATTTCCATGGATAAGGATCTTTGACTACCACTCTATCCATCTGATTGTTATCTCAAGTTTCTAGTTCTTCAACTGCTGAGAGGAACTGGTCTACATATAGCTTCATCCACTCTCTTAAGAGGAACAAAATTATCTATAGGAGAGAAGAGAAGCTTCTGGTTGTACATAGTGCTTTGCATCTCATTGACTACAAAACACTTTTGTACAAAGAGATTCCAACAACACGATGGGATGTAGAGCCAGAGGAGCTAGGACAAATTGATGAGAATGCTTCAGTTTCAGCTTCAAATGCAGGGCTGGTTGGTGTTAATTTGGAAAAGCTTGATGATGTAGAGTAGGGAAGAATTTGTCAAACAATCACAATTCAAACTATTTGGAGCAATTTTTCAATCTTCTAAACCCTAACTTGGAGACTTCTCACAATTTCTCCATCTTTGCCTTGTAGCATTCCAAACAATGTTTTCTGACCATAAATCTCAAAATAATTGAAAAACCACAAATAATTCACCATTTCAAATACCCATTATGCTCTACTTTGACATATCCAAAATTGAGATAGGGTTGTTTTGGAACAATACCTTCTAAAAATTGCTTCTATGCTAGATTAGGGCTCAATTAGCCCTGTTTTACAAAGCACCTACAAACCAGGCACCTTCCCAATAAAAAATCTTCATTCCCTAACCTCAACTAGGTTACCTAAGGTCCAAATCAAAAAAAATTAACAATTGAAACTCCTACAAATGCACCAAACCACTAAACCCTTAGGCCATCGTAGGCTTGCCAACAAGAGGTTTTATTGAAACTCTAAACTCCCAGCCTTGTTCCACCTGACCAACACTCTTAACACATCTCATAGGGTCTTCACATTCTCTCCAAACCAACTCCCACTCTTTACCAATACCTTTTAATCAAACTTCCATTCTTAGCCACCATTCTTGGCTCAAAACATGACTGAAAAACCACTAGGGCATCACCTTAATTTCAACAAACTGCCTTTCCTACCCCTGCAAAACACATAAACACAAAACTTGCAACTAAAGGATCCATTCCACCAAGTTAAGACAAGTTTCACTGGGTGGAATGGCTTATAATCCCATTTTACACTATCAAACCCTTAAGTCTAGGGTTTCCTGCCCGTTCTCAGTAAAATGCTCACAAAATCCTTAAAACTCAATGAAAACAAACCAAATCAAAACCAAAATGAAGTTAATTCATGCCTCCATCAAATTAAAGATCCTTCAGATCAATACTCCTCTGTATGGAATCATACAATAACCTATAGCAGAAAATTTTCTAGAAATTGTAGAGAAAACAAAGATATATTATTGTTCAAACTTCAAAAACTACACACCAAACCTGCCTCGAGGTTTTCCAAGCCTTATTAAACATCAACCAACATGACTCAACTATTCCAACTACTCTTTGAAACCAAATGACTGTTGGACTTCCAAATATGACAAAATTTGCAAAGTTGCTAAAGCAACATTGACAACATTTACCCAAAACTTAACAACTTCAACTCTAACCGACTCAAAATGACTTAATACAAGGAGAATGGTCTATTATGACCTTATTACATCACACTTAGACTCAAACACCCAAAAACATGACATAAGACCTTATTTACAAAAATTGACATGGTGCCCCTGCACCACTTGAGTGCGAGGATTCCAGTAGTTCAAGTGATGAGGAGTTTGGGAATGATTAGAGGCCTCCCTTCACTACATTTTTGCATTTTGTACTTATTTTGATATCAATGTATCATGCTACTCATTGTAATCATCTTTATGATATGATATTATTATGTGACATGTCATATTTTCGATATTCATATAATATAAATCTCAAATTCGATAATTTCATTTGTTAAATTTTAATATTTTATTTACTTTTAGTCTTTTAGTAATAGTATTCAAGTATTTAAAATGTTAGTATTTGCAATTTTACTAATTTTCCAAAGTTTAATTTGAAATGTTATTCTTAAACATCTTTTAATAACTAGTTATTCAAGTACCATATATCAACATCGCCCCCCAGTCGCCCCCCCTTCCGTCCCCAAACTTAGACCCCTTGTCCCCCCGTCCCCGAGACGTGTCCCCGATAGGGGATGTGTCCCCTTTAGGAAACTTTATGGAACACTGGTACAATATATTGCAACAACTTGATAACTCAAAAAAGTTGACAACTTCAAAATTATAAAGAGTAGAAAATTCTAGATTTGATTTACAATCAAAACATTGAGTTTATCTCGATTACAACAACCTAGTTCATAAAATACCATTACATATCTAAATCCTATTGTACCCAAACCAAATTTTTTGCCTCATTAAGGTATTTTGCTTAAAAGAGTCTAAACCTTGTAAAATAATGTCAAAACACATTTTTTTGGGAAAATCAAGTATGGACTTTGTGTCAGTTGGATGTCTAGAAGATACTAGTAAAATTTGAAAAAAATGAAAATTAGGGTTTTCAAGCACCCCTGTTTCAGGTTGTGAAACCCTAAAATTTGAAATTTGTCAAAATTGACTAAAAATTGTTTTGATTGGCTTATTTTGCTTCACGATCACGATGGTGATGTCAGTTTCAGTTAAAACTTGGTTTAAGTCTGGTGGGTAGTTTTCGCTTTGTTTAGATTGAAAGCTAGGAGCTTTGAGGTCATCAATGGCAAATGGCCAGAGACCAAGTGTTGAAATCTAAGCCTTAAATAATCAAATGAAGAATCTATGGGGAGATAAGTGCAAAATAATGCTTCATCTTGGAGGAGATTTTTCGCGGGGATGAAAATCATCAAAAAATTTCTAACTCTGGAACACCAAAGTCCCTGGAGGCCAGGGGCACCCTAGATTTTAGAGGCCCATATTTCAGTTTTGGGATTTGTCACTTCCAAGGAGACTTGTCAAGAATACTGTCAACTTTGCGATGAGCTATCCAGCTAGCCTAAAAGATCTATCTAGTACATGATATGGGAGATTAAGTGAGGAACGAGGGGAATGAAAAAAATGACTAACACTAGAGTGAAAAGCGCACCTCTTAGCCAGGGGCACCCATCTTTTTGAGGGATAAAATGAATATTTTTGACCAAATGACACCTAGGATGTTTGTCTCACGTTTGATCAGGCTTCGCAGTGCACCCGTCAGCGGGTCAATATTAGTTGCTGAACTGTCGGAATCACGAGTCAAACATGAGGTTAAATCTTGGTCAAAATGTTAAGGACAAAGCAAAAGTTCCCTTGGAGGCCAGGGGTGCCCAAGGTTTTGGAGCCTTGAATGTCTTCTTTTTGGTGATCTCAAGTATTCATCTTGTCCGTGTTACATCCAACTTTCCATTGCATATCTTCGTCAGATCAAAAAATGAGTCAGCAGCCTGTAGCTGGAGTTTAAGTGTTATTTTAGCCAGTTGGGAAAATGGCTCTCTGAGAACAAAAATGCCTTTAGAGGCCAAGGGAACCCTTGATTTTGATCTGTCAGATGATGAAATTTGATGAAGTGTTCTCTAAGAGATTTTGTCTAGAATGGAGCCAGCTCCACAGTGAGCCCATTACTTAGTCCTGAAGTTTTTCCAAACACAAGATACGAGGAGGTCAAAATTTCCTTTAAAGTGTTGAAAATGATGAAAATTTGACTGTCTGGAGAACAAAAGCACAACTTTTTCCAGGGGCGCCTTAATTTTTCAAGCCTCAGACCTTAGTTTTTTGGATTGCAGTCTCAAGCAGTGTTTTGTCATATTTGATCCTGCTCTTCAATGAAACTGTCAACCAGTTGGTTGGGTGTGTTAGTCAATCAGAATCAGTGATTGAATAGGAGCTCCGACAAGGGTTGTAAATCCAAATTTTCATTAAAATTGTTAAGTCTAGAAAAGTGATGCCTTGAGTCAAATCTTTGACTTTTGAACTTGGAACGTGCCAACCCTTCAGTAAAGTAATAATTCTTGTATTTACATCATATGAGTAAATAAACGTGTTAACATGACATTGCAATAAAAAATTTCCTTTTCTTTATTGATAATACATGAAGTTGTCATATCCATTTACAATAAAGATTCCATTTCATTATAATAACTTCACAAGTACATGAAACAAGAATACATACCTTAACTAATATAGCTCCAATGAGCTTTAGAACAAATAGTACTAAGACGGTCCAAGATCTTCCCTTTCAAATCTTGGTTCTTCAGTCGTCTGCTATGGAGGAGAAACATCACTTGAGTACTTTTCTTCCAACCACTGACTTATAATGTGGTGCTCCACACATCTATTATTTAATAGACGGCCCTCCCTTCAATGAAGAGATTGGTAGAGTAATTGAAACTGTTAACCAACTGAGCATAGTGGTGTGTCCTACATAACTAGTTCCTTGTAATCCCACAATCCCAAGCTAGCATGTACTATTGGATCACGGTGAACTGACAGTGTAATAATTGCCCGATCTAAGAGGATGTAGGTACATTACACTACTTTGATCAAAGAGTTTTAGTTCAGTAAACGATTGAGAAAGTCATCTATCACATACACTACTCAGGGCCGATTTGACTTAGGGCTATCTTACACTACGCATAGGTTATGTCCTTGAATGGATAATCAGTTACCCCAGACTAACCTACAACTTACTACCTGCTAGGAATGAATCAACATAACAAGTAATTCACATAATCCCTCCTATACTGGAAATATTTATCCTAAGAGTAACTCAAGCTTACCTCAGTTAACCTAATAACTTAAGCCGATAGAATTTATTTGACTCTTGTCCTCATTTTGATCCTACTATATAGTAACTAATGCAACTAGTACTCTCCTTATATGGAGATCATACAATTAATGCAGAATACAACTAGAATGCAACATTTCATTCTCTATGTATAAACAATAAATACAAACATAGAATATCCCATGTTCAAACATGGCTAGTATAGTTAAATACCTATGTTGTACTACATTTACCTATGTCAAGCAATCTATTTGACATATCTAGTATAATTAAATACTTGCGTCAAGAAAACTTTGCTAACATGGAGTACTTGAAACATATTATAAAAGCAGCCTAAAGGTTTCACTTCCCTTTTACAAAAAGACATCACATTTACTTCTATTGCATAGGCAGAAAAGACATTTCATATAGTATTGAAAACATAATAATCCCTTGCAAACAATAAGAAGTAGAAAAGCCCATGCCTGTTTTCATTTTTCCCAAATGATGATGACGAGGCAACCTTCTCCCTTGATTGCTCAGCTTATCCCAGTTTCTTAAATCAACTCTCTTCCTTTCTTGTTGATAGTATTCTTACCTTAGAATTAGACAAATCTTCCTCACAAAGGTTCACTCTTTTCTCACTAAAAAAATAGAGGATAATGACTAGTAATCTCATAAATGATATCCAACTAATAGTCACTTCTCTATGGAGTTTATGGTTACTCAAGAATATAGGATTGTTCTGATTGATGGCATTTCCAAAAGAGTATGTATAGGAACAATGATAATAGATAATGAAGAATCCCTTTGATAGAATTCGTCCCTCCCATAGAAATCAATGAATTCTTAGAATTGTCACATCTGGCTGCAACCCATGGTTTCTCAAAACTAAAGCAATTTGGCTGTAATAATATTCACTCAAAAAATGACTACAAATATTGATTGTGAATGCAACAATAACCACTTCTTAGAAATGGAGGAATCAATCTCACAAGATGATATGTTGTAATCAAGGTTCTCTCACACAAGCTAGAATATATGAATATTGGTGTATATATATATTGGATGTTGAATGATGAAGAATAAGTGTAGAGAATATATGAAAGAGTTGAGAGCAAGTGCATTCGTACCAATTAAGCAAATTGGCCAACTATTTATACTGTGCCTAGCCTCCAACATCTCCTACAACCATGGCATATAATCTGCCACCACTCCCCTATAGAATGATTCAACTTGGAGGTGGCATCATCACAAGCCAACACTCAACACTTTGAGGAGATGAGTCAACTTCCAGCACTGTAGAGACTCTTTCAAAAATCACTTGCATAATTCATTTTTGGAGATGTGGCGCCAATTTTAGAAATGGCAGATTTAGATATTTATAGAGAAATGGTCCTATGGTGTTTTATGCACACATAGCCTATATTTATGGCTGAATCCTCAGACTCTCTGCCGTGTTGCATATTACCAGCAACTTAGTCAAATATCCAAACACCCTTCAAAGACTTCATTCCTGTGTTTTTCTTTCACCTGGAGCTGCGAGATTTCTTTCGTGCTGTGATAGCTTCAAAGTTCATATTTAGCTTTTAAGCCAAAGTTTAAAACGTGAATAGAAGTCATTTGATTTATTTCCCCCAATTTCATTTTTCCAAAGTTCAAATGATTAAAGTAAATCATATCGATTGATATATTTCAGTTTCCATAGCTTGGATTAAAGTCTTCACAAAATGACTTTAACTATGAAATCATATTGGTTCTCAACTCCAAGGTCAAAATAATAATTATTTATTTGAATAAGAAATAAACTGATTCCCTTAGTTTGAATGGTAAATATTTCAATGAATAGGAAATAAGTTGATTTCCTATGTTGAGATCAATTTAGAAAATAATTTGATTTTCTTAAATTGAGATATTTATATTAAATTAATTTGGAAATAATTCTATTTCTAAAGTTGAAAGATTTAATATAAATATAATTCCATTAGAAAATAATTATATATTTTATCATATAAATATTATTATAGTCTTTTAAATATATTATATATATATACCCGAGTATTATTAATATATATATATTAATATAACTATGATAATATTATATATAATCTTTAATATATAATCACACACACACACATATATTTAACAAATATATAAATATATCGTGAGCCAGTCAACATAACTCGATATATAAATATATATATACATATGCAAATTTAGAAGGCAATAATAATAATATTATTAATATCCACATAATAAAAGATGTGTGCATATATACATATATACCAATAAATTCCTCTACGTAAATGTATGTGTAAGTATACCATATCGATACAACCGTATTGAGCATATCCATTTGCCAACGTATGCTTGTATTGATATGTATATACTTATGGATACGTGTATATACTATACATATGTATCTATGTCCACTTCCGTTTACTTACATCCATTTGCGTTACAATTGTTATGATCATAATATCACAAGACAGATACATGGATATACATCACTCATAAATGCATACAAAGGAAGACAAGACTCCTAATGCAACATACATGCTATGGATGACTTACCTATAATCCACACAGACTGACTTAGTTCACTCATCTAAGATGACGTGTGTGTATGCTCAAATAGTTCACATTACCGGTTAAACAACCACACCCCTCTCCTGAGTGATATTTCTCCTCTGCCTGGAGGAATGGTTCACATACCTGCATCCAATGACATAAACTCACGACAATCATATGTTCACAACAATAGCAATATTTATATAAACATCACAAGATAAATCAACATCATTCATTAACCTCCTTATGCAGTATTTCACCATGAATAACATCAACTGAGATAACATCAAATGAAACAACATCAAATGAGATAACATTCATATTGAAAATAAGGTACAAACATCATTAATTCATCTCGAGAATTCATATTACATTCACTTTTCCTCTATATAGTAATAGTAAACAATAACCTCACAATTTGGGATGTAACAAAACTAAAGATGACTAAGAGCCCATGAAAGGTGGATTTAAATATTATTTACTATTTAGATAATTTGACTTTAAGTGAGATTATTTTAATTGCAAAAAGGGATGATTTTGATTTGCATGTTGAGTTTAACTGGAATTATTAAAGGTGGCACCCTATATAGGGTTTATTTCACATTCAATTAACTATTTTTAAGTCCCAATCAGATAAAGTCAAACTATTTTTAGGTCCAGTCAAAATAAAGTTGAATATTTTAAGGGTGGCACTTAATTGCATGAAGATGGGATGATTTTTGACTTGAATTTATTTATTTAAGTCATTATTTTTGCCATTATTCTCATACCAAGTTTAGAGAAAAGGAGATTTTCTTGAGAAATTGAAGATTTGAAGGTGCTTTGAGTTCAATTTTTCAGTACCAGGTCTAGATTGTTCAAAAGATTAATTTTCCAGACTTCAATTTTTCAGTGCATGCAGACTTCATCAAATCTCAATCAAACATAGGCGATTTTCTTTAGAAGTAGAATAAACAAACTTCTATCTTCTATCTAATTTCTTCTATTCTTGTCTAAGGTATTCTTCGCATGTCAAAGAAAACGATAGAATATTCAGAATTAGATCATCTGGGTTCACATATTTCAGCGACAGTAGTAAAACCCATGTCTTAGAATTTTTCAAGAAATTTGCCCCTCTACTTTTATTCTAAAAGCACTATGCTTTTTTCCGAAGATTCTTTTGCATGTGGGTAAAAAAAAAATCTTTTTCAAAATTGAATTATCTAGGTTTCCTTGGAATTCCATTGTCTACAAAACCCATGTTCCAAATTTTCACGGGAAAAATTGCCCCAGGAAGCTCTAGAATCCCTGATTTTTCTCGACTGAAAAGCCTTTGCATGCCTTGCTAAAACTCACTTTTTCAAATTTTTGTTGATCTAGGTTTGCTTAGAATTCAATTCTCTACAAAACCCACATTTCAGAAAAATTCTAATTTTTTTTCCCGCAACTAGCTATTTTTAGCCTCATCTAGAGCTTTTTTAGCCTTTTTTGAAAGTTGTCCGAACATACTTGACTTTACAGTCAAAAATCCATATTTTCATAATGGAATTCAACCCCATAGATTATAAGACCAAATCGGTATTAGTGCATGAATTTTTGAAAATCTCAAACGTAGACTTGGGTTGTGTCTATCTAGTGGTCAATCTGAACTCTTTGGAAGGCGTTAGTAGTAGTACATTGAAGAATCTTGAGCGTTTTGGGTTGCTGGAAGCAACGTCTATTCCTATCACAACTTTCAATCTCGAGTTTGTTCTTGCTTGCATCAAGTATTACGAATTGTCTACATGACAAATTAGATCAGCTGATGGGAGAGTCATTTGCAGCCTTAAGTCGAGGGATGTGGAAAAGTGCTTTGCTATTCCTCCTCGTTCAGACAATTTCACTATAGTCATTAAGGCTTGTGATAAGATATGGTATGAAGACAAAGAAAGATCCCAACGAATTTTTTCTCAAAGATGGTTAAAAGTATAGAAGACCAACTTGCTAAAGAAGGTTGGTTACGACGAGTTCAAGGATAAAGTTGCTATTTTGATTACTTTACTCAGTTGGGTTACAACAAGAGGAGGTGAAAGATAGTTTTAGCTACGGAGCTACTAGAGGTGATTTCTTCACTACCTTCTATATCATAGTTAAAACCCCAAGTGACAACTAGTTTCAAAAAGGCAACTAAAGAGGTCAGAGAATGCATGAGGGCAATCAAAGATGGCGACAAAGAGTTGAACAAGAAGGTTATCATCATGGACAATGTCAAAGTACCAGAGGATGAGACAATCGACCAGTTCCTAGAGGAGGTGTTAGACTGTGATGACCTAGAGTGATCTGTCATTTGGAACCTGCAGTTATTTTTGAGGATAGAGTCAGGAGCAGCAGTTAACTCGACATTCAGTCTTGAGTTCTAATTGCTAATTTCATGAACACACATCTCATCCTTGGAGATATTTTTGCAAGAGTTTAGACTTTCAGTTAGGAGTAGTTAACTGATGTTAATTATTAGTTATTTTTATTTCAATAAGGACGTGCATGTTGCACATGTCCAATTCAATTGAGTCCTATTTCGGTTAACTGATGGTGGCTTTTCAGTTAACTGTATAGTTTCCTTTATTAGGGTTTAGCAATAAAATATTGCATGCTTGCAAGACTATAGTTGAATCAAGGTGATTTTAGCATTTCCTACACCTTTGATGTCTATAAATAAGAGCACTTTTCTCATTTGTAATTAACTTTTTCATGTGATAGCATACATGCTGAGCAACCTTACCTGTAGTATTGCTATTTTGTATCTATTCAAAGAAATTTTATTGTGATAATAAATAGATGTATAGCCTTACCTGAATGTTATTATTATGGTACTTGTTCACCTTAGTTAAATGGAGTGGCTAGTTTGATTGTTTATTGTATGCGTGTCTCGTATATGCAATTTTTTGTCCTAGTTGTCTTTCTTATGTTATGTTTAACAATCTTTGTTTCATATCTACACCTCGGATAGGTGTTGTAACCTCCTTGGGAATTTAGAAGTAAGGATTGTCGTTTAATGTTGTGCTAATAATCTTTCTTTCAGCCTATGCCTCGAATAGGTGTCATCATCTCCTTGGAAATCCTAGCTTAAAGATTATCATAAAACCATTCTTGCTCCTTTTTCCTCACGCACTATTTTCTTGAGGAGAATTGGATAGATTAAAGCTTTTAGTTTAGTTGTAGTTAGTGATCTGCAAAACCAAAAAATCCTTAGCTACAACATTCTTGGTTTTCTTAACCTTGTGCCTCTTCCAGTTGAGAAAAAAAGATAGGAGTTAGATTACTTTACTTTTTCACGCAAATTAGCATACGAGGGAGCTTCCCCTCCTAATTTGAAGAGCACTCATTACATAGTGTGCATAGTTGTATGTACCAATTCACACTCTAGAGGTGCTAATTGTTACACCAAAAAATCCAACATACCCATAAAGAGTCAAAAACTTTGACAAAGTGTTGTAATAGAAACCAACAATCTAGAAACCCCAAATTGGGATGCAACAATCTAAAATCGTGCTATTTGCAAATGCAAATTTGTTTCCTAGCCGCACACACCCTAGGTGCCCTCAAACCCTTTGAAATCTGCTCATAAATTGGGTCAACCCCTCTACAAGAACCTCACACCCAACCAAGATGGTATGCCCATCTATGGAAGTGTATGGCTAGCCTGGGAATGAAATAACAAACAAACTCTCCAAAAAATCCTTCAATTCGTCCTCCACAAATATGATATACAATAAACTCTACCAATATAGAAGTATAAACTCCACCAGTAAGCCCAACTATGATCCTGTATGAAACCACCATAAAATCCTCAAGATTGGATCTCTCATCAATGTGGAAGATGTCACCTACAAGGGATTTCATCCTCACAAAACCTCCTGAAGAAAGAACTCCTCTAGAAAGAAGAAAAGTCCAATTATCGATCTAGCATAAAGAGAAATGAGCTCAAGAGACACTTTTATATCATCCTCAAAACTCCATAACCCCCTTGGGGAAATACCATATTTTACTTTTTGAATTAAAATATCCCCTTATTACTCCCTTTTAGGTGCCCAACTTAAGTTGCAAAAATATTTCCTTTATTTCTTTGTCTCCCATGGTCCCTTTTAATAAAGTAGCTTCAAAAACATAAGTTAAATATTTAATTTAACTTTAATAACTTTATGTTGTTTAAAATAATTGCACCAAACCATTTAAATATAAAAATATGGATATCAACTACTCCCACCGACACTACTAAAAATAGAAAGATTAAAAATTGGCTCTGTCAATGCCCGAGATTGACTTACTAAAAATAGTATGAGAGAAATCACCAAAAACACTCCAGAAAAGGGAATTATGCAACTCTCAACCACACCATGCTAGATAAGTTGTCACCAAAGTTCCCTAACCATAACCCCATTACCCTATGGGAATGATTGAATAGGCTAACTCTTCCAAAATGCTAAATGGGATATGAAGGGGACATTATAGTCTGCCCTTCCCAAGACTGTTTGTCCTCAAGCAATCTCAACTCTGGATGTTGTAGAATCTGCTCATTTCCCAAGTCACATCCTCCATGGGTAAGTTTTTCTATTTGACTAAATACTCCCTAATAACCCTCTTCCAAAGTGTCTGCTCTCTCGAATCTATAATGGCCTCTGGAATCAAAATCAACTTACCCTCCTCATCTAATGGTGGTAACTCTAATGAAGGAACCACATTGTGTTCTAGTACCTTCTTAAGTCTGGATACATGAAATACATTATGAACCATGCTGCTAGATGGTAACTCAAGCTCACAGGTGAGCTCCCCAATCCAACTGGACACCCTAAAAGGACCATGCACCACTCTTCTTGAGAGAAGACTGTCTGTAAGGTTGAAGCCTCAAATACACTATGTCGCCAATATCAAAACTAGGCTCCACACGATGTTGGTTAGCATATAACTTCTATTGATTATGAGCTTGTTGAAAATTATCCTTCAAATATTTCATAACATCCTAACTTTCCTACAACAGATCTCTAGAATTAGGCACTCTATTATCTCCAAAAAGAAAATCCAAAAATTTAGGTGCCTCATATCCATAAAGAGCCATGAAGGGTGACATCCTAATGGACATGTGATAAGTGGGATTATAGTAGTATTCACCAAGATGCAACCACTTAATCCAAGATCTCTACTTCCCTGATGCATAGCTCCTAAGATACCCTTCCACCCATTTGTTGACTATCTTTGTATGCCCATCTATTTGTGGGTGGTAGCTCATGCTGGGAGTGAGTTCTATGATTCTATCCCACTCAACCTAAAAAGTTCCTACCCAAAAAGACTTAGGAACTTGTCCCTATCACCCACTATACTCCTGGGCATCCCATACAATCTAAAAATCTCCCTGAATAATAAATCAGCCACATGAGCTGCAATATATGTCGCTAAAATAGCAAAAAAATGTGCAAATTTGGTTAACCTGTCAACCACCACATATATGCAATCCTTGTTTTTCACCTTAGGCAACCCAATGATGAAGTCCATGGAGATACATTCCCATTTTTTATTGGGAATGGGCAAGGGATGAAGTAAACCAACTGGATAAGTGTGCTCATTCTTATTCTACTGGAAAGTACGACACTCTCTAACATACACGAGGACTTCATTTTTAAGTCCTTTCCAAGTGAATCTTTCTTGGATCTACCTACAGGTCTTGAAAAAACTTGAGTGACTAGCCATGGGTGCATCATGAAATGTCCTCAATATCTTCCCCTTAAGCTATGAATTAGGCACTAAATAGATCCTCTCCTTGTGAATGATCAACTCATTAAGCACTATTTACCTATCATCATGAATAATTCCCTCTATGATTCCTGCTACCCAAGAATCCTTAGCATACTTTGCTAAAATCAACTATCTCCAATCAACAACAATCTCAACTGGAGAACATAAATGTGGCCTCCTATAAAGTGTATCAACAACTACATTCTTCTTCCCCTTGACATAAACAATGTTGAGATCATATTCCTATAGTCTACTAACCCACTTTTGTTTCCTATCATTAAGATCCTTCTGGTTCATGAAGTATTTGATGCTATTATGGTGTGTTTTGATGATAAATCTACCCCCTACTAAGTATGGTCTAAATTTGGCTAAAGCAAGCATGATATCCAACATCTCTCTATCATAGATAGAGTAGCTCCTCTCCACACCTCTCAGTTTTCTTCTCAAAAATTATATGGGGTGCTTCTCCTGCATCAATACTGCCCCAATGCCCTCTCTTGAAGCATCACACTCAACCTTAAATGGTTTGGAGAAATCTGGTATTGTCAATATTGGACATGAGGACATCAACTGCTTGGAGTGTTCAAAACACTTTTGCGTTGAATCAGACCATTCAAAAGCTCCCTTTTTTTGTCAAATCTATGAGTGGAGTTGCAATATGTGAAAATCCTCTAACAATCCTCCTGTGAAACCTACACAAACTAGAGAATCCCTTAAGTTGGGTGAGATTTGTAGGAGTAGGCCAGTCAACAATATCCTTGATCTTCTCAAGATCAAATCTCACTCCTTGGTGTACAAGGACTCACTCTCCAATATGCTCAAAACCTCAAGATGTCTCAAATGCTCCTCCCAAGTTTTACTGAATATCAAGATGTCATCAAAAAATATTAAGAAAAATTTCCTCAATTGTTTCCTAAATACTTGATTCATACAACTCTGGAAAGTGGTCGGTGCATTAGTCAACTTGATAAGCATCACTAAAAACTTGAAGTGTCCAAAGTGGCATCTGAAAGTTGTCTTCTCTATATCCTCCTTCATCATCTTGATCTGATGGTACCTTGATCTCAAATCTATCTTGGAAAAATAACAAGCCCCATGTAGCCCATTAATCAACTCGTCTATCCACAAAATGGGATACATGTTCTTAATTGTCTTTTTGTTCAATGCTCTATAATCAATACACATTCGTATTATTCCATATTTTTTCTTTATGAACACAACTATTGATACAAATGGGTTGTTTCTTGGTCTAATGTGCCCCATCTCCAATAATTCCTTAATTTCATTTTCTATCTCATCCTTGTGTCTCCTAGGATGTTTGTAAGGTGTGGTAATTACCGATTTGGCACCCTCCTCCAACTCTATTACATGATCTATCCCTTTCTGGTGGAACTACAGGAGGGATGCTCCCAAATACCATGCTATGCTGAGATATCAACTTCTGGATGTCTGGATCGTAATTATTCTTTTGTTGATCGACAACTGTAGGCATGACAAAACACTCTGTTGCCCACTCAACCTTCTAATTTTTGATAAACCGTTCCATCCTTTTGAAGGACACCACTCTAGGCCCCCCATCCGGTAGTCCTCCGAGCACTACCTTTTTCCCATTGGCTTCAAACTTCATTTCCATTTTCTACAGATTAAAAGAGAACTCCACAAGAGATTTCGTCCAATGCATCCCCAACACCGTATTCATATCCCCAATGTTAACCACATAAAATTCATCCTTCGTCTCATACTCCCCCAACTGTAAGCTAAAATTAGAGATCTTATGGGTACAAGAAAGTTTGTACCCATCAACTACCATGACCTTAAATCCATCATGTTCTTTTGTTTGTAACCTTCCCCTATTCACGAAGCCCTCATTAATGAAATTATGAGTGGCACCAGTACCAATGAGTGTGTTTAATGTCCCCTTCTAGTTGACATTGGCATATTAGTAGGATTAGCCTATTCATGACTCTTGTAGGCTAATGGAGCATGGTGAGAGAGTCTTTGGCAGACATTTGGTGATTATTTGGCTCAGTATTTGATTGGATTAAGGTTTTCCATTAGATATCATTATTATTTCTATTTATGGAAACCTTATGTTATAATTTGATGTTGGGATGAACTTTATTAATTTTAATATATTTTTCATATATTATAAAGTGAAAATAATTAAAATATTTTGGAGACCTTCTAGAAGTCAAACATAATATTAATTCTTATGTGGGCTGACCTCTAGAGGAAAGAAATAAAAAAGGCATTGAGGTTTCATTCTTCAACATCTAGATTTGATGTTTTTGATTGGTGATTTATTCTTGAGCATTTGTGGAGCCAAGTGGTATGTAGATAATCAATTTATCTTTGGGAACGAAAACTCCCATTGATTGCATAATTGAGGGAGTGAAATATCTCTTGAAGGGTTGTAGATTGGAGGTGATATTTTCAGTCACTTCATTGGGAAAAATTTGTGGCCAAGGGCTAATTTTGAAGATTAAGATTGTAGGGTCAATTTGCATTAAAGGATTGTATTCTTGCCATTGATTATTTGAAGAAGGCTATTGCTATTTGATAAAATTCTGAAGCAAATAGGGACGCCATTGGAAGCACAAATTTTATTCATGGTAGC
The DNA here is from genome assembly GCA_007258455.2 of Sequoia sempervirens. NCBI lineage: Eukaryota > Viridiplantae > Streptophyta > Pinopsida > Cupressales > Cupressaceae > Sequoia > Sequoia sempervirens. The sequence goes on along the minus strand of VDFB02026320.1, from coordinate 93,245,116 downwards.
TCATATTCACATAGATTCCTCTTGGAGATTGAAGCGTTTCATTCCTAGGGCCTTGTTGATTGTGTTTGGAGTTATTGGAGGCTTGGAAGCATTGTGGATTATTTTATTTCATCATTCCAATTAGAACAGGGGCGACTTCTTCATAAAATTATTATTGGTTGCATATGATCTCCATCTTCCAAAATATTGATTGCTTCTTCATTAGAGATATAAGGCGACTTCAAGAACCAGGTTCCTTTGTTTAATTCATGTATATTACATGTCATTTAGTTGCATTTCAGGAGGTACGACTGTAGGTGAAAGTTCATATCAGATTTAAGCTCTTAAGCATATGCATGTAAGCCAAGAGTCTTTGCCTCTCATCTCTTTGGCATTGTAAGAAGATTGCATTATCAATAATACATTGAAGTTGGGAGTCTCTATTTGAATCTAATTCATTTGAAATGTGTAAAAGAATGTATGCCAATTGTTTGACATAATGTCTATAGGTTGTAGCTGCATATTTAGCATATGAAACCTCATCTATTGCATTTGAAAATATAAAAATAAATCTGCATTGCATCTAGGAATTTGTTTAATCATTATATAAGTCATTTGCAAGCATTTCATGCATTGGATATCATTAGAAAAGCATTTATATCAAACTGAAACACTCAGACCAGCAAACCAAAACTTTGCAATCAAATTGTTTGACGAAATTACAAACTACAAATTGGGGAAAATTGAGATCAATTTTGAGCAAGGCTCATTACAGAGTGCTATGTTTTGTTGCCCCTGCAATGTCCCTCTAACCTTAAACGTGACCTCTTTTTGGATGCTAGAGAGTTGGGAAATGGTACCACCATTCTTTGGCTCCTCATTTGATGAGTTTTCCTCTTCACTACCCTCTGAATCAGACTGTTGGTCTGATTTTTTTATGTTGTTTCATCAGCAGAAAAATATTCAATTCTCTACGCTTTCACCTTCACACAACATTTGTGAGATGGGTCCCAAGGCTTTCTACAATGGAAGCACAATTTCTTCCTCTGAAGTTTATTTAGCTACTCACTATCCAACCTATTAGTCTCATGATGTGGCTGATGTGCTTCCTTATGAAAATATTTCTTATCCTTATCCTTCTTATGGTGAAAACTCTTAGACTGAAATTTACTTTTAAGAGTAGAAGTTTCCATGTCTCTAGCTTTATCAATGGCCTCCTCCAATGAAGATGGATTAAGGGACTTAATCCAACCTTGCAAAGGATCTAAAAGACCATCCATAAATAGAACTATGAGCCTCCTCTCTGAAATATTTGTGACTAATACTGAAAGTGTTTAGAAATCAGCCACATAAGCCTCAACTGAACCCCACTGTTTGAGTTGAGCCAAGTCCTTGAAGTGCAATTTTAGGTTTTTCTTATCAAATCTCTCAATCAACCTCTTTGTGAACTTCGCATATTGAATCAATTCGGTCATGACCCATAGTGATCATGCCATGGTTCCACCACTCATGAGTGCTACCATCCAAATGTATAGCTACATACTTGATAGCCTCGTCCTCTGGCATCGGGTTGAGCTAGAAATATGTATTCAATTTCTGAACCCATGCTCTAGTTGTGGTCTTACCTAAGCCATCAAAGGATGGAATGGATAGTTTACCCACCTTCCATTGTAACTCCTGATGGTGTTGTCTACCACCCCTATGTGGTCTATGTTTCATTCTGAGGTCCATGTAATCATGAAAGGGCATCTCATCCTATAACTCCAACTCTGAATCTCTCCAATCCTGTAGCTCATGTTGGGTGGGCTCCTCCTCTACATGATGATTAAATATCAATGGAAAGTTAGGAATTAATGGATTGGAATTGGTTATCTTGGTTCTACCTTTCTGATTTGTGCCTCCATCATTCACCAAACCCTCACCATTGCCATTGTTCCTACCATGTCCTCTATTTCCCACATTGTGACCGCCATTGTTCCCACCATTGTCTCTAGCATTATTCCCCTGATTGTTATTGTTGTCCCCAAACAACCATTGGTTCATTAAGGCCATCAACTGCACTAAAATTTGTTGCAACTCACACTGCCCTCTAGCCAAATCATTCAATATCTCCCTAGTATTGGGTTCTTGTGGTTGTTCTTTGTCACCCATTTCTACACCTACAAAGGGATCTAACTCCGGTTGGTTCTCAATGCTTGTGTTAGATAGTTTTCTTCACCGATTATAATGATGGGTACATGGTTGCATTACTCATTCAATCCATTGTAATAACACTATTTTCCCACAACCCTTCAAGATGGCAGGATACATTGCTCTGATACCATTGTAGTATGCTGCCATGTTTGCCTTGTGTTTTTATTTTATGTTTTTTGTTTGGTTTTTTGTAATGGTTTTTTATAGTTTAGAAAGATAAATAAGTGCATAAAAGTACAATATATTGCAACAACTTGACAACTCAGAAAAATTGACAAACTCAAAATTATAAAGACCAAAAAATACCAGGTTTGATTTACATTCATAATATTGAGTTTATTTTGATCACAATAGCAACCTAGTTCATAAAATATCATTACATATCTAAATTCGACATACCCAGAAAGAGTTAGCAACTTTGACAAGGTGTTATAGTAGCAACCAACAATCTGAAAACCCCAAATTGGGACACCATAATCTAAAATGGTGTTTTTTAGAGATGCAACTTTATTTCCCAACCACACGCACCCTAGGTGCCCTCAAACCCTTTGAAATCTGCTCATAAATTGGGTCAAACCATCTCCAAAAACCTCACGCCTACCCAAGATGGTATGACCAACTATGGAAGTGTACGACTAGCCTAGGAATGAAATAGTACCAAACAAGCTCTCCAAAACCTCCTTCAATTTGTTCTCCACAAATCTATGTATAGGAGTGAATTTGCACCCCATGTGAAAATTCCCCCTTTTGCCTTCTCCACTTTAGAAAACAAAGTTTGGAGGCTTAATTCTGTTAGAGTAATAAGTTATTATGCTTACTTAATTATATCATATTGATTAATTAATTAAGTCACTTATTCCTCTTTGTTACTTAAGCTAAACTTAGGCACATTAATAATTAATTAATTGATTAATTATTAAGTCTGCACACTAGGGTTTCATTTAGGGTTTCCCTTTTAGGGTTTCTCGATCTCCTTCATAAGGATTGATCACTTTGTAATAATTGATTCTCTTAATGCATTTTACACTTTGAGGTTTACAAAACATTGTTTTTGGTTCTTCATATATTTTGCATGTGATAGGTATCCATCTTGCATGCAGGTGATCTTGGTTTTCTAACATGGTATCCGAGCTCTAGACCTGTAGCAGCTTGTTCATGATCTGAAGATATGGCCTCTGTGAGTTTCAAGTGCAAGGGTTTCCATAGGCATCTTTTCTGCAAGATCTGGGGGTAGCAATCTTTTCAGGACATTATGGGCTCAAACAGACGTCGCCATCGCGTTCGCAGTGTCCCAAAACCCTAGAAACGCCTGTCAAATCATCCATTTTTGTGTAGTTGATCTGGGAGGCAAAATTTTTTTGTCTGGGGGGCCATATGACCTCCCCAGCACGCTTTTCGAGGCATAAATTTTTTAAAAAATAGTGTTTTTTGGGGAACTGTGCAACACTCATAGTGTTTTTTGAGATCTACCACCCGGCGGCCACTAGGCAGCCACCGTGCGGCCGACAACCCGCCACCCGCCTCCGGCTCGCCACCAGCACCTGCCGCCGCTCTACCTCAGCCCCCACAGGCCCTTTCTTGAAGGTTTCAGTCGTATTGGGGACCAATCCCCTATCTCCAACCCTTGTGGGCTTATGTGCACTGCATGCGGTCTTATGGGTGATCGAGCGCCCAGATCTAGCCCCTGTTGGGTTTTAAAGTACCCTCCGTTTGGTCCTATGGAAAACCAGAGCTGTCGGATCCTCAGCCCCCAGCATCAGCCCGCCAGCCCCTGGTCGCCCACAGGACCAGGGGCCCAATTTTTTGTGGTGATAGCTAGATGACCGTCAATTTTAAGCTCATGAACTGATGACGTCAACATGACATTAGTGTACGGCCGACCCTCTTTGCCCCCTCCTAACCCCAGTTTGCCCTAAAAGAGCAATTTTTTTCTTTTGGTCATAACTTGGGCATATGGTATCGAAATCGGGCAAACGAGATATCACCAGAAAGCTGGTTCCAAGCACTTTCATTTGGTGTAGTTTATTTTATAGTATTTTTCTATTTTACTGCATTTATTTTTGTTTGAAGTCAGATGTACTTTTTATGCTTTTGAGCTCATAACTTTTTGCCACGATCTCCATTTTTGCCTCGTTTGAAGCGTTGGAAAGGTATTGAGGAGCTCTAGGTTGCTATCCATGCACTTTTTCTGTATCTATCATAGGTTTATCACTTAGTCCAGATTTGGCCCAATGGGTTGTTTGGCAATTACGTGGATGTTTTGGCAGTTAGGAGAGTGCATCTTGCATCTTTGCACTTCATTTTCAGTAATACATCATTCAATAGTTGCTTGCTGCTTCATAGATTCTAGGGTTGTTCCCATTTGGAGTTTTTGAGTGTTCCGAGGCATCGGGCCTACTGTCGCTTTTTTCATGATTCCTTGAGTCAATCGGTGACTCTCATCCGGTTTCAGTAGTAGACATAAATATCTTTTCTTGCTTGCCAGATTTTAGTTCTAGTGTTACTCTACAGAGTTCTTCCAATGCTTCTTTGCAACATGTCATCTCATTGTAGGGGGGTTTTGTCCCACTGGGTTTTTCCTTCTCTACTCCTTTCTTGCATTTGTAAATGGGTACCTCATCAGGCCTAGTTGTCGGGACCCATCTTTGCTTTCATGCATCTTATTCTAGTGTTTTAGCTTCTTCATAAGTTCATCTTAAGGGGGGGTGTTAGAGTAATAAGTTATTATGCTTAATTAATTATATCATATTGATTAATTAATTAAGTCACTTATTCCTCTTTGTTACTTAAGCTAAACTTAGGCACATTAATAATTAATTAATGGATTAATTATTAAGTGTGCACACTAGGGTTTCATTTAGGGTTTCCCTTTTAGGGTTTCTTGATCTTCTTCATAAGGATTGATCACTTTGTAATAATTGATTCTCTTAATGCATTTTACACTTTGAGGTTTACATAACATTGTTTTTGGTTCTTCATATCTTTTGCATGTGACAGGTATCCATCTTGCATGTAGGTGATCTTGGTTTTCTAACAAATTCCACCTAAGCCCATTGCTTTTGTCACACTTGGCATCTATTTTGAGCATCAGTGGAGGTATTTCTGTCAGGGATTCTCGTGCGGCGCACAAACGTCTACGCAACGCACTTATGTCCCTGACAAATTCCTATGGATAAACTTGCAGAGGTATTACACTTCTCATTAGGATTCAAGTTGTAATTCCCCCTTCAGTCAAGTGACCTGAATATGGTTGTTTCTTTCATTCCATCCAAATTCATTCCTTGAACAATCATTTCATCTTCTATACAGCTCTAAGCATTCACTTGATCTTCTACACTCACTCCACAAGCTTCAACAAGCTCAAAAACTAGCTTTCCTAGCCCCATTTTGAATCTTGGGATTGCAGAGTGGTTGTAGGACTTTATCATCCTCATCATTCTCATCCTCATTTCCTAAACATCTAGCTAAACTAAGGTAAGTTAGGGAATCCTTCCGCATCTTGGCCCTTTGTGACCTGGGGCCTTGCACGTGGTTGTCCCCCTATCTTACATTTTGGTGAACCTGACGTGAACCATTTTGGTTCCATTTTCGAGATCCTAACAATTCCTTTCCTTGTACTCTAGGAGTGTTGTAGGTGCAAGTGTTGTGAGGTTGTTGCCTTGCAACCCAACCTACGACCCCTAGATGGCATAGTTGGAAGGTTCCAAAGGTGTTGCATAACGAAACCTTAATTGGGTCACTGTTTTATCCTTTTACCTTTAGGAACTCTGTTAAAGTGTTGTTTAGCATGTGTAATGGCCTCCTTGCATAAACCTGTCCCCTCTGCACAACCTGTGGATAGTGGTACTTGTATAACCTTCACTTCACATGACCTGCTGATGGGATTTAACAAAGAACCTTCTCCTCTTTATATTCTTGTGTGGATCAATGGAAACATCATATCAGGTGTTCTTGTTGATCTGACATCCCAAGTAAACATAATAACTGAAGAGATTATGTTGATCAATTTCTTACATAAGGATGGGTATGATGCACCCGTGAGTACCATCCACACACATGACAGGCTTTCCATGCCCCCTTTAGGTAGTATTGGCCTATCAGTCCTAGTGGGACCTAAATCTATGAACCTCTTCTTTGACATTATCCCTGGGTTTGAGCTCTTTAGGGTGAAACTGGGTATCCCTTGGTTGGTGGCGATGAACGCGGTACCCTCGGTCGTGCATAAATGTCTAAAATTTATCCATAGGGGTTTTGTACATGTGATCCATGACACCGGCTATAGACCGTCAGTTGTTCATGGTAGCTACTCCTTGGACTATTCTTGTCTTGCACCCATTGGTCCTCTTCTGCACTGAACATATCAAAATTATAAGAAAGGGCATATGAGGCCAAAAGTTAGATACCCTCCCTCGCCTTATACTATTTCACATAGGGCTTTTGTAAAGGCTAACAACAATGCAGCTAAGGCATGAAGGAAGGAAGAAGAGAATCAGTCTCATGATCCTCCTTCTTCCTCTTCCGCTAGTCAATCTAACACTTTCTCTCCCTTTCTTGTGGTACCATCAGGTTTTGATCCTCATCTATAGGAGAATCCTATGGTTCCCACTTGGTGAAAGCCTAAGCGTCCTGCCTTCGAACTTCCTATTCTGCCGACAAAGCCTAAAATCATTCGGTATGATAGAAAGGTATCACAATGAGAGTCCTCTTTGTCTTAACCTCCACAGCCTCCTATTGCTCCTTCCCCCAATGTGGTGAACGGGAAGAGGTCCACTGCTGAGGCTCTTGAGCCAACTCCCCCCATTGCTCCTCAACCTGTCCCTCCTGCTCTCATTCAAGAATCTATTCCTCTGCCAGAAACAATTGTAGTGGATGTCCCTATGGTCAAGCAGGATCCATTTGTTCCCTCGCAACCTCCAGCCTCTAGCTCAAAGAGTTGAAGAAACTGCCTTGCGTGTGAATGCAAGCATTGGAAACAGGCTTTCTTAGCTAAGCAGGCTGCCTTGCAAAGGAGGGAGGAAGAGACAACGACCCCTGCTTTAGGGCCTCCTGCAGTGTCATCCTCTTCCCTTCCTTCTACCTCTCTTCATTTTGGTCCTGCATTGCTTCCGGCTTCCACTGTGAGTATGAATGCACCTAACCCCAAGGGGGTATAGGTGTTCATCACTCCCTCAGTGGAGCCACCTTTGCTAGTGTCCTTTTTAGATATCCAGCCTTTCCCTAAACCCGTAGATATAATTAATACCTCAGTTGTATCCATTGTGGTTCTTTCCTCCTCTTCCTCTACACCTCTAGCCTCATATATGGGGAGTTCATCTCCTGAAATGAAGAAAAGGGTGGATTTTGGTCCTTCTAGTAGTGAAGCACATAAGAGGAGCCCACCTTCTCCGCAAGGCGGCCCCGCGTTGACTTGTTCTATCTTGGTGACCGAACCAGTCCCGGCTTCCCCTGAGTTTGTCATTGGTCCTAAAAAACTCGGGGAGCCAAATGGTGAATCTCAGGCACAACCTGCCTCGTCCACTGGAGTTAGACACGACGCTCCTATGAGGTGCATGTTTAACTGTGGATGAAGTCCTGACCTTGTTAGTTGTCTTCGCAAAGTCGCTGACCTTAGCTCCACAAGAGCTCGACAGAGAGGACCTCAAGGGGCCCTCTTCCTTAGCCCTTATTGCAGGAGGGCCAGACGCTCCTCCTCTTAACATCCCACCATTGCAGGCTCATCCTCCTTCCCTCTATGATGATCTAGAGTGGGATGCGAATGACATCTTGGCTGATCAATGTTAGGAGGAGGCCTCTTCTTGATCTTTTGTGTGTGTGTTTGTTTTGTGATGTGTTCCCCCGTAGATGACCCTTGTCACCCTTGTTGGTGGTTGGATACAGGTGTGGTTTTTGTGTCACAAACCTTCTTCTATTTGTATTAGCATTCTTCCATGTTTGTGCTTGACTTTCGATAAATTGGGGATGATGCAAAGTGTTGGGAGCATTTAGGCTTCCCTTCCATGTTGATCTAATTTTTTATTTTTTATTTGTTTTCCTTGCATTCTTCCTGATCTGGTTGGGGATTGATGATCTTTCGCCTTACATCGCGATTACCTATTATTCATATGAGCTCGAACAAATATGAACCTGCTAAACTAGATCCCCCTGTTCCCTTTTTTTTTTTTCTCTTTTTTCTTTCTCTTTATCTTTTTCTCTTCTTTGCTTGAGTTGTCCCTCCTATGTGTGACAATGCTTGTCTTTAACATTTTGGTTTTCAGAAAATGCATTCTTTGCCAATGAATCTTTTCTAAAAAATCCTTGCAAACCTTTGTTCAAAATTGTATTCTCAACTTGGAGCCCTAATGGGACATGTTTCCTTCATCATGGGTTCGTAAAGAAAGTACTTGAACCTTCCTCTGAAGTAGGAATATCTTTGACCTTCCCCTCATGTCAGGGCATACTCTTCCTTTCAAATTCCTTGATGAAGTGAAAATCTTTCAAAAGGATTCCTTGATGAAGGATCGATTTGAGAAAGAGAACATCTACTTCCAAACTGGACATCCCTTAAGTGGACCCTCTCTTCATGACGGGTTCCCAAGGGACCCCTTCGAAAGTTTTCCAAACTGATGATGTTTTGTGCAACTGTCCACTTATTCACCTACATGGCCGCCTCCTAACTTTGTGGAGTCCACCTTCTTAGGTTTCCTCCATGTGAGAGATCTTGGAGGATACCTCCCTTTAGGACTGAGAGCATGTAGGGCACTTCCTTTGAGCTTCCTCCATGTGAGAGATCTTGGGGGTGCTCCCCTACAAATTTGAGAGACTATAGGGTGCTTTTTTGGGTTTCCTCCATGCGAGAGATCTTGGGGGTTACCTTCCCTGCAAAGCTACAAATCTGTAGGGTGCTTCCTTTGGTATTCTTCATGCTTGAGTTCCTAGAGAGTACCTCCCCTATAGGACTGAGAGCCTATAGGGCGTTTCCTTTGGGTTTCCTCCATGCTAGAGTTTTTGGGGAACACCTTCTTGTAGGACTGAGAACCTATAAGGTGCTTGCTTCATGAGGTATCCTCCATGCTAGATTTTTTTGGGGGACACCTTCCCTATAGGACTGAGAGGCTATAGGGCGCTTTCTTTCTTCAACTTCATAGTTCTGAGTAGCTATGAGGTCCTTCGCTTGTCCTACAGCTACATGTACGCCAGATTGTAATCTACTTCCTTGACAGTTCAGGTACACATTTCTAACCCTAATCCTTCCCTAATCTACTTTACCAAGCACTCATCAGTATTCGTGCCCGCTAAAGTGGGGGAAAAATGTATAGGAGTGAATTTGTACCCCATGTGAAAATTCCCCCTTTTTCCTTCTCCACTTTAGAAAACCAAGTTCAAAGGCTTAATTCCACCTAAGCCCGTTGCTTTTGTCACACTTGGTGCCTATTTTGAGTAGAGGCATTACGCTTCTCATTGGGAGTCAAGTTGTAATGCCCCCTTCGGCCAACTAACCCGAATATGGCCGTTTCTTTCATTCCCTCCTTCAAATTCATTCCTTGAACAAGCATTTCATATTCTACACAGCTCTAAGAATTCACTTGATCTTCTACACTCACTCCACAAGCTTCAACACTGTCTTTTGCATCCACTTGAAGCTTTCTAGCAGCATTCTTGCACCTCATTGCAACAAATCCAACACTGCATCACTTCGGTAGAGCAAGCTGGGGAAAAAAAACCATTGCAGCAGAGGCTCGAGTACTCTCATTTTCTCCCCCAAGCAACCTTGAATGCTCTTGGTGGAGGTGGTAAGCTCCCTTTCCTCTCCTCTATCACTTGGTTGAGTTAGCAATTTTACTGTTTTGTAGTGCTTTAGTGCTTTTCATTACATTGCTCTCTTTATCTTGCTTTCTTGGTTGTCTGTGGAGGTGGAAACACCGAAATGGGGGTTTGACTAAGGTAGGCCCCTATACAGTCACCCAACATTTTCCTCTCTTTCTATGTGTAGGTGTGCGTGCTTTGTGGAGCTAGCTGGCGAATAGGCTCTTCTTCGAGATCATCTTCGTCACCCTAGCTTTGGTATACTTGCTTTATCACATTTGTTATATTTATCGTATTTCATAGTGTTGTTTTTCTCTTTTAGAAGTCATTAGCTAGGCTGCTAGCTTATTTTTGGATAGTTCACGTTGTACTTAGGTCCTCTGGTCATATGAATGCCAGCCTGCCACCGCGTTGTCGTCCCAGAACTGTGCTTTTGTCCTCAGATAGAGAGCTATCCAAGATACAATGTTGAGCTTGAAAACCAACTCGCCTAGCCAAATTTCAAATCTGAGGATTGCAAATTGATTGCAGGAATTTATCGTCCTCATCATTCTCATCCTCATTTCCTAAACATCTCACTAAACTAAGGTAAGTTAGGGTAGCCTTCTGCATCTTGGCCCTCTATGACCTGGGGCCTTGCATGTGGTGGTCCCCCTATCTTACAATCTGATATGCAATAAACTCTACAAATACAAAAGTATAAACTACACCAATAAGCCCGACTATGATTCATGTATGAAACCACCATAAAATCCTCCAGATTGGATCTCTCACCAATGTGGAAGATTCCACCTACAAGGGATTTCATCCTCACAAACACTCCTAAAGAAAGAACTCCTCTAGCAAGAAGAAAAAACCAATTATCAATCCAACATAAATAGAAATGAGCTCAAGAGCCACTTTTATATCATCCTTAAAACCCCACGACCCCCTTGGGGAAATAAAATATTTTACTTTTTGAATTAAAATATCCCCTTATAACTCCCTTTGAGGTGCCCAACTTAAGTTGCACAAATATTTACTTTATAATATTTCCTTATGTCTCCCATGGTCCCTGTTAATAAAGTAACTTTATAAAATAACATAAGTTAAATATTTAATTTAATAACTTTATGTTATTTAAAATAATTTCACTGGACCATTTAAATATTAAAATATGGATATCAACTTCTCCCACCGACACTACTAAAAATAATAGGATTGACAATAGGCTATGTCAGTGCTCGAGACTGACTTACTAAAAATAGTAAGTATGAGAGATATCACCAAAAACACTCCAAAAAAGGGCATTACACAACTCCCAACCACACCATGTTGGATAAGCGGTCACCAAAGTTTCCTAACCATAACCCCATTAGCCTACATAAATGACTGAATAGGCTAACTCTGCCAAATTGTTGAATAGGCTAAGAAGGGGACATTACAAACAAGTAAAACATTTGTTCAATACATTTTGGAATCAAATCTGCACAAAGTGCTCTTTTGTAGCTTCTTCTTGGTGCCAAAAAACTCTCTTTTCTGCTACTCAAACCTTCATACAACTCCAAAATCTTTTGCACCTCTCCTTCTTTTCTTTCTTATTTCCTCAATTTTTTTTTTTTTTTTTGTGTATTCCAGATTGTTATCTTTTTTTTTCATTCATGTTAATGTTGCCTTTGTATAGCCCCCAAAATGGTTGCCTTCCTCTCCAAGCTTTCCACTATCTTCCCCATCTCTATTCATGATTCTCCTCTATTATTTTCTTATTTTCCATGCTTAACCCAACTCTCCCTAACTCCCCTTTGCACAACTGATTTTCTTGATGTCCTTTATGATAATGAATGTCCCAAAAATGGGCTGCCAACTCCCTTATTCCTCCACACCACCTCTCTACTTATTTTCCATGTTGCAATCCAGTTGTCTTTTACCTAGCCTCCTCTCATCCCCCATGCCCCCTCTTTCCTATTGTTTTTATTGTCTTCGTAAAAGTAAAAAATGTGTGGCTTACTTTCCCCATTTCCCACACCCCAATACCTCCATGTTTGGTGTGGAAAATATTCCATACATAGGCCCTTCCAATTTTTCATCAAGCAGCCTTTATTTAGGCGTTAGAAACTTGTCCAACATGATTTTTCAAATTGTAGATTTAAATCTAGAAATGACATGGGAAAATGCCTCCAAACAACCTCTAATTGGCATTTTAAATAGGTATTAATTTGAATGACTTTGGTTTATGGAAGCATCAAATTATTTGTATCAATCAATCCAAATAAATTATTAGGATTAATGCCTTGATATTGCAATGGTAATTTGGAAAAGAAATAATTGACATAATTGCAACAAGAGCATCAAGTGTGGACCCGAGTGTTGACAAGCAAAAAATCAAAGTTCTTCGTTTTGCTTGAAATTTTCCCCAAACGTGTATTATGACTTCCTTAGATCCCCTACAGAAGGATTTCGTCCAAGACTTCAAGAATTTCAAAATTTCAAACTTTCTCCAAGTCACTAGCATAGAATGAAAATTTTTAAATTCTCCAAAACCAAGAGGAATCAGACACTAAAACCTTCACCACATTTTCCAAAATGCATTTAAAAATGTTCCTATAAAATAATTCGCGGCCAAACCTCAAAAAACCTTCTTGAACAATTGTTTTCGCAGAAATTGCCTATGGCATGTTGACATTGTCAACAGGTGAAAACTTGTTTCCTACAAATCTAGCCACACCAAGAGCTTTCCAAAGCTAAGAGATGCCAAATGAGCCGCAAAACACACCAAAATTGAAATTCAAACCTGAAGCTTGTTTTTGGTTGATATTGATTTCCTGTACGCTTGGATGCTCCTGCATCAAAAGGCAAAGACCTAAGTACCTTTTGCACAATCACGACTTCTTCAACTGTTTCACCAAGATGTTTTATTGTGTTCATGATCTCATCAACATGAAATAAATAGGAGGCTATGTTTTCTTCTTCTTTAATCTTAAGGCTTTCAAATTGTTCCCTATGGGTTTGAAGCTTTTTCCTTCTTTACTTTATCATCTCCTTCATAGATGTTATTCAACTTATCCAAAATCTCCTTAGCTGATTTACAATGCATTACATTTACAAACTCTAATTCAGTTAATACACACAAGATCACATTCATGGATTCAACATTGTTTTCAATTTCCCTCTTTCTTGCCTAATCTTTGGGGGAGTCGCAGGAGCTATATAGACAATTACCACCGATTGCCAAATATCAAACCCTAGAGAACTCAAATATATTTTCATCCTTATGCTCCAAAAGGCATAGTTTGTTCCATCGAACAATGGTGCCCTGTTTGATGAGAATCCATATCCTTCTTGACCAGGCATATGTGCTCTTTAGATCCTCCTCCTAGTGGTTAGACTATCTCCAAAGGAACTCGCTCTAATACCAATTGATGAGCACATAGTTATACTGAGAGGGAGGGGGGAGGTGAATCAGTATAACAATAATCTTCTACTTTTCAAAACTTAATCAACTAGAGCAATAACACACATGCAAGATCTAGCAATTTAGAACACAAGATGAACACACGATTTATGTGGAAACCCTTTTGGGAGAAAACCATGGAAAAATATTGCTTATATATTGATCTTCTTTGTAGGCACCAACTCGCTCGAGACACCAATCCCCACAACTGAGCACCAACTCAACAAGAGACACCGATCACTTCTAATGAGAGGTACCTACCTCCCGATCTTGTTGGTTAGGAAGCACCAACCTTCAAATAAAAAATATGATAATTATTTGAAGCTCCTTCTTAGATCTGCTCTAATTCACCTTCATAAATTTTCTCACTGCTTTATTAAAATCTTCCTTAAGAATCTCCTAAAAATCCTTCATAAATTCTGCCATAAAGCTCTTATAGATCTGCTCATATGTCTCTTAAAATTTTGGTCATATGTCTTCAAAATTCTACTCTTATATGCTTTTTAAAACTGCTCCGTATATGAATGATATTCAATGAATTGCTTGGTTTAAAAATAGAGTTAACAAACTCGTCAAATACCTTCACCAAGGGGGATGAATTCATCAAGAAACATGTATTTTATTAATAGATACAACACCTCATTTTAAATGCACCTCTTCACCTTTGTCTTGGGTGATCCAATAGGGGTTGGCCCCTATAAAATATATTTTATTATATTTAATTTTCAAATTTAATTCCCCAAAATGGAGCACTACAACAAGGGGGTCAACCTCAACATAAAAAAATAATTTGCAATTTTTAAATTATTAATGAGGGTTCCAAGAGGCTAAGGGTAAGCCCCTAGAAACAAAATTATTTTATGTTATTTTATTTGCAACTCCAATCTACCATTAGTGAATACCTTCCTCAACAAACCCTCTTGCCCTTCAAATACCTTTGACATCAATGACAACAATTTCCAACACTCCATCATTCCTCCACAACTCTGAGGTCTTATAATTTGTCTCTAATCCTTCTAAGTGTTTGGGCTTTGGACGTCTCCATCCCTAATTACCATTTTCACTCATGCTTCGTTTCCCCAATCCCCATTAGTCCAAGAGAATTGCTTAAGTGTTTGGGTGGTCTGAACTTGGTCCTAGAGGCATATCCTTCCATCCAACTCCAACACCCCCTAATGTCAACATCATCATTGTACAATGTTGATGTCATCAAACTTTTAGAGTTGGGACCCAATCCAACCTTGTTGATGTCATCATTGTATAGTGCTGACATCACATTTTTCGTACCCCAAAAAATTTCTCTTTTGGAGTCAAACTTTCAACGTTTCCCTACCCTAGTACCCATCATAAGGACATCCAAATACAAAAACCTTGACATCCCAAAAGCCTTTCCATTTTAAAATTTTCCTCTTCAAACTTCCATTTCTTTGCATCCCATTTTGGCATGACCTCTTGTCCAACTCTAAAGTTCAATAGCCCAACCAAAGGTTTTGGTATGATTTCCTCTTGAACTTTGAAGTATGACAAGTTTTCCTATTTTGCACTAGTTTTCTTTGTGACTCACCAGAATGGCCCAAAGAGCCATGTGGTTCCCAAAAAGGACCTGACATGATAGTAAAAGTACTAACAACACCGTATTTTCACTACCCAAGAGGATTAAAGAGCAATTTTTGGGGCACATTTGAAGTGATTTGTTGTGAATAGTTAGGGTTTCATTTCATGATCAATTTGGCCCTACACCTAGCTAATGAAGCCCTAAAATAACTTTTTATGCTCAAGAAGATGCATATTCGACAACTAGAGACAATATGCTCATGTCGAAGTTATTGCAAGCGTTCTTTTTTTTGCAACAATTAATTTTTCACATCTTGTGGTATAATCTTGCAACACATTTCACAAATTCTTCAATGCCTATTACACATGGATTCTGACACGGGTTGGTGAGCAAGTTAATCATAAATATTCATGAGTGGATTCTCAACAATCATTTGCATGTTCTCTGACCTTGGGGAAGCTCTACTAGAGGATGCAAGTGATGACAATAGCGGCATGGATTAAAGTCTTGCATGGTCATTGAGACACATTTGGATGCCCTAATTCTAGATCTATATAAGGGTTTTACAATTCATCAAAAAGGGTTGGATTTGTTACATTTGTAAGGGAAAAAGATCATCTAGGTCGAGCTCCAAATTGTATTGTAATCTATGTAAATGAATATAGCAAAAAGATTAATTTCCTGTGATATTTTGTACTGGAAATGTAAATTTTTCTCAAATATCAATATAAGACATGTCTTTCCCTTGCAATATATTATCTCTCTTGTGTTGTTTAAGAGTTTTGGGGGATTCAAAGAACCCCTAAGTTCACATTTGTTTATTTTATGTTAAATTGTGTCAATTTATGCTCAAGTTGCACTATAAAACTATTTTGTGGTCGTGTAGTTTCATGTCAAAGTAAAAATATTTCTAGGTTAATACAAGGAACTCTTAAATTAATTTATGATAAGTAATTCAAGGTATATCTTTGGGAAAATAATGTATTTGAGGATTTAAGCTCTGCAAGATGGATCCGAGAGTATTAAACTCATCTAAGAATTAGGGTTTTCTCTATCATTAGGGTTTCATTTGAAATCAACTATGTTACAAGATTGGGCACTGGTCAACCTTGAAAGATGACCATCCATACCCACCAAAATCAAGAAAAACACAAGTAACATTTCATGTCTTTATTTTGTTTGCTCAACCATTGTGCAAAATCTATTATTATGAAATTTTGCTACATTCATTGTAATCTTGCGACTTTTAATACCTTAGAGGATCCGTTGCAAAATGTATTAAAATAGGTTAAGTGATGTGTATGTTATTTTAATAATTTTATTAAATATAACCCAAGTGACCTATGACCAAGGCTTATCTACATCTACATCATTTAACCTAACTACTTGAAAGAGATCTGTAGATTGAATGAAGGAATCTTTCATGAAAACCAACAACTATAGCTAAAATAGAGTCATACTTTGTGGGGATTTTTCTTTGAGAATTGAGTGTTCTATCCTTTGACAGATCTTTGGGATCACCCTCCTGGGCTTGGCAAGGATCAAAGTGCAGAAGGGGCTAAAATCCCCTTCTCCATTGGCCTTTTCCAATCCCTGAGTCAAAGATAGGTGTCCTCCATGTGCATAGTTCGATCACATAAATCATAGCTTGGTGAGAACCTTAGAATCAAGGGTAATTACAAAAAAAGCCACCACCAACAAGAGAGAGGCATAAACACAGACAATAAGCCTTTGCTAATGTAGTTCTAGTCCATTCCACTCTTGCAGCCTCAAAACACTACAAGATGGTCTATGCCTGTATAATCAGAATACAGTTTGACTCTAACCTTACTGTTAGAGTAATAAAGTAATCACCTAATTAATTAGTTAATCATTAATTAATTGGGTCACTTTATGCTTTATTACACTTAAGTTAAACTTAGGAGTTCTTTTATTTCATTATTTGCTTTAATTAATTATTATTTTTGCATAATTAGAGCCTCTAATATTAGAACATGTTGTCTCATTCATTCCTATGAAGACACTTGTCATGTTCTAATCTAATCCTAATCTAGGGTTAGCTTTCATCCTTTTCATAAGGATTGATTCATTGTAATTAGTTTTATTACTTCACAACAACATATTCATGGCAGTTGTTCACATAATGCAAATTGGTGTTTTCATCAGATCTGAGTTGTAGGGCAATCATATCTTGCTTATTTCTTCATAGTGTGATAGGTTTATTGTTGCAGGTGATTCATGGAGTTGTGGGAGTAGATACATCAACTCTAACATGGTATCAAAGCTATTTTTCCAAAAATTTCACCAGGTGTTTTATTTTTGTATCAAAGTTAGATTTTCCTTTTTTGGTGCATTTCTTGGGAAACGTGCACAAAGGATCAAATTTTTTAGTAAAACGAAGTTAATTTTTTCATTGTGAGTTATATACTATTGTATTTTCATCCCATTACTGTATCATTCAATTTCAAAACATGGAAAAACCTCAAAACATTCTCCTTACACCATACAACTATTATGAGTGGAAGAAAAACATAGAGATCAGTTTGAAGAAATTGGGGTTGTCTAGAGTAACCATGGGTACAGAGGTTGAACCAACATCAGCAGTAGAGAAGAGAAAATGGTTTAAAATATGTGATGAAGATTTTAGAACATTATGCATGTCTATGTCCCCTGATCTCTTATTTCACATTGAATCTTGCACTACACCTAACTAGATTTGGACCCAAGTGGAGTCCTTGTTTGGTAAGCAAGATTCTTTGAGGGGTTTTCAGCTGGAGAATGAGCTTATAGGTTTGAATCCTAGAGATTTTAGCAGCATCCAAGAATCTTTCACAAAACTTAAGTCTCTCAGATTGTAGTTGTCACAGTGTGATACTACTAAGCAAGATTCACAATTGATTCCTTCCATCCTTGCCATTCAGAGTCCTAAATAAAACACCTAACAAAGAAAAGAAATAGAAAAACAAACATGGAAAATCAAAAGAATCATCTTCACATGCATCTTTTGAGTACTCATCCTCTTCCAAAGGGGGATCATCTAGGAAGGAGAAACTGACTTTGCTTATTGTCAGAAGCAAGGACATGATGAGCATTGTTGTTATGCTAAGTAGATTGATCATTTGACACATCTTCTACAACAAAACCATATATAGTTTCCATATTCTATGTCTCATGGTCCTTCACCTTCTTCTGCATCACCATCACCATCACCATCTACACAAACATGTACAACAGGTATTGTTAATGGATTTGATAAGATGTGTTGTCCCTGATTTTTGACATGCAAAAATCAGAGATAACCCATCAAAATTTTGACATTTTTAGGCCTCAAGGCACGTATTATGAGGTACAGAGGTTGGGAATTTTAAGTTTTGAGTCTATAGTCCTTTTGGCCAACATTTTTCATTCTCTCTCATCTGTTTTTGTGAAATTCAGAGTCATTTTTGGTGTGTTTTTGGTCAATTTCGGGTTTTGAAGACCTTATTGCAAGTGTGGGCGCTTCAAGTTCTAAAATGCAAGTGATACATTCACTTGCAATCAAGTCCCCAAGAACTGATTTCACTTTATGAGTTTTTAAGTCACTTTTTGTGTTTTATTGTTTACTTACAATGGGGGTCTTAAAGTCCGACCTACAAGTGAATGGTTTTAAAATTACTTTTTGATAATATGCCACTTGCAATGGGGGTCTTGAGACCCGATTTGCAAGTGAAAGAGTACCTTTTTGTAATTTTATAATTTTCATTTTACTTGCATTGGGGCTTTTGAAACCTGACTTACAAGTTGAAAGCAAAAGGAATGTTCATTACTTTCCATCAGACCTTGGGGACGTGACTACAAGTTCGCGCATGAAGCTTTCTTTCAAAAAATGATTTGCATTTGTTGATGAAAGGTCCAACCCATTTGAGTATAAGACTCAAGTCACTTGAAAAGAGCTTCAAAAAATATGATTACAAGTCATTTCACTTGTAATATCATTCTCAAAACCAGGCTGCAAAAAAGAAATTGCAAGTAACATGATGTGTATGTTCTAAAATCATTCGCAATGTTGGTTTCCAGACCTAAAATTGCTTTTATCAGCAACTTGCAATTTGTTTTCCCAGACCCGAATTACAATTCTATGAAGAAATTTGTGAGCATAAGGCAGAGTATGATGATAAGAGAAAAGGCATAGGATGGAAAATTCAAATGAAGATATGGAATAAACAATGCAACGAAGGTCAAGGTTATGCTGTCTTACTACAAATGATAATGACATGAGAAAGCTAGACAAAGATCTGTGAAGAGTAAAGAATAATTGGACAAGCTGAAGGAAATTCATGCGAAGGGAAAGTGATGATATTTCCAAGAGATCTATAAAAAGGATATTCTTCATCAAAAGATCTTACCTATGGAAATTAGTAACATGCAAAGGCATTCCTATACAGGTCTATTGAGATAGGACAGTGAATGAAGACATATTAGAATTATGAAAATGAAAAGAGAGTTGATTAAAGAGGAGTTTGTAGCAACATAATGACTTCATTGTTAGAGGATGACACATAGTTTATTTCTATTATGTTTTATGTATTTTGTTTTGACAAGTTACATGTAAAAGCAAAAAATGTAATTGCAAGTGTTTCTTTCACTTGCATTTTTGTAAAATGTAATTACATGTAAGGAAACTACAAGTTAAGTTAAATTAGGATTGTAGTTGGAATAAGTCATGGTGGTTGGAGATAAATACTCAAGTTAGTTAGGATCCTCCCACCTTTTTCTCTCTGCCCCTCACCTATATATAGGAGGGTGCTCTATGTAATTGGTCTATCTTTTTGGCAATAGAGAAAACTCTGTAGACATTTACAACAAAGAGACTTTGTGCTTTGTGTATGTAAACTTAATTTCCAATCAATACAAGGAAGGCATATGAGATTTCAGACTTTGTGTTGAGTCTTATGGCATGTTATTACTATGTTCTTATGTCATAATGGTACATTTTTCTGAGTTATTCTTGTGATATTGTGGAGCTGTTGTGATAAGACTTTGATTTTATTTTGTTGCAGACTTTGTGCTACAAGTGTGAAAGATTGAATTAGTTTAATTTGTGATTAGGAGTTGGAAAGAGTTACAAGTTTTTTTGCTTGTAGTAATTCCCATATTAAGTAATTCGTAAGTGCACCATACTTGCATACTTTGAGCTGATATATGTTGTATTTTGTTCTTAGATTATCATTCTAAAAGGGTAGATAGGATTTCAGATACTCAAGACTTTGTTCTTGGAGATTTTTTTCCCATCCCAGAGGAGGTGATGAAAGTTTTTGTGCTTTCAGGAAACTTCATTTCCTCTCTCTCAATTTCATTTCAAGTTGTAATATTTTTCTCAAAAGTTTTTGTCACTTTTCTGTGAGGAGAAAAGAATATAATCTTTCCTAAAGAAAGAGGAAAGGTTGTTGTCTTACCCATATTATTCTAAGTTAGTTAGTAGAAAAGAGGGAGCCTTCCCTAAATTAGGAGAGTATCATACTCACACACTGTGGCTGAAACCACAATTTTGCATATCCTCAAGGTATACAAAATTTTCAACCAACAAGATGAAAGGCCATGCCTTACATGCATCTACAAGTCTTTAGTCAGATAGATGGTTGCTTGATTTAGGAGCTTCCCATCATATGGAATCTTCATAGGATATGTTTTCTACATTTGGTGCAAGCACAACACCACACATTCTACTAGGTAACAACACATATGTTAGTGTTAGTGGGAAGGGTACAGTTGCCATTGATGATGGTATCTTTCAGGAGGTACTATTTGTTCCATCTTTGACAACCAACCTCCTCTCCATCTATCAAATTACTCACAGTGGAGTTTTCTCCTGACTCAGTTCTTATCAGGGATTTGCACACTAGGCAGATTGTGGCAGTTGGCATTGTTGATCATGATTCTAGGATTTATGACTTTTCTCATTTTGCATATGAGGATCCACCATTACCTATACCTGATATTCACTCTCCACCATCGAGAGTACATATGGAGGAGAAATTTGGTAACTTGAACTTGTGCGTGTATTCATCCACCACAGTTTATGAGACTCTTTCAAAGCTTCTTTCTCCTCCTCCTACTTATTCAGAGATCATACCTATTGATCAGGACACTGGTCATTAATTCTTTGTATTGTCCGATGACTACTTGCTAGATATTGCATAGCTATTTGTTGAGTCACACATTGCAGTTATTCATACTAGTCATTTCCCACCATTATCCATGCCTTCAGAGGTTGCATATCATGATTCTTCAAATTTTTTTGGTCTTGGAAAAATTTATCTTGGTTGAGATACAAAGATTCAACAACATCCTTTCAGGACATCCATCTTCAGGCTTCTTGGTCCTTCACTCTACACCGAGGTTCTTCAACATCGTCCTTTGGATTTGTTTCTTCCCAAGGGGAGGAACTATTAGCAAGAGACACTGCAATTTTTTTCTGGTGTTGTCATTGATGGAAACCCTAGTCAGTCATTCAATCTGTACATCAGCATTTGATCATATTGGAAGTCAGCTCAGAGTTTTGTGACTAACTATTAAGCTAGAACAGAGCATTCAACAAAATTGTGTTCATCGATTCGTATGCAATTTTCTGTTATTATTTTGAGTTGTGGATCTTAGGAAAGGTTGTTTGGTATATGATATGTGCTATCTTTGAATCTTAGAGCCTTGTATCAGTTTGTGTGCAAGTTAGAAGATCCGACTAATTGATTTTCTGTTTATTAGTGCAAGAAGGCCGACTTGGTGGATGTAGCGTATAGCAGATATTTGAGGAGTAATTTTTTAAGTGTTTTTGTGTTTGAGCATGTTGATTTGGGTCCTCACTATGTTGCAGCCAGCTTTGGTGGGTGTGCATTGAAAATTAATTATGATTTGAGCCGACAGTTTGTAAATATTTTCTATTTTGTTGAAGTTGACTTGTAGCGATAAATTCTTAGTAGCGAATATATATAAGTGATCAATTATATCATTTTGATGTGTGCACAAAGTTTTTCGACATGTGTTGTGAATATCAGAAGAATTGTAGAGCGATTATGCATAGTTTCACTTGTGCATAAATGGATTTGCTATGCGAGTTGAAGCAGAATAGAGCAAAAAAGTAAAATTAGACAGAAGGTGAAGAAAGTGATCAATGAGCTTAACCGAAACTATTCTTAGGCATTTGTAGATGGAATTTCATAGTTCACCACTCTAGTTGTCTTTTGGCATTGATTGTAAGGCAGTGAGCTCTAGGAAGTGTCCTTGAATGCAAGTGCATTCCCATTTTGTAAACATTCATTTTGAGTATATTCAAATCATATTGTAGATTGACCTCCACTGTGGTTTTTTCCCTAATAGGGTTTCCACATAAAAAATCCTTGTGTTATGGTGTTGTGGTTTCCTATCTTATGTTCATGCATCTTTCTTTTGGTTGAATGTTATTAGTGCTTTAAAGATCAGATTAATAAAGTTAAAAATTGCAAAACACTGATTCACCCCCCCTCTTAGTGTTCCTTGATTCCAACAATTGGTATCAGAGCTTAGTTCCTCAAAAGAAGTTTAACAGCTTGGGGAAGATCTTGGAAATTGATTCAATGGATTCAAGTAGTCTTCAACAACAAATTTTGGTGGCCCTAGATGATCTTGATCAGTCAAAATCTGAAGTCTGGGAATTGCAAGAAAATCTCATGAATGCTAAGAAATTCATTCAATCATTGAAAGATAAAATCAATAATTCTAGGGAGAAGAGAAGGGAACTTTGTGATTAGATTAAGCAAAAAGACAGTAAAAGCATTGATGATGAACAACTCAATCAAGCCCTGAAGGAAAAGAAAGAAGAATGTGAAATTTTTGCCAGAGATAATGCAATCCTAAAGCATGAGATGGAATCTATTACGATGAAGATGACCAAGGAGATTGAAGACATAAAGAAGAATGAAAAGAAGCTTGCTTAGTCCTTGAAAGAGAAATCTGAAGAATGCAGCCGAATTACTGATGGATTCAATTAGTTGGAGCTTGAATTGGAACAATGCAAAAATAATGAAGAAGAGCTTCAAAAGCAGATTGTTGATCTTAGAGATGAACTTGCTACTACAAATGAATTCAAGGAGAAGTTCAAGATTAGCTTAGCCAAGCTTGATGAACTAATTAAAATTCAGAGGATTGGAGGTGAAATGCGAGGTCTTGGATATGAGAAAGGAGAAAGTTCTAGATCTAGATAAAGGAGATTTAGGTAATGAAATAAGATGAACAAAGCTGGAAGGTATCCGGTAAGACAACCTAATGCTCAAGAGTTGAATGGTTGCTATTTTGTTTGCAATAAATTTGGTCATATGGCTACTCAATTTAGAAGTAGAATGAATTCAAGTGGTCCATCATTCTCTAGTTAGTGTTTCAATTGCAATAAGTATGGTCATAAGTCAAATGAATGTAGAAATATGATGAACAACTTCTATAGAGATGTCAAATTTTATACATGCAATAGATTTGGCCATATTGCTAACCAGTGCAAATCAAAAGAAAATAAATGGAACAACTGGTATGGACAAAGAAATGTGGTGTGCTAAAATTGCAACAAATCTAGTCACATTGTTAGATTTTGCAGAAGTGGAAAGGGTCCGGTAAATCAAGGGAGAAACATGCAGAAGGATAAAAAGGGAAAAGGAAAAGTCACTACAAATGAGATTAGGAAACAAATGAAGAAGATATGGGTGGAGAAGAGTCCATTTGTTGTAGGAAATGATTCCACACTGAAATATGGTCTTCGTAATTCCTTCGGGAATTAGATTAAGGCCTCTGGCCTAGGGGGAGTTCTCAAGAAAATCCTTCAAACATCCTATCAGTAGTTGGTACCGAGATATGGATGAGTGTAGTGATTGCATTGATGATCTACAGATGCTGTTGAAATAGTTGGAGAGAGTATTTATGCAGAGTTGAAGGTCCGTAGAAGAGTTATCTTTCATAGAGTATGGAAACAGGGTATTTAGTTGAGTTAGGGAAAAAGCATTTATTGCGACAAAAGTTGGGTGTGCGAATGATAAAAGGTCATTTGTATTCTTCATTTGTTACTTTGCACCTTGAGAAGAAGAATTTTGGAGAGCTCTAAAGTGAACTTTGGTGAAGATTCAAGTGTGAAGGTGATTCAGCAATAAAACCCTAATCCAGCGAAAAGGTATTTATCAGGAAAACTTGTGAACTTGTAAATTTGTGAAAATGGTTGCTCCATTGGTAGTTGACATCAAGGATAGACCCCATTTGAAATTCAAGTGGCATCCTTTCAAATTTGTTGAGATAGAGCCCTTAGGTGCATTTTCGTCCATTTTGTACAACGTCTTGCATATTGAAGACATTAGGGCAAACATTCACGTAAATATTGAGGAGTTAGGGAGCTCACAGTTGTTAAATTTGTGTTCAAATCATATAGTTGGAGAAGATTTCAGGGTAAATATTGAATTCAAAACCTGAGAGGAGAAGAAATTCACTTAGATTGTGAAATTTCCCATGTTTGAAGAAAATGAGTGGGTCTGATATATTTTGAGCCGAGTTCATGCTAAATTTATGTGGTTCAGTCAACCTTTTAAGATTACAAAAGAGTCCATAAGCATTGTTATTGGTTTAAATTCCTCCGGTAGGTTTCCAATCTTGAAGTCCATGAAGAATCAGACAATTACCAATGCAATCGGTTGAGTATTTGATAAAAGATCTATGACAATTGATGATATTATTGAAGTGAATGTCAGGTTTGCATCTATGGTTATTGGTTACAAGATCTATCATTCCAGCTAGGACAATTTTGTATCTGGTATAGCTATCTATGCAACATATCAGATGGTGAAGGAGAATGCAAAGTATGATCTATGTGAATTACTCCGAAGTCAATTAATGGAGAATCTTGGAAAGATCAAGAAAGATAAGAAGAATTCCTTTAACTATGGTAACCTATTGTTGTGTCTATTCTTTTATTTCATGAATGAAGTTATGAGATTTGGAAAAGTATAATGGAAAGCTGATAAATTGACAACTGCTCAAATTAGAGATATCTTGCATAGAGTTGGTGATAGTAAGACAAGGAAAATTGTTATCTAGGGATATTTCAAGAGTTTTCAAAGTGAGATGCAAGCAAGAGAAATAATTCCTACTTCTATTATGGAGAAGTACAAGGACACTATCTATTTTATGGTTGACATTGATCATTGCTTGATGGAATTTGTAGATCCTAGAACGGTCTAGATTATGCCAATGGGCTATGAAGTTGAGGAGAACATCTTAGAACTATATGCACAACATTTGTTGAGTAAACCTTGAGATCCAACTGAAGAGAGGTTTGGAACCTATGAAGAAAAAGATATGCAAGTAAATAAGCAGTTGAAGAAACCTATGATAATCCAGAGAGTAAGAAAAGAAGTGGAAGCCTTTGTAGAGAGCATGGGTATATCTACAGAAGCTGTGAGAGAAGCCAGAAGAAAGAGAGAACAAGCTGAAGAATATCCTACTAGAACTGAATCTGCTAGTCCGACAACATCCTCTACCCGAACTAGATCTATAAGAAGCTCTACTCTCTCATTCAGTCATGCAAAGAAGTCAAGTCCTGTGAAAGCTCAAGCCAAATCATCCAGGAGAGAAGGAATAAGGAAGAAGGACAAGAGCACAAGAGTTTATGTTGTTGTTTTGGAAGATGAAGAGACTGAATCTGATGAAGAGATAGGAGAAATCAAGCAAAAGGGGACAAAGGAAACGAAAGTCTCTAAGGACAAGCCCTCCGGTGAAGAGAAAGGAAAGAAAAAGATGAAAATAGACAAATCAGGTATGTCTATAGAAGAAGTGGAGAAAGCCTTGATTAAGGATGGTAATCTTAGGCCTCTTTGTGAATGGTATGACACCTTTGACAATGTCGGTCAAAGAATTCTTAAGGAAGCCACAATAAAGTATTTGAACAATTTCAACATGACTCTTATTGACATAATGTCTAAGTTACCCAAAGGGCTATATGAAGTTTTGGAAATGAGAAGAGTGAGTGCAAGGACATAAGAAGAGCAAATGAGAGAATGGATACTTGTTGATTTATGTTTGGTGATATCATTAGAAGAGATGAAGAATATTCTAAATGAAGCTAAAAGGGATTTTAAGAGAAAGACAAGGGTGAACACGCTGATGATTGGACAGACTAAAGAGGTGGCAAAGGATATTAAGAGAATCCTTAAGGAAATTATGTTAAAGAATAGATACAATGTTGTCTCTGAAGAAGTGCATGTTGAAGATATTTCATCTGGTCCAATAAATGAAGAGGTAAAGGAAGATACATTTGAGGAAACTCAAATTCCTCTTGATGTGCATGATACAAAAGCTCCTATGGAGATTGAAGCTCCTGAAGTTGTGACAACTGAAGAAGTTGAAATTCCTAAAGACATGCAAGAATCTGTAGCTGAGGAAATAGTGATTGAAGAAAAGAAGGTTGAAGTAAAGGAAGTTACTATGGAAGCAAGAGACACTGCAAAGGCAGTGAAGAAATTTCTGGAAGGGAAACATGAAGAGTTTGACCTTGAATTGGGTGAAGGTCCTATTAATTTGGCTACTTTGTCTCCAATTTAGAAATTGAAAGTTGTATCGTTTGCTCAGGCGAAAGCTAGGAAAGAATTGTTGAAGTCTCACATTGAGGATAGTGAGCTATTGAGTCTTGCATCTGACATCTTGGAGAGAATTATTCCTACTCATGTTAAGGATCCATCTGGTTCTCCCTCTAGTGAGCTGAAGAATCTTATTAATTCTATAAGTACTCATTTTGAGTCCCTTGAGAAGTCAACTACGGACAAAGTAAAGAAGGAATTTGATGATAAAAGGTTCAATAGGGTAAAGTGCATGATTTCTAATGAATAATCATTATTAGCTACCTATGTGAAGAATATTCAAAGTGCACTATCTAAAGGAGGAAAGATCTATAAGTCATGTTTATCTTTATCAAATTTTACTGAGGACAATGAGAAGAAGATTAAGGATCATGAGAAACAATTAGCTGATATTTTTGAAGCCTTTGATCCTTCAACTATTTTTGTTGGAAAGCAAGAAGGTCTGGTTATATCCCTACTTGAAAAGATAAAGAGTTTGAAGCATGATAATGATAGAATTGTGGAAATAACATATGAGCTTAGAGGCCTAATTGGTCTGAAGATGGAAACAATGTTGAGTGCATTGAAGGAAGCACAAGAAGCTTTGGCGGTTAGTGGTCCGGTGAACCTTCAATCTATAGAGATGAATCTTATCTATTTTATGGTCACATGACTATCTTAGAGAGTCTCAAGAAGGGTTGGGACACTAGTCTAAACCTGTTGAAGACCAACTTTTCAGATATTTTCAAGTTTGTGTAAGTTGTACAAACAAGTTTGTACATATGCAGTTTTGAGGTTTTTTTGGTATGCGGATTCCCCATCTTTTCCATTGATGTCAAAGGGGGAGAGTGGGATAGTGAAAAATGTATATTCATCTCAAGGGGAGTTGTAATTTTGAGTTTCGATTGAAGACCTTTTTGAAGTTTTGAAGGATGACAGTGTAATTCATGTTGGTACTGATCCAACACTTAGTCATTTTTCACTAAGTGTTTCCATCAATGCCAAAGGGGGAGATTGTTGGAAAGAGACATTGCAATTTTTTTCTAGTGTTGTCATTGATGGCAACCCTATTCAACAATTTGATCTGCACATCAACATTTGATCATACCAAAAGTTAGATCAAAGTTTTGTGACTAACTGTCAAGCTAGAATAGAGCATCCGGTAGAATTGTGTTCATCGATTTGTATGCAATTTTCTATTATTATTGAGTTGTGGATCTTAGGGAAGGTTGTTTGGTATATGATCTATGCTATCTTTGAATCTTAGAGCCTCGTATCAAATTTTGTGCAAGTTAGAAGATCCAGTTGATTGATTTTCTATTTATCAGTGCAAGAAGGCCAATTTGGTGGATGTAGCATATAGCAGATATTTGAGGAGTAATTGTTTAAATGTTTTTGTGTTCAAGTATGTTGATTTGGATCCTCACTAGATGTTGTGGATGACTTTGGTGGGTGCGCATTGAAAATTAATTGTGATTTGAGCTGACAGTTTGTAAATATTTTCTATTTTGTTGAAGACGACTTGTAGCAATTAAATTCTTAGTAGCGGATATATATAAGTGATCGATTATATCATTTTGATGTGTGTACAAAGTGTGTCGATGTGTGTTGTGAATATCAAAATAATTGTAGATCGATTATACACAATTTCACTTGTGCATAAAGGGATTTTCTATGCGAGTTGAAACAGAACAGAGCAAAAGAGTAGAATCAGACAAAAGGTCAAGAAAGCGATCAATGAGCTTAACCAAAACTATTCACAGGCATTTGTAGATGTTGTCTTTTGACATTGATTGTAAGGCAATGAGCCTTTCCATTTTGAGTAGTGAGCTCTAGGTAGTGTGCATGAATGCAAGTGCATTCCCATTTTGTAAACATTCATTTTGAGTATATTCAGATCATATTGTGGATTGACCCCCACCGTGGTTTTTCCCCTAACGTGGTTTCCATGTAAAAAATATTTGTGTTATGGTGTTGTGATTGCTTGTCTTATGTTTATGAATCTTTCTTTTGGTTGAATGTTATCAGTGCTTTAAAGATCAGATTAATAAAGTTAAAAATTGTAGAACACTAATTCACCCCCCTCTCAATATTCCTTGATTCCAACAGGAACAATGTTTTCCATTCTTCGATCATTTTCTTCATCGTACATTGAGCTTACACCATTGCGACAAGAGTTTCTTCATTGTGGGGGAGCCTTCTAGTCTCCTAGTCTTTCTCCTATGGAGATTCTTGTATATGTATTGATGAGAAATAAGTTGTCTTTGGGGGGTATCATGTAACCCACCTTCTATTCTTCACTCACTCTCATTAGTGCATTACATTCTTTTCTTTTCTATCTTTTTGGAGGGGAGTTTTATTCCCATGAGGTTTTCTCCCTTTCTCCTCTTTTACAAGAGGTTAGCTTGTTGTACATGGGTTCCTCATCAGCTGTTAGGGTAGGACCCATTCATGCATCCATTCAAATATTTCTTTATCATAGTTTAGTTTCTCCTTAGTTCATCTTAAGAGGGGGTGTTAGAGTAATAAAGTCATCACCTACCTAATTAATTAATCATTAATTAATTGGGTCACTTTATGCTTTATTACACTTAAGCTAAACTTAGGAGTGCTTTTATTTCATTATTTTCTTTAATTAATTAGTTGTTTTTTGCATAATTAGAGCCTCTAATATTAGAACATGTTGTCTCATTCATTCCTATGAAGACACTTGTCATGTTCTAATCTAATCCTAATCTAGGGTTAGCTTTCATCCTTTTCATAAGGATGGATTCATTGTAATTAGTTTTAGTTCTTCATGACAACATATTCACGATAGTTCACATAATGCAAATTGGTGTTTTCATTAGATTTGAGTTGTAGGGAAATCATATCTTGCTTATTTCTTCATAGTGTGATAGGTTTATCATTGTAGGTGATTCATGGAGTTGTGGGAGTAGATACATCAACTCTAACACTTACTATGCCAACTTCCCTTATCAATGTGTACAATAAATGAGGTAGTGTACTTGATCTATTACATATTTTCAATGAAACATCTATTATATACATTAAATCACAAGATGTAGTGATAAATGGGTGCATCTAGGGTGGTAATTGCAAGGAAGTTCTAAAATTATTTTACCAAATGTAGTTTAAAGGCATAGAATGCGATGAATTCACCTTACCAAGTGTTATTAAGGCATGTGTTAGCCTAATAGATCTGGACAATGAAAATACATCCACAATTACGTCATAAAAGTGGAAGTGAGTCAAAAATCTAAGAGGGCATATTCTCACTATGTATATGACATGCAGGAGCATCAGGTACACAAAGGACTACTAAATTGGGGTCTATACAAAGCCATAAAGATATTCCTACTTTCAAGAGAAAATTGTACATGCATAACAAAAGACCATGAGCTCCTACCAAATGAGGTTAGATTTACACAGAACAAATATATTATTTTTATAAATTTAAACATGAAAATCTTATGAGACTTACATAAGTTTTTGGAATAGAGAAAAGATAATAGGTTTTTTGTTTTAGATGACGAATGAAACTTATAACTTAGTATTTGTGGGTAGAGATCCCTAACCAAAACACCAAACCAGGGTCTTCAACAACATACTCACTTAATGAGTTGTTATGGAAAAATATGATTGTTTGAGTTTTCATATTTTAGATGGGAAACTTGATGCATAAAGAATCAATATTAGCATGCATTTTGATTTTCTAAGATTGGGGAATTATGTGTAGATTTCCTTTCCTAAAAATTATTTTCATTTTCCCTGATTCTATCTACCTGGTTCGTGGAAGTCTTGAAATTCTCAGTAATTGAATGGATCAGATGTTAACCTTGTTTTTGTCTTCAGGAGTGAAATATTTCTTGACTTTCAACTATGAAAAATTGGAATTGGGGATATTATATGTGTGGGTAGAACTAGTATGCTAAGAGTAAGTTTGGGTAAATACTTTACATTAGACACATGGGTTTGGGTTTGAACATGATAGAACTGGGAAATTCTTCCAACTTAATGGTTTTGATGGTATGGGTCTTATTAGGCCTATTCTGAGGGTCAAAAACCATGGTCAGATGCATTAGAAGTATTGAAAAATTCTTTCCCTAACATTTGAAATTAATTAGAAATTTGCTACAACAATTATATCTATCTGATTTGAATAAGAAGTCCAAAACAGGTGAATCTTTGGAGCATTTTGAAAATAAACTAAGGAATGATCATGTGTTAATGCAAAGCTTCTTAGAGAAGGACTTAGAGTTACTTGTCAATTTATGGTGACCCATGAATAAGAGTAGAAGAGTATTCAAGGGTTTGAATCAGCCAAATCAAATCTTTTTGTTTGTAGTCATCCATTTAGCTATCCAATGCGAAAATAAGAAAAAACAACAAATTAAAAATATCCCAAAACAAAAACCCCAAAGTATTGCAGACATCCTAATGTGGTTGTCTTACCTTTAAAACTTTAAACTAGAAAATCTCATTATTCAAGTCAAAAGAAAAAATCAAATTGAATTCTATAACTTGGAGGTAGAATTATTCCAGATATTCAGAAATGGTTTTAAACCTGAAAAACTGTATAAATTTTGAGCCTTACACATGGTTATTTAAAATCAACATAACATACAATTTAAATTAAAAACACAATAAAGACGCCATTCTCATCTCATGAAGACATAAGTGTTAAACCCTAATAAACATTGTCAAACAACATAAGGGATTGATTGTATGGTTCAATGTAGCTTCTATACACACAAACAATCAAATATTAAGATCATATTATATAATAAAATAGTAGGTTACAAATACCCCCAAAAAAATAAAATATGTACATGATTAATTCAACAACAAAGCAATCAATGTTGCCAACACATCCAAACTAGATTATTATAAACTACAAACCATAAATTTAGTTGTTTAACATAATAAACTATCTAGATGTTTTCTTCTTGCAAAAACAATAGAATTAAAAATAAAATATATAGATTAAAATTACACAATATATTGCTAATAAATAATGTAGGATACATTTTTCTATGAAATCATAGTGCTAGTTCTGGTCATCGATACTTCTACTCCAATATCTTAAATTTCTTCACAGCTTAAACTCTTTCAGTATATGTTTATATCCAATTGATGACAATGCAATAATGATGTGAAAACAAAAAAAATGCAATAGAGAGAAAGAGTTCCAATTTCTTACTTGAAAACTAAAATAATTTTGTAGTGATAACCTAGAATTCCTCAATCATTGGGAACTAGTGTAGAGTGGACATGCTCACATGTTGGGAAAAGTACCATGTAGATCAAATCAATGTGTAGAATCCTAGAAAACAAAACCAACTAAAGGAGAATCATAAATAGATAATAATGTATAAAAATAAATCATCATTCAGGCTTCACAAGCACAAGTTTAGAATTTTAACATTTAAAAGCACATAACTATTTAGTCCAATCTCATTTCTACAATGGTGGAACATAATTGGAATAACTAAGAATCTCAACAAGATCATTTCAATTTTCAATTACCCTGCCTCTTCTAAAGTAATAGAAACTGTATGTCATAGAGTATAATACAATGGAAAAATTCAATATAATTTCCTAAACCTTATCAAAATCTTACATAAATTCTTTTCCCTATGAACTGTAATTCCTAAATCTGCAAAGTTCAATATAAATTCCTAACAAAAACATCATAGCCAAATAAATAAAATAAGAATACAGATCAAAAGCCCAAAAAATATCACTAACACCCTAACTGAGCCATCTTTACCTTTAAAATATTAAACTAGAAATTCTACCCTCATTCAAGTCAAAAAACAAGCTCATTTTTTACCTTGTTACAACTTAAAGAGGGTTAACAGATACGTAGAACATTAATCATGATTATTTAAAATCACCATGTCAAACAATTAAATTGAAAAACATGTAGCCAATTCTAACAATGTCATTCTTATTGCAAGAGATGTATGCCAAAACCTAACAAACATCATCTGATGGCACAAAGAATTAATTTCACTTGGGCATCAATATAGATTCTATCCACAAAAGAAAATGAATATTAATGTCATATTAAACAATTCAATAGTAAGCTATAAATACCCAAAATAAAATGTAACATTTTTGTTTTTGAGTGACTTTTTGAAGTGTGTTGTTTCATGTGAGTCTTCTAGAATCATCTACACAGTATTTGATTTTATCAACACCTTCCTTAGCCACCTATCATCTACACAGTATTTGATTTGGTGTTGTGGTGCAATATTTTGTGTTGTAGTGCCACCTATCATCTTGTAGTGATTTTTTGTCATTGGTCCTCACTTGTTGGTACATCATGCATTCTTGATCTTGTTATTTTCACCACAGAGTCAAGATACTCTAACTGCCCACCTTACTCTCTTCCTCATTGTAAGTTTATACTATGTAGCAAGTGTGGTTCACTTGTAGTGCTTGTGGCCACCTATGTTCTTACAAATTGATCCTCTATTGGAGCACCCTCCCTTTCACCTTCATGGTATTTTGTGATGGTGAAGACCATAGTTTTCTTTGGTGTTGCAGTCATTATGTTTCAAGAACTCAAGTGTTCCACATCTTTATGTACCTATCTTATGACAGGCTTATGCAATGTCAAGTAATTTGTTTGAAGGGTTGCAATGTATTTTCCACTTATGCAACAAAGTTGTCATCTTGTGTGGTATGGTTGCAACGATGGCTTCAATTCACATTTGTGAAGGCCTATCTACACTTGTGCTAGTATGTTTTGTTCATGGAAATGTTTGTATATCTTCTACAATATGCCCCTAATCTTTGGTTCATTCTTAGGCATTGGAGTGATGTGATCTCTTAGTGGTTTGTAGTGGGTTTACTTTGTTTTCAATGGAATTTCCCACTTACAATGGCCATCCATTGTATGCATTGGTTTTCTGCAAAAGTGTTATGGCCTTTGCTTTGTTTGGTTTATTCTATGGTAGTCGCATATGCTTTGCTTTAGTCTATTGGTGTGCAATATGTTCTACTTGTACAATGGTGATGTTTGTTCCAACAATACCCCTCAACTCCTATATCTCCCCATTCATGTGTCTAAGCCATCATTTATCTCATTAATGTGGGATTTGTAGTTGTGGTGCAAGGCGGTGCTCAACATTATCTATTAGTCCTTCAAACCAATTCTCAACATCATTATCCTTGTCCATGTATGCTTGGCGGTAAGATGTGGCAAGGGCAGTCATGTTCTGTGCCTATATGGCATATTCGTCAATAGTGTGTTCATTTTCAAAGTCCTATGTGATTTCAAATAGTAAAACCTGAGGCGAGTTGTGTGTGGATGGTTATCTTTATGGAAACCTTGAATTTTCTCATTTGGTGGTTGTTGTTGAATGATTGGAAAGGATGTGTTGGTGTCTACATCATGATCTAATGGTTGGCTAGTGGTCAAATCTTCCATGCCTAGGCATCACTCTTGCATTGATTGTAGATGACAGATTTTTTTGAAGAAAAAATGGTTGTAGATGTCTTTTTTTTTTTAGTGTTTTTTTCTTCCCTTGTTCTTGCATACATTTATCCTGGGGATATCTTCTCTTGAATGAAATTGAATCTAACTATAACTTCATGTTGCTAGAAAAGTTAATGCTATGAGTTGGGGGTGGTTTAGTTTAGTGTGCCTCTAACCACTAACAAGTGTCAACACCCTCTATGTTCTGAGGTAAGCCTCTTGTGCTATATATGCACACTTGTTTGATGTAATCACAATTGGTCATTGAGCCAATTTTCTAACTATAAGTGTCTCAAGTAAGTTTTAGAGCATCAAATGATGAATGTCCAGCTTCGTAAATAACAAAGCATGTTTGTAAATCAGGGTAAGGGGTAATCTAGTAAGGTTTATCCTACAACACAATGTCTCCATGATAGGTTATAGTATCTTAGAAGTGGATTTGAACCTAGTTATTGTCTCTCAGTTGTTGTGTTCTCTAGTATGATTATAACAAAATTAGATGAATGTGTGACAACATTCTAATGCATTGAAAACTATTTTGTGATGTTCTTTTGTTGCATGTGGGATCCATTGATTTGTAAGGGATAACTAAGTATGTCCATTTACAAGTTCCCTTATTAGTTGAAGTTGTGTATACACAATCTTTGTTCTATTGCTATTTTGCAAGCATCTTCTTATACTTCGTGAAAGTTGTGACTCTATTGCCCATTGGATTAGGCATCAATCTGACTGGTGAAAGGCTAAACATATCTCATTTTAATCATCTTTCTTGTTAGTTGTAGGTGTATTTGTTAGGTTTCACCATGCTAGTATGATTCAATATTGCAACTTGTGTTTCATTTTCAGCAACCCAAAACTAAAACATTCTCAGAAAATCATGTTTGGATGCTTTCCCTTCTTGTACATGTGTGTGTGAGGTTACTCCATGTATAAACAAAATTGGTGTATTTTATAATGCATATGTAGGATTAATTATCTGCTTTGTAGAGATCTCATAGGTCTACGTGTAGTTGTAGGTGTGTTTGTTAGGTTTCACCATGCTAGTATGATTCAATATTGCAACTTGTGTTTCATTTTCAGCAACCCAAAACTAAAACATTCTTTGAAAATCATGTTTGGATGTTTTCCCTTCTTGTAAATGTGTGTGCGAGGTTACTCCATGTATAATATAATGCATATGTAGGAGTAATAATCTTTCTTGTTAGTTGTAGGTGTATTTGTTAGGTTTCACCATGCTAGTATGATTCAATATTGCAACTTGTGTTTCATTTTCAGCAGCCCAAAACTAAAACATTCTCTGAAAATCATGTTTGGATGTTTTCCCTTCTTGTACATGTGTGTGCGAGATTACTCCATGTATAAACAAAATTGATGTATTTTATAATGCATATGTAGGAGGAATTATCTACTTTCTAGAGATCTCATAGGTCTACATGTAGTCAGTGCTGACATGAATTCAGTGACAAACCTTTGAGATAATAGTATTTTGGATATGGCGGCTTAAAGGCATCTGATTGTTTATTTCTCTCTAATTGTTCTATTGTAAAGACCTTAGGAACACCCCACTTGGCCTTGTAGAGCCTAAAGATGAAGGTAAGTTTACTCACTTACAAGAATTGGTCCATTCATGCCATTGTCTAATCATAAATCCTACTATCACCTTTGTTGACATATTCCTAGCCTCAAGTTTTGGTGCTAGTCTTTAGAATTTGTGGAGATATATGCTTGCGAACCAACAAGACCACCAACATATATTCAATAGATGGTAATGCAAGAGCAGAGTGACCAACTGTTAATAGTAATAGATTAATATATAAGAAGAAGAATGCATCTATAGAAGTAGTGCAGATTGATCAAGGGTTCAAATCAGCTATTTAGCCGATGAAAAAAAACAATTCCCACCTCCCTATAATGTTATAATTCTCATTATATAAATTAAATTTAATAAACAAATCAAAACAATTGATGCAAGAAGTACTGATCTAATTTTAAAGAAAGAAAATGCAATAGAGGTGAAGAGTTTCAATCCCTTACTTGAAAACCAAAAAATAATTCTACGGTGGGAACCCACATGACCACATGCTTGGTAAAAATCACATAGATCTTGCTGAGACCTGATTAAAAAGAAAAAGACAAGTAACCAATGTTATGGGGATATCTTAAAGAGAAATATCCAAACAAGAGTATTTAAAATCACCATTCACACTTGACAAAAATAGCTAAGGCCTGATATATTTGATTAATATTGCTTGAATCACCTTGTACACAAACTAACAGAATTTAAAAGATATGAAAAGCCTTGCACACCTTGTCCGCTCTCTGTTCTAATCCAGAAGCTAGTGGGATTTGATTCACTCCCATTTTCCAACGCATTACAACCAACTTAGATACAATTTACAACATTTGAGCATACACCATTTACAATTCAAGATACAATAGAGACGTTAACACAAACGAAGAATTGGTTATATAATTTAAAAATGGATCGCCAATGTGTTTCTTAGCTGGAACTGTGTTTTCTACAACTTTATTTTCGAAGACGCAGAGCGCTTTTTTTTTTTTTTTAACCCAAAACAAAATTATTATTACTTCGTCTTTATCATCTTTTCTTTGCATCTAATTATTATTACTTCGTTTTTACTTTTAAAAAAAATGAGTCCAAATATTTTGTTACACCTGAAAAATAAGTGTATTGTAAAATTACTAAAAAAAAATACCATTTAATGTTATTTTGTATTGAAATATCAATTAATATTCATCCAAAGAACTTAAAACAACTAAATCTACATTTAGAAAATATCAAAATGTTCATTAGTGTTTTGGAAGTCATTCCAAGCCACAACTATTTAAATTAACACCATATTTTTGACTAGTAACATAATAGAACAAAACCAATAATATTGACAAAAAATGTTAGAAAATCTCACATTTTACGAAAATTTATTATATGAGCTCTTTAATTGATTTATTAAACTTTTGTAACATAATGATCAAATAACATCTCAAATGGATTTAACATTTAAAATAAGTCATCTCATCACACTATCATAAACTCGTGTATGCATCATAAATTTTTTGTTGAGCTAAAATTCATATTGAAAGTTCCTAAATATCATAGGAAGAAACATAACCATCTGAACAACTTAGATGGCACTGATGTTCTATAAACTAAATTTGCTTCAAGCATACCATTGGAATTATCTTAATTTGTCCAAGGTGGAAACAATAAGAACTTTAAAATAATCAACAATACTTATAGCCACTTCAAATCAAGATTAACAACATCAATCTTTTTCTAAATGCCAAGAATAATCTATTATGTTTTTCTTTTTCCTTCTTAGAAATGAACCTTATACAAGAACACATTATTTTATAGTTTTTATTATATGTACACACAATAAGTGACTTTCAAGGATAAGATGAACCTCTAAATTGAGTTGCAAGTGTATCAAGGACAAAACTTGAAAAAATACATAATAAAGTAATTAAATACTAAGAAAATGGTCTAATATCATTGACAAAAGTGAGCTAAGCCTTATGATCCTATAAAAAGGACATGCAACAATTTTATGTGTAGGTCAATAATTATACTTATATTTTGAAAATAAAATAAACAAATTAACTTAAGTTGTTGCAAATTCATAACCCCACCACTAGTTAGGGTTGTGATTACTCTTCCTAAGCAACCACTACAAAAAAATAAATCTATTATTTATAGTTTTTAAATGCAATAAATTGCATACGATGATATGCAACACTAGTAAGAAGCAAATCCATGAGCCCAAATACCAAGAAGCCATATCAAAGATCAAAATGTTGATCTAGCATATGGTAAATCAAATATAAATGAATTAAGGCTCTATGGCTAATTTAACTAAACTCTTATATGTTTATAGAAAATTGCTTTGCTACATGCAACTGCAATTAACCATCAGATCTATCCTACATAGGTTACCAACATTATAATAATTTGATATTTTAGAACTGGAAGATCTAATTTTTTGGAAGCTTTTAAATATGTAGAGACTATCAAAATGGTATGAAAGCTCAAGACAAGAAGAGAGATAATACAATGAGGGTTGAGTGCTATATAGGAGCAATCCTAAATGGTAAAGGGATTAGATCATGACAAGTGTCAACATCTCATGCAATAAGACAAAATGATCTAATAATAGCTCTCTAACTTTAACATATTAAATCACTCCTAAGTTTAGCTTAAGTGTATGAGAATAAATTAGACTAATAATTAATTAAAGATTAATTAATTATTAGCTAATGCATGATTACTCTAACACAACATTGGGTTGGTAATAAAAGCTAAACCTTCCCCAAACACTTACAAGGGTGGTATTAATATTTTAAGATTTATTAAGTTGGAAGCAACAAAAACAAAGAGAAGAATTTCATAAAATAAAGATTTGGTGGCATAGAAAACTCCACTAATTTGATAAACTGATTGTTGTACTTTTCTTCTCATCTATGGTCACCAAATATGATCTCTCTTATTGGGTTGATTCATGACTTCATAGTTGTTCCCAAATCCT
The DNA here is from genome assembly GCA_007258455.2 of Sequoia sempervirens. Taxonomy (NCBI): domain Eukaryota; kingdom Viridiplantae; phylum Streptophyta; class Pinopsida; order Cupressales; family Cupressaceae; genus Sequoia; species Sequoia sempervirens. The sequence goes on along the minus strand of VDFB02026320.1, from coordinate 93,206,547 downwards.
AGTCTTCATTCATGACCTTGAGTACGATAATTTGAATCTTAACTCAAGTTGGGTTTGGAAGTCAAAGACAAGAGGATGGTAGTTTCATTGGTAGAATTAAAATTTTTACTCCAAACTTCATTTCCTCCACCAAAGAGCTCCTCCTCAAGTGGCTTATAAACATGCCCATCGATGGATACACAAGACTTTGTAGCTATAGAGTCCACTCAGTGTAAACAAGCCCTCAGTTGTTTGTTTGAGACTGGAATCCCTCGTGTCAAAAGGCCAACATGTTATGTCCCTCCTTAGAAAGGCAAGGAAAATGCAACACCCACATAAATGGAAGGTATGTCACCTCCAAGCCAAGTGCCAACACATCGATCTACTCTTTTGATAGAAAAAAAATTCTCCTAAATTATACATACACAATAGATGAAGATGGATGCTTGTCCAACCATCTTAGAAGGATTCCCGCTTTGAAAGGATGTTTTGGGCATGATCAGGTGGTAGAGGCTTGATAACAATCACCACCTTCATGATGACTCTCTCAAGATATTATATAAACGTGTCTTCAAATTTTAACGATGATCATGTGATAAAAATAGAACATCCATGTGTCGATTCAAAGACACATTGTAGATTTAAGATATGTCCCTTACTATGTTTCAAATAACTAATAATATACTACACTATGAAGGGTTGTCAAACAAGTTGAGTAGATAGGAAATATTAGTTGCACATGACACGATTGTTCGATATTAAAGCTCATAAATGTAGAAGTTTGAAGTCTTGATATTTTATGCAAGAAACTATAGTTGAATACCAAACAATCATGTTTTAAATGAATTTTTAATTACCTAAAAGTTATTTGGAAAATTTTAAGCACTTGGAAGTTGTTTGGTGGCGTGAGATAGGTTTGTGGATGCTTTGTGGACTTGAAAGTCCTCTTAGAAATCCTATCGGCTAATTAGATTTGGGTATGTACATTTCAATTTTGCTAAATGAATATCAGTGAGTGTCACATCCCATTTTTGATCCCTCTAGATTATGTTATATTTTGTTCCAGACAGTTTGATTATGATGCCAAAACTTGTTTTATGAACAAATATGCTATTATGACGATTCAACTTTATATCAATTTGATTATGTTTTAATTCATGTGCATGTGAAGTTGAATTATCTTGAGATGTTAATGAATGATTATATTATGCATTGATAACATGATAATCAAAAACTAAATACCTTTTTTGACTTGATGAGGTGGATGTAGGAGACATTTTTCTCCCTCTCGGGCGAGGAGGGAGAGCATCACTAGAGAGAAGGAAGTAGATCCAAAACATACATGAACTGACAACTCCTATACACACACATTAAAAAATGTCTTATTACGTAGCTATGAGGATATTCACCTTTAGTTGCATGATTAAATTGTGTTTTTGTTTTCTCTTATTTTGAATTGCATTGATATGGGAAAATTGTTAAGTCTTATCGTCTCTCTCTTCTTTTTTCTATTAAACATATTCTAACTTAGTAGAATGATACTTCAAGAAGTTTTCAATAACTCTTCATTTAAGAAAAATACTATTATTCATGTACTTTTTTGTGTATATGAATATATGATTATAGTTAAAATTATATTCATATATATATATATATATATATATAATATCAAATTGAAGAAACACTAGTACATAAACAACAATAAACTACTAAAAAAACTACTAAAAACTACTTATAAATGACTGAACATGGCCACGTGACCATTAGTAGTTTATTGCCAGTCATTTATAACGCAACCAGATTGATGACTAAACCATTTTTAGTGATTTATTGGTTGTTTTGATTGATTGATTTGGTAGTATATTTAGTTGTTGATTTAGTCATTGATTGTTGTAATCTGGTCACTTATTTAGTCATTTTTATTCACTGATTTCTATCCATTGGTAATGTATTTAGTCATTAATTTTAATCATCATTTTCATCAATTTGGTAGTATATTTTGTCATTTTTATTTCACAGGTCATATATTTAGTCATATTTATTCATTGTTCACTAATTTTTGTCAATCAGTAGTATATTTAGTCATTTTTATTTCACAGGTCATATATTTAGTCATATTTATTCACTGTTCACTAATTTTTGTCAATTGGTAGTATATTTAGTCAATTTAATTATTAATTGACATCAATTAATAATATATTTAGTCATTTTAATTGACTAACATTTGAGGATTTAAACATAAAACACATAAATACACATCAATCATCAATTGCACACAATAAGACAACCATTGAGAAGGAAAAATCGGTGAAATTTATTAATAAAAGAAAGGTTTTCTAGTTACAACTTAGAAATAGAGTATTACAATTTTATTTTTAGTCACAAGACTGAAAATTTGAGTTACAATATTGCATAGAAATGACTGCAAGAAAGAAACTTCTCCAAAAAGCTTATGCAATGATGGAAACACATGCCCCTTTCATCTCTTCAAACTTCTACAACATGGGAAATCTTCCTAGAGAAAGTTGTAACGTGTAGAATCCAAGAAGGAGAGTGTTGATCGTGTCCCACATATGAAGCTTTATCCATCAATGTGGTCAACAATAACCCAACTAGAATCTTTCCTCCTTTATATGCAACGTACCATCTGATATGAGCAACAGGGTCTTCCTTTTCTGCCATGAATGAAGTTGTGCCTCAATACAACCAAAAAAATTACTATTAGTCTCAATTCAGAAAGAATAATAGTGCATTATATATTGCAAGTTTACAAAAGTAAGTCCAAACACAATAAAAAAATAAATCAATTAAAAAATTATAGGAGATAGATCACATCCACAAACATGGGAGAGTTGTGCAAAATTGGAGAAATTGGCTTGGAAAATGAAGGCAACAGGGTATTTCCAGATTCAAGACTTTTACTTAATGTTGTGGAATAAAAGAAAAAAGAATCATTTAGCTGCCACCATAGTGAAAAGTCAGCAATTGCATTTGGTTTGTTAAACATGGCCCCTGGTACAACTATTTGAGTTGTTAAGAACCTTTGAGTATGTTCTAATTTTCACACTGCATCTAAATTCATCTCCAAGATTGTTGCAAGAGAAATTGTTTTGAGAAATGTCAACCATTTCCATCATTTTAAATAGGGACAATGTTCTTGTGGAGAATATTCGTGATGCTAAATGAAACAATTTGAAAAATATGCTTGCACTATAATAATGTGCACTACATCAAATATCTAGTAATAATGAAGGGACGTCCATCAAAGCATAACAGTAGGAATTTTTTTGTCATATGTTGTAGTTACAAGTGCCTTGCTAGACATACATGAAAATGTGGAAGCATAGACAAGGCAAGTAAACTGTTTCAAAGAATGCCTCAAAGAAATGTGATATCCTAGAATGTTGTGATTGAAGGATATGTTCAAAATGGATTTTTTTGAAAATTCCTTGGAAAATTTTAAGAAAATGCAGCGAGTGGGTGTAAATCCTAACTCCTGAACCTTTGAAAGCATCCTTCCTGCCTGTGTGTGAATTGGAGATTTGGATGAGAATATGAACATCCATCAAAAGAATATTTGGAAGTGGCTTTTAATCAGATATTGTACTTGCAAGTTGCACTTCGGATCACCAAATCCTTCACAAAACCTTCTGCACAACCAACGCAACATTGCATGACTATTGTTGGGCCTTTGCGGTGATGCAGGGAAAGCTCCCCGCATCACCACAAAGGCCCAACAATAGTCATGCAGTGTTGTGTTGGTTGTGCATAAGGTTTTGTGAAGGATTTGGTGATCTAAAGTGGAACTTGCAACTACAATATCTGATAAAAGTCCACTTCCAAATATGCTTATGCCTTAATGAGAAATAATCATTCATATAACCGGTCAGTTGGAAGAAACCTGGGAGATAGCATGAGTGCTTAGTTAGCAATAACAATATTGAAAGCACCTTCCTTGAATGTTGGTTTTTCATTTTGTGTTGCAAGAAGTTGGATTCTATGGATATCAAGTCTCAAAATTCTGCTCTCAAAAGGTGCCTTGTGACATTGAATGTGCTACATCACATTACACATTCAAGCAGAGCAGATGACAATTTATTCCATTAGTAAATGAGGGAATCCTTCTCATTAATGGATAAGCTATTGTAAAGAGCCCACAAATACTGATAAGAGCTCTTGAGGAGTGACCTAGGAAGAATGAGAGAAATCTTTTCAGACTTTCAAGGTTCTTGTTGTGTGAATATTATCATAAACGTGTATTTTAAAATTGTGGCAAAAAAGATGTGTATATAATCATAAAGATGCTAATGTGTATTTTGAAGCAGCTTATGGTATTTTGCATAGGTGTAGACATTCTTTGTAAGGCTTAGTTTTGGGTGGGCACAAACATTTCATGACACACCTTCTTCCTAATTGTGGAAAACCATTAGAAAGACACATTTGGGCTGCAAAATATAGGGCACATATACTCTCATTCATTACTTCTCTGGGTGGTATGGAATTAGGTGGATACCGTGGAATAGAGTACATTATACACTATCTTATGTACTGGGGAACTTGTGTCAATATCTAAGTAGATAAATGATTATTTTACTGCCAAAAAATTATACCTTCCATTCTCAGTGCATCTACTGTCATACCTCTCACTAACGCTGTTATTTTATTGACATCGTTATCCTACTACCTCTGCAAAAGAGCTCCATTTGAATGCATCTTAACTACATATTATGCACAACAAAACTCTACAAGTGCAACAAGACGTTTTCAAGACAAAATATGAATTCACTAAAACACTATTGTCTAAGCAACATAATATCTTCAAATGAAGGAGCACTGTAACTTTGATTGAGAAAACATTGTGTAGGGATTGTTAGCACTGAGAAATAGAGACGATAAAACATTGAATTAGGTGACTGAGATCACTAAAAGGAATATCGTTATTAGAGAGTTGCAAACTATGAATTGTCATTTTTCCTATAGGACTAAACAAGGAAGAACACTGTCAAAAAGTGATTGGATAATAGCAAATAGTCCAAAAACAATGAAAGTTACTGACAAATGGTACAAAGATTTGTCCTCTAAGTCATTTGCACATGGTGATTTAGAAAAAAGTGAGTAAGAAGTAAAAGAGCACTAGATCATAGCACTGTAAAATGGTCATGAGTTATGGAATGAACTTTGTTGTTCTTTTGATCACAAAGGAGATCAAGATAATAACCATCATACTGATGTGCACAGATAATTTTCATGGAGTGCAAACTTCCTTACAAATCAATTACCAAATCAAAATTTGAGGTGAATTGCACCTGCTATTTTATGTTGATATGGATATGTTTTAACCTATAGTTAATTGTTGTAGCATAACAAATAGACTAAATAGTTGTTCATATACCATTGTTTCAAATTCAAAATTGTTATACCTTATTCTAGGAGCAAATCACAGGTGGAGTCTATACATAAGACACCATTGTTTCAAATTCAAAATTGTTGCTTCTTTCACAATTGTTTGCTTCATTTATTTGATCTAAGACAACCTGTTGTATAGAAGATGCTCTCAAAATCACAATAAAATATTTTATTCCGCTCGAAGACTGTTCAGAATCTTCCCATGATAACAATGAACAAAAGCATCAGTCATTAACCTGAACTTTGCAAGAGTTTCATCAAATTCTACTTTTCCACTATGTTTTCAATTTTGAATTTTATTCCCAATTTCATCCATGAAGAACTTCCTCAGTCTATAGATCCTATTGTTAGCCATAACTTTACCAGGTGTCGAGGATAGCTTTGATTTTTTACCTAAGCAACAATTGACAAAATTTGGCCTTATTAGATACAATGTGTTGAAAAGCTCTTTGAAGTTATTTTAGAAAAGAGTTCCTAAGAGTATAATGCACAATTTTTAATTAACCTTTTTGCATGAATTCCATATCTTTGATCAACTATTTCGAGCTTGATGACCTTAATCAAGAACGAGTACAACTGTACTCTATAAAAACAGTTTTCCTAAAGAGGCTAAGCATATTGGAAAACTGCTTTTAGAGAGCCCAGGTTTGGTTGTTTTTAATGAAGGTCATCAAGCTTGAAATAGCCGATCAAAGATATGGAATTCATGCAAAAATTTCAATTGAAAACTACGCATTATACTCTCAGGAACTCTTTTCCAAAACAACTTCAAAGAGCTTTTCAACACATTGTATCTAGTAAGGCCGAACTTTTTCAATTGTTGCTTGGGTAAAAACTTGAAGCTATCCTCGACACCTGGTAAAGTTATGGCTAACGACAGGATCTATAGGCTGAGGAAGTTCTACATGGATGAAATTGAGAATGAAATTCAAAATGGAAAAGAGAGTGGAAAAGTAGAATTTGATGAAACTCTTGCAAAGTTCAGGTCAATGACTGATGCTTTTGTTCATTGTTATGATGGGAAGATTTTGAACAGTCTTCTCGAAATAAAGGATTTTACTATGATTTTTAGAGCATCTTCTATACAACAATTTGTCTTAGATCAAATAAATGAAGCAAACAATTATGAAAGAAGCAGCAATTTTGAATTTGAAACAATGGTGTCTTATGTATAGACTCCCCCTGTGATTTTCTCCTAGAATAAGGTATAGCAATTTTGAATTAGAAACAATGGTATATGAACAACTATTTAGCCTATCTGTTATGCTACAACAATTAACTATAGACTCCTACTTTTTCTCTGAGTATGACAATACCTAAGCTTCTAGTGTTTCTAGATGAAACCTATAGTGGAAACGTGTAGTCTCCACCTGAAGGAACCATCTTCAGAGCTCTTCCTTGAAATGAGGGCTGAAAACATTAGAAGAAAAGAAATACCATAATTCTAAAGTAACAATCTGTATCAAGCCAAATGTCAAAAAGTATAATTAAAAAGACAAATCCCTACAATTGGACCTCAAATTGGACCAAGCAGATTATGATTTTATCTTTAGAATGTAGGAACTTTCTCTGTCTAATATTCATGACCTCAAATTGGATCTGAGATTGGACCAATAGATTTATGATTTTCTCTGTCCACTGACTTTTGTATTCCTATACTCAGGTTCTGCTTCTAAGCGAAAATACTCGAAAGTGTTTCAGACCAGCTCAAGGTACTCTCCAACCTAGTTATGTCACTGATAGTAATCAAAGTTTTCCTGAACTATCCATATACCTGAATGTTGCATCACAATCTATTCTTCTTGCACATAAGAATGCCACATATTAACCCCTTCTAAATAAAACATTTAATCATCATAAAACCACAATTAATAAATAATTTCAATTACAAAAAGAATCTGATGTCATTTACTATAAAAAAAAAAAGTTGTATAAATAACAAAATATCCATGATGCCTCCTAAATGTAGCTTAAAGCAAGTTTACAAGATGGGTTTCCACATAAGAAGCTTTCTACTACAGCTCTCAATGAATGTATTATAAGTAGAAAACATAATTCTTCACACTCAAAGTAATGCAACCAAACATTTATTCCAAAAGTATGTTAGCGGGAGTTAACTAAAAACAAAATGATTTTTTGCTTGGTTTCTTTTATCAATATGCCACATGGAAATGGAATAATCACTAAGAAACCCTAACAATAAAAAACAAAGTAAAGGTTCAAGAAAGGAAATTCCAATGTATTATTGTGTAATGGTAACGAAGGCACTTATATGAGCATGACATGCATACAAATCCCTACCATTGAATTTCCATCCATCCAAAGAGAAAATAAGCAATGCAAGGATTTGAGCAATATAATTCCAAAATGTTATGTTATAACGGTAATGGAATCACCATAAGAACACAAATGAAGAACAAATTCTTGTGACTGTAATTATGTGATCCATAACTCTATTAATCACTGTCATCACAATTAGGTGTCAATCATCATTGGGTGCATTTAAGTTGACTCAAGTTTAATGGATTACAATGTAATGATAGCATGATCCAAGAGTGATTACCCCTTGTTGCAATAAAGAGCCTATAACTTTGGTTGATATGCAAAGTGGTTGTGTTATATCAATTATGTAGTGAATTCAAGCATAACCCATGTTTAATGGGCTATTCTAGAGAGTGATCAAGATTTTATAAACCTTATGAATGTTATTTAAAAGTGTATAGATTAAACTATAGACCAAGTTTGTTACATACTTGAATGCAATCTTGGGTCACCACAAACTATAATAATGTGATCTTCTAATAACCATTATAGGAAGTACTAAAGCAAGACTCGTGCTATATAGGATACAATTCCCTGATCAGGTTTACATACCTTAATGATTAAACACAAGCTTCCCACACACTCTAGGATACAATCCAAGATCATACCACACCCTATCAAGATAGCTAACTTTCTGACCCAAGATTTAGGGTTGTTTTTTAATACCAACAAAAGTATTGGTAAAAGCATGACCAGGGTACAAACCATAGGCCTCCATAGAAACATAAACCATAACTCAACAACAACAAAAAATACCCAATACCAATTTTTTAAATACCCATATAAAGAAAATGCCCAATGCCCTTTTTTTAAATACCAAGATAGTCAATAACAAAGGGTTCACCAAACATCAATTTTTTTTAATGCTCGAAAAAAATGATAACAAAGTAAAAATTTATAAAACTATGTGTAATGCCAAAAAAGGTTGAGACCTCATTTGTTTCTCAGAAAAAAACATTATCTCGATAACAAAAAATATCCAGTACCATTTTTTTAAAATACCCATTTCAAGTGAAAACCCAACATCAAAATACCTAAACGACCAATAAAAAATATCGAGCATCAATTTTTAAACATACCCAGATATCCAGTAACAAAACAACCGACATCATAAAATTCAAACAGCCAAATAGTACTTCGACACAAAAACACCCAAGATCAAAATTTTTAAATACACTAAAAAAATTTAAGAATGGTTTGCTTACCTCTGAGATGATCCACAACAAAAAGCTCAAAATCCTCAAGACATACTTCCAGGTGGGGAGCTATCTGATAGAAGGATAGATTTGGCCACATTCTAGACCCATACCTTGAAGCACTGCTGGCAAGAGATTCCTCCACTGGGAAAGCCCTTCGATTACTGCTCAATATCTCCATATTCAAAATCCTTCAACCTCTGTTTGTTTTCCCAAACTATTTCTTCTAACTAAGCAGTAGTTAAAAAATGTGGGAAAATGGTGGTCTTATATTGTTTGATTTTTGTTAGGCATTTATAATATATATATATATATATATATATATATTATATATATATATATATATATATATATATATATATATATATATATATATATATATATATATATATATATATATATATATTTATGCATAGTGTGTCGGTGTTAAAGCCTAAAACAAAGTTTGATACAAAAATACTAGTCATTTATTTAGTCATTTTTAGTTTTCCTAACTAAAAGTTTTAGTCACGTAGTCATTTATTTGCCAAATTCTACTAGTGAAACCTATTGAATGCTAACATGTAAGTTAAGTAAAAGAACTCACGCAATCAACTCTATGTATGCATATATATATATATATATATATATATATATATATATATATATATATATATATATATATATATATATATATATATATATATATATATATATATATCATATATTGTATGCATACACATATATCAATGTGTGTATGAATGTGTCTATTCATGTTGTAATTCTAAAAATGATAGAATTAAAAGACAACATAGATAAATTACAATTGGTTTGAGTAAAACCCCGCCCTTGAGACTTGAATAGATTTTTTATGTTCATATTATTCAGAATGGGAAAAGAAATTTAAATTATCAATAACTAGTTTGAGAAAGAGGTGTGTGAACATATGACACATGTTATCATTCTAAAACATGTATATCTAGTAATTAAATACTTGGCCAAAGTAATGTAAAATCATTTCTTGCATTGTTAGTTCACAATGTTTGATATGTTACAATCAGTAAGATAAGTCATACTTAGCTAGAGGGTATCTAGTGTTGTATGAAATATTTTTAAAGTTTAAAACACAAAACTAGCTCTTGGATGGTATGGTGGCCACGGGATTCATTGAATCTGCTACCCTTGTGAAGTGTAGAGCCACTTCCAATTGGAAGGTGTGTGGGGGAGCATTGGTTTGTGGTTGGAGGAAAAGCACTGGGGTGATTCTCTCCCTCTTGCAATTGAGATGTCGAAGACTTGGTTTATCAGAGACATTATCATGATTTCACATATCTTGTATTATTATTATTTGTACTTCACATCTATGACATGTCGTTTGTAAAATGAGATAATGATCTATTGTTAGATTGTTGTAATACTTGATGAAAAGCATTGTATTTCCTTGATACAATGAAATGATGTTATGAATCAAAGAAAAACTTGTTCAATGTTCTTATCTTAACTTGTTTGATGTGTTTACCTTAATAAAAAGAATAAGTTGAAAACAATTTTGTGGTATATTATAAATGTTAGAGTTTTCTATCATTTATCCTTTTACATAATTGGAAATCAATCTTCCTTTGTGATAAGATATTTTTAAATAACTCATTATCAAATTGTAATATATATATATATACAGAGAGAGAGAGAGAGAGAGAGAGAGAGAGAGAGAGAGAGAGAGAGAGAGAGAGAGAGAGAGAGAGAGAGAGAGTTATTCAAATAATGAACCAATTGGTTTGTAACAATGAGCCCCTAAACAAATTTTGGGTTAAGATACTTTCCCGTGGATGGGAGATAGATCGGTTCAAACAGAAAAATTTTAAATTAAGCATCACGACAAGATAATTTATTTGTAAGAAATAATATTATATGATTGAGTTTAATTTTCTTTATGAATATGATAAAAATAATAATGGGAAAAAAGAAAATAAAAAATTAAGATGCTTATTGTTTAAGGTTTGGTTTAAATAAATTTAGATGTGAGAAGAGTAGATGGAAGGTCTGCAAAAAATGTTGAGAAGAGAGAATATGTACTTTTTTAATTTGAGTAGGGTTAATAAGAGAATGAAATTTGAAAAGTTGAAAAATAACTAGATTCAAACTAGAGCTTTGGTGCTCTAAAAAACTTAACAATTTCAATTTTTTTTTTCTATCAATAAGGTTTCGTAAATTATTTTGATATGCAAACATTATTAAAATATCCATCTATTTATCTAGCACATTCATGCATTCTTGATATTATTAAAATTAAATAATTACTATATCAACAATTGGCATTGGTACATTTTAATGGTTTAATTATTGAGATTGTTTGAATGAAAATGAGACGCCTATTGGTCACATCATTTTCTAGAACTTTTTTTTTATTGTCTTTGATGGAGTCACGTGAGCTATATTGATCTTATCAAGTTGTCTTTTATGGAATGTACACCAACATTGATGAAAACTAAACAAAAATACCTTTGTAGATCCTACCAGCGTTGATATTGTGTTGTTGTATGTATACTATAGTATGGTATTTCTAAAGTAGATGGCAAGGTATGTATGCATACACAAAATCTGGATTTCAAAAGAATTTTTTAAATTAGATTTGGGTACATAATTCTTAGTTTTGGAAAATGAAAATCATTAAGCTCCTAAACAAATTTTTGGTTAAGAGACTTTCCTAGTATTAAATGATTCTTTTATCACTTGAAATTTGTTTGGCAGATTTATTGATGATGTGAGACAGGCTTGGTGAATGAAAATCATTAAGCTCCTATACAAATTTTTGGTTCACAAACTTTCCTAGTATTAAATGATTATTTTATCACTTGAAATTTGTTTGGCAGATTTATTGATGATGTGAGACAGGCTTGAAAATTATTTTGGACTTGCAATTCCAGTTAAAATCTTATTGGCTAATTAGGTAATATGAGATAGAAAGTATAGTCATGTTATAATTAGCAGTAAATGAAGAGAGATTATTTTTTTGTATAATGGAAGAATGAATGATAATTGTTGATGATATGAGTATTTATGTATCATGGAGTTCATGAAATTCATAGATAATTGTGCATGTGGATTAGGATTGAAATGTTTCTTTTTGCTCAATGTCATGTCAAATTTATTCTTTTGGATTGGGTTCATAGTTGGAACTTTGCTTTATTGTCGCAAACTTGATCTCCATTAACTTCCAGATTCTATCCTATGAATTCTCAAATAAACAAACTTCTAGGTGTTGATATTCTCTATCACACTCTTATATTTTCTTTCAAGCTAACAATATTTAAGCTTCAAGCATGCACATAAATTCTAAAACAATTGCTAGATTATTTGCATGCACTAGCATATGATCAAGTATTCTTAGATTCTTTGCTTGATTTGAGTGCAAATGCAATTGGATAGATTCCAAGATATTTTAATACTATGTCATGATCATAATGACAATAAATGAATGCTTTTTTACACATAAACACAACACCCAATTGCAAATACTTGTGCAAAGTCGTCTTGGGAACAAAGAGCAAGGTGGGGCCAATTAGTTAAATATTTGATTTTGATTTTGTATTTAAGTGGATTATGGTCATGATTATAACAATGACCTCACATCCATCAACATGACCTAGGTTAGACAACCAAATTATATCTCTATCTAATAGGATGAATTCTAGAGAAGAATCAGGTTAGTGATCAGAATCAAATAACTAAGTCAATTAAATGAATTAAGCCATAACCTGAAATTAGGTACAAAACTAAATGGGAAACGCATAAAGGATGCATTTTTCACCACTAAATTGTGCCCCCACTTTGAGGTGCATGTGAATCACTAAGTATGAATCATGCATTTCAATGTATGTTCATTCTCAAACATGCCTACATTAAATGCAACTGAATTAAGAACTTGCAATCCATAAATTATGGAGATTAGGCTTCCATGTTTTTTTATTCTACACATTTCATCCCATAGATTCCTATAAGAAAAATGGTGAAAGATGCAATGATCAATTTTGACTTGTAAGTTAGATAAAATACAAAAAATGAGAATTTTAGTGATCATGTATGCCTATCATCTCACCCCCCTACCCCCTTCAATTGATTTCACCCATAGGGTGCAATCAATTGAATGAAGATCTTGTTAGATATGTCAAAAATAGACATGAACACATATAAATAGATTGATAATAGAATGTATCATGACATAACCATAAGCAATAACCAATGGTAAGCATGTAACTACATATAATCATTCAAGCATATAAATATAGGAATCATAACTAGAAGAGTAAATCATGAGAAACATACTAATGGGATAGAGATAGGATCATTGAGAATAGTATGGGAACCATAATGGTGATAGATATCTTAATGGAAAAAAATACTTGTGAAAGTACAATAAATGGTCTTATGTGACATCCATTAGCATGAACATACATAAGGTGGGATCAATAAAAAATAGGATCAAGATAATGGTGATGTGACCCTATATATCAACATTACCTATGAAAGTATAATAAATGACACAATAAGCCATTCATGATTACAAGAATACATTGGGTAGGATCAATATGATGAGTATAATCACATAGGATAGATAGGATCATTGGAATAAAGCTCAATTTTGGGGAGTCCCTAAATATGATAAGTATGATCATAAGGTAAGTGATGTATCTCTAGATAATCAAATATGTCATTAGAGTTCAATATGATAAGGGGGAAATCATGATGCCCTTGTGTAGAATCAATATGATAAAGTGTGACAATGGATGTGATCATGAAAGTGTAATGCACAAAACCAAGATAGGATCAAAATGATATATCTAAATCACGAGGTGGTGAGCTCTGCATGTGGGGTAGGGTTTTGAGTTTTTCTATGTACTTTATCTTTTCCTTTGTTGTCTGGTTTTACGTCATACTACATTCATTATAGGAATTTTCATTTAAAATGGTTTCAACCAACTTCAACCCAAAAATTGTTGTTGGTGTTGATGGTGTGATGTTTGTGAACAATGGCTCCTCCGAACAAGCAACCACAAAAGTTTGTGTTGGAAGTATTCCACGAGGTATGCCTTTTGAGACTCTTGCGGATGTGGTTTTACCGACCACAGACTTTGATTCTGCATGTCAATGGTTAGAACAACATACTCTTATAGGTTAATTTGTTGGGAGGGTCCCACCTGAAAGCATGCTAAGAAATTGGGTTTCCAAGTCATGGGCTCTTCATGGGATTCGTCTCGATGGGGTCTACAATCTCACCAAAAGGATTTTCCTTTTTTTCTTTGTTGAAGTTAGCCATGTTCAAGCCATTTTCAAGCATGGGCCTTGGTATGTCCGATCGTCTCTTTTAGTTTTCAGTTGTGGTCTCGAGACTTCTCTATCTCGGATGATAAGAAACTTTGTGTACTTGTCTGACTTGAATTCTCAAGTCTTCCTTTTCCTTGCTAGCATTTTCTCCTAGCTATTGTTGTGTCTCTTGGGAAAGTCATTTGTGTTGAGGTCAATTGTTTTTACCATGCTTGACCCCAGAAACAGGTTTGTGTTGAAGTGGATTTATCTCATGATCTCAAGGACACAATTGATATTCAAATTGGCAACATTCACCACACTCAATGTGTACTCTATTTGAATTTACCAAATACATGTTTCTATTGCCAATCCTCGGATCATAAGATTAAGGATTTTCCTTTGGTGGTTTCGAGGGACAAGCCCCCTCCAAAGTTTTTGGACCCTCCATGGGTTGTTGATATGTCAAAACCAAATGAGAAATGGACCACAGTTGTTCACAAAAGGAAGGTTGGCCCATCTAATAGTGAACCAAGCAAGCCCTTGGATTTTGTTGTGACATAGAAACACAATGTGATTTCAAATCCTTCTTTCAAGGGGAAAACGAGTGCCACCTCCACTGAATCTAAGGCTCCAGGTCACCGAAGCATTATGCGAATGCCTCAATCAGCCTTAATTTTTTCTTCTTAGCTGTAGAATTTGCACTACTCTCACAGTCTGTTGGGGTGCACAGAGGTTGGTGAATACATTCCAAAAAAGCGAAGAAATGGTATGTTTAGTTTTCAAAAGGCTTAACAGTTTTTTCAAAATTGTTTCTCCTCCTTAGATGATGAGGATGATATGTAAGAAGTTTTATCATGAAATTTCTTTCATGGAATATCCAAGGTCTAACTGACCTCACCAGGAAGTATTCTATGTGAGATAATCGACAACATTATCCTGGTATTGATGTTTTGTGTCTTTAGGAAATTAAGATTGCTTCTTTCATGCTCTCTGCAACATGTCAGGTGATTTGGCTGGATGGCCTAGTTTTTTCTTCCAATTGTGATTATGGTCGTGGAGGGGTTGTCACCCACAATGGAATTCTAGTGTGATTGATCATGGGTCTGATCCAATGCATCGACTTTTCTGGATCCTCATGTCAATTGAAAATCATTATTTTGGGATCATTAGTGTTTATGTTGCCAACGATGATGTTGAGAGATCTTCTCTTTGGTGGTGGATTATGAACTCAATGCCCCTAGCCACTTGGGTTATGTGCGGAGATTTTAATATGGTTGAGGTGGCCTTTGATAAAGATGGGGGAAGTGCCTTTTCAATGAGTAGTTGGAGAGCGGGAGGCTTGGTTCTACATGCACAATAAATTGGGTCTTTTTGATCCCAACTAATTTCGTTGTCATCCTCAAGTTGTATGTCATACATGGAGAAATCTTCAGGCAAGAAATGATAGAGTTCTTAAAAAACTTGATTGTGCCATGATTATAGCATAATATTTTTTCTCTTTTGCCTCCTGTTAAGATCTTATGGTGATACCTCTTCCCAGGGTCACCTTGTCAGACTACTTTCCCATTAAATTTTCTATCAATTAGAAAATGAGGCTGGAATGGCCTTCCAAGACTCAATTTTTTTCTAAATACTTCTTTGTTGAGTCATCAACCCACATTGGCTCACATCCATAAAATTTGGAATCTGGAATGGTGTCATACTCAACACTCTAGGTGGATTGCTTGGTGGAATCATGTCATTTGATGCACTTCTCACTTTCTTCATATCTATGGTCGTTAGTTTTCCATCTTCTATTGGCGGTCCTATGAGGCCACCACCTTGGAACTCCACCGAGCCATGGAGGCTCTCTCCGCCAACCCTTTCTCTCTCATCTTGTAATCTTGGGTGGCCCAGCTTCGACACTAGTAGCAGATCGTCGATAATCATGTAGGTAGAGGAGCCAAGATCAAAGATAGAATGCACTAGATTAAAGTGGGGGACCATGCCTCAAAAGAGTTCTTTTTGGCTCTTCATTCTCATCACTTTACAACAGGTATCAAAAAAATCAAGGAAGGCCAAACGATAATCTATGAGCTACCAAGAATTCTCTAGTTGTTTATTCGCCATTACAAGAATTTTTTCACTGCTCAAGAAGTCTCCCCTAAGTGAGATTATGCTCTCTAAGATTGCCTTCAGGTTGTCCCACACAAGCTTTTGGAGGCTCAACATGCTTTCTACAAGCAATTTCTCTCCATGGAAGATTTAAAGGAAGCTGTTAATTCCATGGTTGACGATAAGGCGCCAACTTGTGATGGCTTTCCTAGTGAATTTTATGTAGCCTTATGGCCACGTGTTGGAACTGACCTCTATAAGGTCTATCTGGATTTCAATTTTTTTTAAAAAATTATATTTGGGGACATAATTCCTAATTGTGGTAAATGAAAATCATTTTAAGACCACAAACAAATTTTTGGTTAAGAGACATTCCATGTATTAAATGAATTTTTGATCACTTGAAATTTGTTTGGCAGATTTATCGCATGCCTAGAAGTTGTTTGGTGATGTGAGACAAGCTTTCCAAATCTTTGTGGACTTGCAATTCCCCTTAAAATTCTATCAACTAGTTAGTAATATGAGAGAAAGTATAATCATGTTATAATTAGTAATAAATGAAGAGATTATTTTGTTGAATAATGGAAGAATGATTGATATTTGTTGATGACGTGAATATTTATGTATCATGGAGTTCATAAAATTCCTAGATAATTTTGCATGTGGATTAGGACTAAATGTTTCTTTTTTGCTCAATGTCATGTCAAATTTATTATTCTAGATTGGGTTCATAGTTGCAACTTTGATTTGTCACCACAAACTTGATCTCTATTGACTTCTAGATTCTATCCTATAAATTCTCAAATAAACAAACTTCTAGGTGTTGATATTCTCTATCACACTCTTATATTTTTCTTTCAAGCTAACAATATTTAAGCTTCAACCATGCACATAAATTTTAATTATAATTGCTATAGATTCACATGCACTAGCATATGATCAAGTATTCTTATATTTCTTGTTTGATTTGAGTGTAGATGCAATTGGATAGATTACAAGATATTTTAATATGTTATGATAATAATGAGAGTAAATGAATGTATTTTTACACATAAACATAACACCCGATTGCAAATACTTGTGTAAAGTCGTCTTGGGACACCAAAGTGTAAGGTGAGACCAATTAGTTAAATATTTTATTTTGATTTTGCATTTAAGTGGATTACGATCATGATTATAACAATGACCTGGTTAGGAGGGGATTCCAACTGGTTAATAGATGCTCCCTTTGCAAGCAGGAAGAGGATTCAATTATGCACATTTTCTTTCACTGCAAATTTGTGAGGGAGGTGTGGTCCTACTTCTTGTCATTGTTATCCTTGGACTGGGTGTTTCCTCACTCAATGAAGTTGTTTATAGAAAGCTGGTCAAATTGTCCTTTCTCCCATAATTTTATTGTCAACCTCTAGAACCAAGTTCCTCCCTTTGTCACCTGGGGATTATGGAAGGAAATAAATAATAGGATATTCAGGGAAGTGGAGAGAAGTAGCTGAGAGGTTAGTTTGATTATAAAAACATAGATTAAGGAAAACATTGAGGCAGGAAGATACTATTTTTCCAAAGCTTGTCCTAACTACAAAGAGATGAGGATTAAGCATAATTGGGGCATAAGGAAGGACCTTACCAAATTCAATTGGTCATTGATGCAAACTAGAATGGAAAATATGTGGAGTCCACCATAGAAGGATTGGATAAAGTGTAACTTTGATGGGTACTCAAAAGGCAACCCGGGATTAGCAAGGGATGGAGGTCTATTAAGAAACCACAAAGGGGAATGCATAGTGTGCTTTGGTGTGAATATGGGTGTCTGTTCTAATAATAAAGTTAAAGCAATGGCTGTGTTAGGGGGCTTCAAAACTCTTAAGGAGCTTGGTCTTAAAAATGTTATAATAGAAGGGGATTCCAAGCTAATTGTGGATATTATGAATGGAGTGGTTGTGCCGCCATGGGAGTTAAAAAATATAATTGATAAATTCCTAGCCCTAAAGAATTACTTTACCAACTACAAGGTGTAACATGTCTATAGAGAAGGAAACAAAGTTGCTAACTGTGCCACCAACTTGGCTCTAAGTTGTATGGGGTGGACCAGATGGACACATGGTAATATTCCAAAGTCTTTGAGAGACGTGATACTAAATGAAAAATTTGGAAATGATTACAATATGCAAAGATAAAATGTTGAAGTTAAGCGGTAAGCAAGGGTGACATGTGGTGTTTAAAGGATTACCGTGTAATGATGATATTGGGAGTACAGGGTTATTTTTGATGATCTCTACTGGAAGTAAAATTAATTATTCTTCCTTCCTCGAGGTGAATGATGATCACATGGAGTTTCTAAAGTTGTAAAGGGTTGTCATTTCAAATCATGTTGATTTTCCTAGTGTCAATCATTCCCACAATTGTAATGTTGAGCAAGGTAAGTTAATTAATAAGGATTTTAATACTTGTAAGAAAAATGATGGGTTAATGGTACTGGGAATTATGTCACTAGAATTCACCAAAAGAAACTTCTCAACTCTACATTTTTGTATTGACTAGATGTTTGTTATTTGGCGAAAGAATGCATTAAGGAAAGAAGCAGAAGGAGTGGGAGATTATGAATAAAATCTCGCTACAGCCTAAGAATTTGTAGAGAAGCAAAATGGGAGGCCCATGGAAGTGCACTGAGCCTCCTAATTATCAAGATCTTAAGAAGAATGTGGATTTATGGAGGCTTTTCAAAAATGCGAGGATGGTTCCATTCTTTCAATCTCTAAAGGGGTACAATGAGAACCTAACGACAAAGTTTACCAATTCCTAGAGGAAAGGATGTGTTTCCATTGGTGCGGTGAAGTTTGAGGCCACGACGAGGTTCGTTGTTGAAACAACTGGTCTGCAAAACCAAGGGATTAAAGTTGCAAAGAAAAGTGGGGCTGATTATCAGAAGTTCATGGATAAATTCCTACATGAAGGAGAGAACCTAAAAATATTTTAAAATAGGTATGCTACGTTGGAACTCCCTCCTCCCTTTGCTTTGGTTAGCTTGTTTGTTATGTGGTATTTTACTTTAGAGGGAAGTGTGCTGTAGAAAATTGGACCCTTTGCTTGATATTGATTGTTTCATGATTAAATGGACTTAACAAGGTCTTAAATCTAGTGTTGTGAGGTATTTTATGCATCCACACTAGGTCCTGGACCCTTGCAAATTAAATAAAATACATTTAATGATGTCTTGTTAAAGTGTTGAAGTGTTGTAATACATTTCTACACTCTTCTAGACTCTTTTTATTATAATTCATTTAAATATTCCTTTTTACTCATCAACAAGTCCTATATTGAAGTGTTGTAAAGTCTTGTAACAAGCCTTCATGCCTTTCTAGGTACATCTTCACTATTTACACCTTTCTCATGCTTTATTTTGTCTTTTTATGCCCTCACATGACTTAATTAAGTGTATTTTTGAATGTAAACCCGACAAACAATATTAAATGCAAGATTATTCTTGACACCCACTTTTGAGTCCAAGGTGGGACCCATTTGCCATGGGTGGCGAATGAGTCCTTCTTGGCTCTAATTTCAAAAATATTTCAAATTTCCTTTTGGGTTTTTATTTAAAAATCACTTGATGTCGGCCTGTGATGAGGTATGAACGGATAGTAAGGCATAATATTGTATAAATAAGTGTTTCTACCTTCATTTTGACATCCTCCATCATCTATAATCTTCTTCTAATCTCTAATCTCTTATTTATCATTCAAATATCATACATTCTTCTATCGAGCAACTTAGGTTTCAAGGCATTTAGAGATCAATTTTTAGACTTTCAAGGGAAAATTCTACATGTTATGTTGTAGACTTTCAATATCAATCATCATGGCAAGGTAATTTATTCCATTATTGCATGTTTCATTCCATTCTTTCATCATTTTGGTTTAATTACCTAAACGGGGTTGGACCAAGGCAAACCCCCATGCCTTAACAATCAACATTTCTTCTCTTCTTCTTGTGTGTTTGTAGATTTAGGTCTCTTGGAAGCTTTAAAAGAATTGAAGATCAAGTTACAAAGTCATTCAAGTCATCTCTTTATCATTTAAGGCAAAACATCAACAAAAAGTCACTTTCAGACCCAAATCCGGTAATTTCAGAAGCAGAGACCTATAGGAGACAAAAGTGTAGATCTAACTCCATAGAGTCAACCTTTGATTTTTTAGATTCCTATAGGTGGAATGAATCACCACCCATGGCGAATGAGTCCCATCTATAGGCCTAAAAAGTGGTTTTCTCATATTTCAGCTCTCGACAGTCAGAAATAAGTTTCCAAAACATTTCATCAGAAGTAGGACTAATTCGCCATGCATGGTGAATCAGTCCTAGTGGCCATTAAATTTTTTTTCTAACACATTCCAGAATCTTCTAGTGACATCATTCTACCTCCAGGTGCACTTTGTTCAGTCTCATTCATTTCTGTTTTCATTTACTTAAGTTTCTAGTTCATATTTGCATTCAACATTGTGTTTTCTAGCACTTTTACATTAGATCAATTTACATTCTTTAGTCTGCATTTTCATTAAGTTTCCAGCATTAAGACACGTTGACACACTCCAAATTTTCTTTTCATTCTTCCATCCTTTGGTCTTGAGTGTTAACGTTGTGCATTTTGGCCCCCATTTTCCCTCTCCTTCTAGGTGAAAAACCCTAGGAGGAGCTAAGAAGGATTTGGGAGTCAAAATCCTTCGTTTCATTTTGGTGAACCTACTTTTGATCACTTTCTTGTCTGATTTTGGAGTCCTTCATCATAAATCTAGGCTTGCATTGAGCTTGCATTAGGATTTGCATGCTAGGTGTTAAATTTTGCATTCATAAAAAAGTGCATAATAGATTGCCTTTTTGCATCTTTCATCATTGAAAATCTCTAAAATTCTGCATGTTTCATTTAGACCTGCATCATAGCATTTTGAAAACATACAAATCAGTCACAAAGTTCTGAAAATCTTGAAAACAGTCCATACTGGGACTCATTCGCCACCCTGGGCGAATCAGTCCCTTTTGACCCTTGAAACAACACTTTATAGAATTCAAAGTTTGTTTTTAGGCTTCTGTTTGGTGCCTTAACCTATATATATTAGTTAGTTGCATTTTTGTAGCATGCATTTCTGTAGATTTCATTTGAAATAGCTCATTTCATGCATTGTTTCATTTCACTTTTTTTTTGCACTCACCACATTTCCTTTTCAGATTGTTGCATTGTAAAAAATAGAAATCACTTCAAACCTGAACATTGCATTTCATTGTACTTTCTTTCATTTCAATATGTTTTCTTTCACAAGATGTGCTCTTGATTTGATTAAACATGGATTTAACATACATAATGCTCCCTTTTATGAGTCTTCTTTTGAGTACCATAATAGGAACTTTAAGAAACAATCCATTAATTCAATCCTTACTCTTACATTGCCCTTTGGTGAGAATGGTCATTTTGAAAATCCTAACACACATTCTTGTTCTTCTTCCAATACCTCTCCTACTAGTGAGGAAGGTATTGAGATGCAAGAAGTCACAAGCCTTGAAATTAGTGATTTTCCATCTCCTTATTCCCCTTTGGATGACATTCCACAACAAGAGCATGAAATCATAAACACATTCCTAATTGTCACCTTACCAAATCTCCATGGTCATGATACTCAATCTTGTTCATCTCCTCATATCCCTCCTTGATGTAAAGATGATGGGTTGGTGTTAGGAGATACCCCTATTAAAAATCATGACACCCTTGATCCTCCCTTCCATAATGTCCCTATCCTATGGGAGGATCTATTTGACAACCATAGTGGTTCTTCTCTTGATACCTCCTCCACTTGTGATGAAGCTCCTTTCCAAACCTCAACCTTAGATGAACATATTACAAGCTCTCCTTGTAGGGTAGATAGTATGGACCAAGAGAATGAGACGTCAATGGTATTGGACACTCACCTAGCACTCTCTCCTCTTCCTTCCCCTCTTCATACTTCCATCATTGATCATTCCCCTATTGGAAAAGAAGTTATTGTAGAAGAACCAAACCTTACTTGTCAAGAACATGTGGCTTGTTGTTCTCCTCCAAACTCTCCTCCTAGGGAGAATATCATGGCATTGCATTATGATTACACTCATCATATTTCTTCTTCTTTTCCTCATCATATGGTTCTTGATTGCCCTTACATTGAGATATATCAAAACAAGCCGGCTAAGGATATGTATGCACAAGTGTCCATTGGATCCCCTTTAATTACTGAACCTCATACAAATCCCGTAGGACATCTTGATAACTCCCTCATTCTTTACCCACCTTCATCCACCCTCAATAATTTCACATCATCCTTCCAAACTAATGGTCTTGAATATCATCCTTCCCAAAATGTTCAAATTGTCATCTCGCAAAACACTTATGATTTGAATTCGTTAGATTTTGTATCCTTCTTTAATGAAGAAGGAAAAATCTCACAATCTATAGGGTCTTGCATAGACATGACATCTAAGCAAGATATATCTTTGACCCCAATCACACACCCATCTTCTCCCCTTGATAAGAAGGTATCTTGTCAAAACTTCTCCATGATAACTTGATCACTCTCCCTACACAAACTCGAAATAAATGTTATGATAAGACTTCCTTTTGTGCATTTCATAGAGTTCATGGTCACTCCACCAATGATTGTTATGCCTTGAGTCATAAATTAGAACACTTTTCAGGAGTTTGGTATGCTTCCCTCTATGGGGGCATCTAATTCCTCTAATTGCTATTAATTTTCACTCTAGCATACACCTCATTCACACTTTCAGCTCACCTTTTTCCTACACTAAGTGGGGGGCAAAGAGTTTGTTCCCTTGTATGTCACTTGTCATTGTCTCTTTTGACTACTCATTAACTTTTCATGAATACATATAATAGCAAGCTTGGGATGTAGATGTCATGTCTTAAGATTAATTTGCATGTGACATACTACCTTTCTCTATTTCCTTGACATGACGTTGCTTATCGAAAACATATGACTTGGCATAGGGTTTTTCATGTAAGCTCTCATGTATTACTCTTTTCTTCTACTTTAAAGAAATTTCTCACAACAATGGTGTTAGCAACTGCTTTAAAGTGGGGGCATACATCACCACTCACATGTCATTGTGTGATTTTTATTTTTCCTATGATTCCCTCTTCGGAAGCATTAGTTACAATGTTTCCCATGATGAGATTATCCTCTCTTGGAGACATTGGACATAATGTTCCCTAAGATGAGACAGTTGCACGAATCAAACAAAATCCCTTTGAATATCTTTTACATTCTCTTTGTATTTTTCCACCTTGCATAACACAACTTCCATGACTGTGGTACTTTGTCTTTTTGATTCATAACATTTGTTTTCTTTGTGGTGCCTTGTTAAAGTTATCAACATGCATAGCTTTAACATGGTTGAGCAGCCCAACTAGTGGCATGACTTTTCTCCATAGCCACTTTTGTGTTTTGTGAGTGCATACCAACTAGCATATGTATCTTACTTTTTGGGCCTTCTCACCCCGCGGACAACTAGTTTTGTGGCCCCAGAGTGAGTACACCTTTTTCATCCTGTCTTTCTTTCCATCTTTCCTTTGCATGATTTTGTATCTTGGTGGTTTGGCGTACATATGGATCTCTCTTGAATGTCTACTTTAGTGTGAGTTTGAAGTAGGTTCATCCTCTCACTAAAGTGGGCGCTAAATGTGTTGTAGAAAATTGGACCCTTTGCTTGATATGGATTATTTCATGATTAAATGGACTTAACAAGGTCTTAAATATAGTGTTGTGAGGTATTTTATGCATCCACACTAGGTCCTGGACCCTTGCAAATTAAATAAAATACATTTAATGACGTCTTGTGAAGGTGTTGTGAAGTGTTGTAGTACATTTCTACACTCTTCTAGACTCTTTTTATTATAATTCATTTAAATATTCATTTTTACTCATCAACAAGTCCTATATTGAAGTGTTGTAAAGTCTTGTAACAAGCCTTCACGCTTTTCTAGGAAAATCTTCACTATTTACACCTTTCTCATGCTTTATTTTGTCTTTTATGCCCTCACATGACTTAATTAAGTGTATTTTTGAATGTAAACCTGACAAACAATATTAAATGCAAGATTATTCCCGACACCCACTTTTGAGTCCAAGGTGGGACCCATTCACCATGGGTGGCGAATGAGTCCTTGGCTCTAATTTCAAAAATATTTCAAATTTCCTTTCAGTTTTTTATTTAAAAATCACTTGATGTCGGCTTGTGATGAGGTATGAATAGATAGTAAGGCATAAGATTGTATAAATAAGTGTTTATACCTTCATTTTTACATCCTTTGTCTTCTATCATCTTCTTCTAATGTCTAATCTCTTATCCATCATTCAAATCTCATACATTCTTCTATTAAGCATCTTAGGTTTCAAGGCATTTAGAGATCAATTTTTAGACATTCAGGGGCAGATTCTACAAGTTATATTGCAAAATTTCAATATAAATCATTATGGAAAGGTAATTTATTCCATTATTGCATGTTTCATTCCATTCTTTCATCATTTTGGTTTAAGTACCTAAACAGGGTTTGACCAAGGCAAACCCCCATGCCTTAACAATCAAAATTTCTTCTCTTCTTCTTGTGTGTTTGCATATTTAGGTCTCTTGGAAGCTTGAAAAGCATTGAAGATCAAGTTGAAAATTCACTTAAGTCATATCTTCATCATTTAAGTCAAAACATCAACAAAAAGTCACTTTCAGACCTGAATCCGACAATTTCATAAGGGAGACTTGTAGGAGACAAAAGTGCAGATCTAACTCCACAAAGTCAACCTATGATTTTGTAGATTCTTGTAGGTCAACTGATTCACCACCCATGGAAAATGAGTCCCATCTGTAGTCCTAAAAAGTGGTTTTCTCATATTTCAGCTCTCGGTAGTTAGAAACAGGTTTTCAGAACATTTCATCAAAAGTAGGACTAATTTGCCATACATGGTGAATCAGTCCCAGTGGACATTAAAAAAATTTTCTAACACATTCTAGAATCTTCCAGTGACATCATTCTACCTCCAGGTGCACTTTGTTCAGTCTCATTCATTTATGTTTTCATTTACTTAAGTTTCTAGTTCATATTTGCATTCAACACTATGTTTTCCAGCACTTTTACATTAGATCAATTTACATTCTTTAGTCTGCATTTTCATTAAGTTTCCAGCATTAAGGCACATTCACACACTCTAATTTTTCTTTTCATTCTTCCATCCTTTGGTCTTGAGTGTTAACGTTGTGCATTTTGGCCCCCATTTTCCCTCTCCTTCTAGGTGAAAAACCCTAGGAGGAGCTAAGAAGGATTTGGGAGTCAAAATCCTTTGTTTCAAGAAGGTATATGTTGGTACATGCGTACCATTTCCCCCTGATCAAATTAGGATTGGAGAGAGAGTTAATCTACCCTTTTATTTGTTGTCTTCCCTACAACTCAATATTTAGAAGGGTGCTAGTCCTCCCCTGCACCAAGGTCTGATGTTAACCCTATACAAGTATGCTTTGGCTCTTAATCTTCATGGGAATCCTTTGGCCCAAAGAAATGATAACCCCAACTATTTTGATGGGGATAATGAGGAACCTCCTGTTGATGAAAATCCTGTTGTTGATGAAAATCCTGCTATTGAGGAAATTCCTACTATGGAACCTCATTCTTGCCCGCCTCTTGTAGTTGTTGCTAGGAGGATGCTAATTCCTATGAAGATCCAGTACCCAGTGGGCAATGTCTCGAACCCCTCTATCCCTGTGTCGCAAAAAATTGAGCAAAAAAGAGTTTTTTAGATAGTGCTGATAAGGGAAATGCCGAAGAAAAGAAAACACTCGCCTCTGCTGTTGGAACTTCCCAAGGTGAAGAGATTCAAAAGAGATATTAACCCTAGTGACATCATTAATATTTATGAGGAAGGTGTGCATAATGAGGAATTGAAGGAGACTTTGCAGGGGAAGGGAGTGGAGGAAGCGGCTGTAGAAGGTTTGCCCACCTAGCCAAAGTTGTGTCCAAGGATAAAAAAGGCAAACAAAAAATGACTATGTGTGAGGAGGAAAAGCTAGAGTTTGAAGCCTAGGAGGAAGATGATTTTGAGGATATGGATTTCGAGGACTTGACTTATGATATGGGGGAAGAAGGATTAGATGAGGAAAAGGAAGAGGAAGAGGAGGAACAAAAGAATGATGTAGAGAATGTGTAGGATGCAGGGAATATGGGTATGGAAATTAACACTAAGGACTCAAGCATTGATTTCATGAAGAGCAAACTAAATTTTTTCTAAGTTAAATTTGATGATATGGAAAAGGCCTTAGTTACACTTATGAAGGTAACTACTAGACTGATGAGGAGGGCGATGTTGGGAGCTATTTCTAGAGAAACCAAAATTTCCAAGAAGTTAAAAAAATAGGGGAAGCCTGATGTCTTAAAGATGTTGGATGAGTCCAAGGGACTTGACTGCAAAGAGTACATATCTCTCATTGGAGAATGTGGGGACCTCCTGAAGAAATCCAAGTAATGGCTTCTTGTTGCTGCTCTGATCACTGCTTTCCATTTTTTGTCTTTTTGTTTCATAATCTCAGACTGCTATTTTATAATAGCTTTTCTTTGGTGGAAGACCACCTGGGATACTATGGACTTGATTAATGGTTTAGGTAGTTTTGAGTTAGCTAGTAGAAACTTACTATTTTTTATTATTACTGGCTGGACTATGGTTACTATGTTAAATGATGGCCTGTGTGCTAATCTGGTTGTTTTTTGGTTCTTGTTGGTGGTGTTATTCCCCACCTTGATTTGGTTCCTTTTTGTCTGTTGGTTGTAACCATGGGATTAGGGCCCTTCCCTGCTTAAATAATCAAAAACAATGACCTCACATCCATCAACATGGCCAAGGTTAAACAATAAAATTAGATCTATGTCTAATAGGATGAAGTATAGATAAGGATCAGGTTAATGATCTAAATTGAATAACTATGTCAATTAAATATATTAAGCCATAACCTAAAATTAGGTACAAAACTAAACGGGAAAAACATAAAGGATGCTTTTTTCACCATTAAATTGTGCCCCCACTTTGAGGTGCATGTGAATCACTAAGTATGCATCATGTGCATTTCAATTTATGTTCATTCTCAAACATGCCTACATTAAATGCAACTAACTTATGAACTTGTAATCCATAAATTATGGAGATTAGGTTTCCCTATTTTTTATTATACATATTTCATCCCATAGGTTCCTACAAGAAAAATAGTGAAAGATTCAATGATCCACTTTAAAATTGCAAGTTAGATAAAATGCAAAAATGAGAATGTTAGTGATCATGTATGCCTATCACTCCACCCCCTACCCCCCTTCAATTTATTTCCCCCATAGGGTGCAATCAATTGAATGAAGATCTTGTTAGGTATATCAAAAATAGACATGAACATGTAGTAATAGATTATTAATAGAATGTATCATGAGATAACCACAAACAATAAACAATGGTACTTGCATGTAACTACATATAATCATTCAAGCATGTAAGTATAGGAATCATAATTAGAAGGGTAAATGTGAGAAACATGTTAATGGGATAGATATAGGATCCTTGAGAATAGTATGGGAAAAGCACTAGTGATGTGACTCTCAATGATAAAAAATACTTGTGTAAGTACAATAAATGGTCTAATGTGACATCCATGAGTATGAACATACATAGGGTGGGATCAATAAAAATAAGGATCAAGATAATGGTGATGTGGCCCTCTATATCAAAAAATTACCTACGAAAGTGTAATAAATGATATAACAAGACATTCATGAACACAAGAATACATTGGGTAGGATCAATATGCCAAATATAATCATATAGGATAGATAGGGTTATCGACATAAAGCTCGATTTTGGGTAAATTCCTTGAATATGATGAGTATGATCATAAGATAAGTGATATAGCTCTAGATAATCATATATGTCAATAGAGTTAAATATTATAAGGGGGAAAGCATGATGCTCTTGTGTAGAAACAATATGACAAAGTGTGACAATGGATGTGACCATGTAAGTGTAATTCACAAAATTAAGATAGTATCAAAATGATATATCAATATAGGCACAAGAAATGATAGGGTCATGATATGTGATATAACAATGTAAGCTCAATATAAGTAGGACCACTTATAAAATATGAAAATATAAGATCAATAGGAAAGGGGAAATAACACAATGCCCTAATATAAGCATATGCAAGAGATTAATGATAAATTCTCAATATAAGATCTCAAAGTCAAATACATAGTCATGTAAGACCATGAAAGGCATTCTAGCTAGTATTTTATGACTATGAAGAGCCTGTGTTGTATTTTAATCATAGTAATGATAAATAAATGTGATATCAATTTAATAAATATGTTCTAAATAAACAAGTCGATCAATGTAAGAAATAACATTTCATAAAGATATTGCACATTAATATCATGTAAAAATATAGTTGTGTTTCAAATGAAGAATGAAAATTCCCTCTAGTGATAATTATACGAGTTAGATCAATGCAAATGTTTAAAATCTATTATGAATAAAAAAGCACTAATCCAAGAGAGTGTGTCAATATAATAAATGAATTGTGTCCAAAAACACATCCAAATGGAATTAAATGAATGCTATTTATGAAAAATTAATTTCATCATAGATATGATTCTATTGATTCAAAACTGAAGTTTCTATGATCAATAGTTTAAAAATTTCAAAATTTTAGCTTTTTCTAAAAAAAGGATATTCTATTTTTACTTTCATCTTTTACCATCCAAAACGTTCTAGAGATCTAGCTTTATGAGATATTTTATGATCACAGTGATCCATTAGATTATGTGCCTACTTGAGGTGACATCATTTGGCAATAGATATAACTACGCCAAACAAATCTTGCAATACACATCCAAAACCCTATTATTTCATGAAATTTGATTTTTTTTAAATTGCACTTTTTTTTTCATAATCTAGGATAGCAAAAATTTGATCAAGTTTTTGCCCCACAATGTTGACCTCATAAGCATGAATTTGTGCAATGAATGACCTTGACCTCTTGGCATCGAGTTGATTTATAATCTAATCTAGACCTACAATCTTAACTTGGTAGACTTATTTGCTAAATTTAGAGTTCATTGAGATTTATAGTTTCTCTTATCAAATTTTCATTAGAATTTAATTAGCCGATAGGATATTTATTGTGGGAACATCCCACTCAAATTGTCTCACATCTGAAAAAAAATCATCGAAAAAGAGTTTCAACGGGTGAAAAATTGAAAACATGTGACTAAAATTTGCTTGAGTTTCTAATCCTTATCTATGCAACAAAGCACCATAAATCTTGCCTCAACCACAACTGACATTATTTTGTTGCCATATGTATGCAACAAAACATTGAAAAACTAGCCAAAACCATGGCCACCATTATGTTGTCATTAGCAAAAACCATGACCATCATTATGTTGTTTCCATTTGTATGCAATAAAGCTACAACAAAGCTCACAAAAACTCCACATAAAATTGAACACCATCAACCCTCAAACTGCCATATTTTTATAGTACTTATGTTTATTGTGAATAGATTAAAGTAGCAAGTGAAGGGAGATAGGTTTCGAGTCATCTCATTTGGCAATATTCTGTCATGGTAGGGTTTCACCCATTATTCCTCATCAACATTGTTCTTTCCATGACATAATTTGACCTAAATATTGAGGTAAATCACTTACCATAGTTTCAGTAATTTTAAATTTTTATCCATGAGTTCAGTTTTATGGTGTTGCTGGTAGCATTTTGAGTTTTGAGTTAAAGGAATGTCTTCCTCCTTTCTTTCCTTCAGTATTCTTTGGCTTTCATGTAACCTTTTGTTTGGTTCTATTCCAAAAGAGCTTGATTGTCTTCTCACAACTCTCTGAATATCTAATTAACTGAATAATGTAGTTTGAAGTTTGTTTTTCCATTCATTCCTTGCTATTTGAAAAATTAATAAAATATAATTCTAATTTTTAACCACTCTATACTTCTAATCCAATCTATTTTTATAGGAGTATTGTAACTATGTCTTCATTATTGACTATAAATGCAATCAAGCTTATGCATGAAAAAAATCTAGGTTTGGATCCTCATCTCCAAGTATTAGCTACCTCAAACTTTGGCCATGGTCCTGAGAGAAACAATCGATATATAATACATCTTTCTAATGGAATGCATAACAAAGAACATCATTTCCATTTTAAAAAGTACAATCACTATATAACTTCCAAGCTTATTCACGAGGGATCTATAATACAATTAACAAAATATAATTTTCCTGTAATTTGTAGTTTAAGGTCAATGTGCAACTTCAACACTATGTCTATATCTTATTATTAACTTTCCAACTTCTACAATATATTACTAATTATATTTTTACTTACAATTACATAGGTGGATTGTCATTTCACAACTAGAGCTTGCATGTACGGATCATGGAATCATTGGTGAGCCTATCTTCCTATTTCTAGAACAAGAGGAACATCTACAAAAAGATGTTATAGATACATTTGATTCACCTGCATCATCCACAACCCCAAATTCTAAAAGAATATTGTTTGACATAGACCCATCTCAAAGTAGGAAGGATCAGTATCTGTTAGCATCACTCCTATCATTTAAGTTTGAACCCATTTCAAACAAGGTGGACTATCAAAGGCCGTGTAAATATGAAAAAAGAAATCCACTGGTACACCACACAAAAGGGAAGTGGACAAGTTTTCAGCTTTGATATTATAGATTGCGAACACATAGAAACACATGTCACTTGTTTCAATGAAGTTTTAGATATTCATTATGCAAATATTAATTTTGGAGCCATATATACATTATCTGGTGGGACCTTTAAATCTACTAATAAGCTTTACAACAAGCTAAATAGTGGAATAGAAATCTCCTTAATGGTTGAATCAAAGGTGTCTCTCTGTGAAGATGACCTCTCCATTCCAAAACATCAATTCTCTTTCACGCATATCAAGGAAATTGTGAGTAAGAGTAATAATTCACTTGTTGATGTTATTGGAATTGTTTGTTTGCATAGATCCAAGCTCTACAATAAGGAGGGGGATGGTACAAAGGTTTTGAGGTGGAGCATCAAGATATTAGATATGTTTGCATCAACTATAGATGCAACTTTATGGGGACCAACAACTTAGAAAGAGGGCACAAAACTTCAACACATGTACCACTTACAATAGACCATTGTTCTAGCTATTAGAAATGAATGTGTTTGTGACTATAATGGAAAGGTAATAAGCACATTAGTCACTACACACCTATCTATAGACCTTGATATAAAAGAAACAAAATAACTAAAAACTTGGTTTGCACAGAATGGGACTAATATTGTACCATCCTCCACAAATATTGTTGATATGCCTATTATTATTACAAGAATGACAATTAGCAACATTCAAGAACAATCAACAAAAATAATACAACCCCCTCCAATTCATTGCAAAGGCAACAATACTATTCATCAAATCTAACTCCTATTATCCAGCTTGTCCTCTTCAATTAGATGGAAAATAATGTAAGAAAAGAGTTATTCAAAATGAAGATGATAAATGGTATTGCTCAAAGTGTGCAACCACATTTGTAGATTTCAATTATAGATACATACTTCAAGTCAAACTGGAGGATCATATAGATATAATATAGGCAGTTGCATTTGATGAGATAGCAACAAAAGTCATGGGTACATCTGCACAAGAACTATATACCTTGCAATTCAATCACGAGACAAAAACAAGTACTGAAGATGTAATAAGAAGTTTTCTTATGCAATTCCTCTTTACATTGTCATGAAAAAATGAGACATACCATTACCAAGAATGCTTGAAAGCTCAACAATCATTAAGGTTGAGAAGATAGATTTTGTTGTAGAGAGCAATTTATTGATTTCTAAAATCAATGAGTTGTGGAATGATAGGAATTACTAGGACTACATTCCTTATTTTCTATGAAACAATGCATTTATTCTTATACTTATACATATTCTTCATATATGTAATTTACATACCACACACCATATCTATCTATGGCATGTAAAATCAAAATTTTGTATTTGGAACACATAGTTTGAAGGGTTTTGCAAACATATGTTCATCCACGAATACCCACATCACTATTATGTATATCTAATAAATGAGAGTTTGAATAAAAAATGCTTCAACCTGTTTTGTAAGTGGGCTTCTGAATTATTGCTCAAGGATAAATCTTACTGTGTTTACATATTCATTTTATTGGTTTCAAATCTTTAGTTGTTATGTATATAAAATTGTATGTGTTTTTAATCTCTCCTTAATTATGTTTTTCATTCTCTACACATTATGTAATCAATCTACTCTCAATTATATTTATCCTATTTTTGGTTATTTAATTATGGCGTGAAGTGCCTAAGCATTTAATTTTTATCTGATAATGATTTACTGAGGTATTCTAGAACACACATTCCTTGCATTTAGCTTGGTAAAAAATGATCCTATAATGTACAGTATGGTTTGTATTTTGTAGCATTGGGTTTCGTTGTTCATATAACCTTGAGATTTGTGGCAACTCCTATAATTTTATTTTAACAATTAATTTGCAAATATTTATTAAATTGAATTTATTGCACAAGTATCATTTACCATTTCGATGATAGCTAGGTAAGACACGCAATCACTGACTGCATAGAAATAAACACACACAAAAAAATACAAAATATGTCTTGTACACAAATATTTTTCCCTTCACATGTTATTTCTTTAAGGAAACAAGAAATTTATTTATTGGATATGAAATCAAATAGATATTTGACTTGTCATTAGAATTGTAATTTAGGGTTAAAGGATAGTCTTTGCTTGAGTTGTAATGAAAAAAAATACTTACATGTTTTCTTTATCAAGACAAAATGAATATATAAATGATTGAACAACTTAAATGTTTGCAAAATCATTTATCTACCTATTGCTAATGTTATAGTACACATCAAGCTTTAAATTCACAATAATAGTTATCAACTTTAAAATATGGTAGCAAAATCTTCTTTCTACTCAAATTGAGGTACCTACTTAAACTAGCCATGCTTTGAAAACCCTTAAGCAAAATTATATGGATGGAATAGTTCTTGCTTTAGAATCCTTTTGGGATATAAGCAAAAAATCAACAATGATTGTCATATTGTATATCTGTAACGCCCATCGTGCAAACCCCAAAGGACAACAACTTTGCACACATTTTTTTTTTAAATAACACAAAGTAAACATATAAACAACCATTATACATTATTACATTACATGATAACATCTTAAACATCTAAGTCCTTTGGGGAACGTGAGGTCACATCACACAAAACTAACCCAATACGAAAGATTCATATAAAACTAAATAACTTAACTAACTTTACATCCATTATAATCATTAAAATAACCATTTGCAAGAGATAACATCCAAACATTCATAAGCATAAATATAAATACATCACATGATACAAACCATAATAAATCTCATAAATCATGAATGGTTACAAGGGTGCATTTACATTACATCATCTTTTAATACATTACATGTTCACATACATGAGTTACATCAAAACCTCCCATGCATGTGGGATAGATACATTATACAAGGGATATCAGAAATACATTATAAACATCAGGTACAGCTCCATATGGAAGATACTATGTAGAACAAACACTGATGGGGAACCCAACGTGTGTGGAGCACGTTCCACCCGACCACGTGGGTTTTAGAAAAAACCCACCCCTGGTGCTTAGAGGTGACAAGGAAGTGACCGCGACCAAATATTCCAACAAGACTAACTCCAATAATAATAACATAGCCATAGTAACCACAATAGCAACAACAAGAGATTACATAGATCATAAATGATAACAACCAAGATCCAATCATAATAAACACAAGACCATAAAACACATCATAAATAAATCAAAGGCAACAACCATTAACCACTTCCAGAGGCAAGTAAGAAAGCAAACCATAAGGGAAACTAGTGGAGAGTGTCATCGCATAGTCCTACATGGGTTATCTTGGCCCTTCCTCCTACATGAGGTGTCGGCCCCCATCTATGGTTATCATGGCTCTTCCTCCTATTTGAGGCGCCGACCCCATAGGGTGACTCATGCAGAGCCGTTAACCTCCCATAAGGACGAGGTAACAACCTTGCCAACCATGACCTTCTTAGTTTACCATTAATCTGCGAAAGCCCTAATGGATAGATGAGGTATCCAAGATTATCTTATTATGTTGATACTACCCATCCCCCTAAATTCTATTATTAGGTTTTCACTTGTTAATCTAACTCTTAAGTGGGTTATCCTGGCCCTTCCTCCTTTTGAGGCACCGGCTCCCATGAAGAGCCACTCTCCCTGGAGACCCCAAAAAAAAATATAAAACCAAGGGTTGTACCACATAAAATGAACATTAAATCTCAATAGAAAAACATGCGAGGCATTACCCATCTCGCTAAAAACACATAATCAGAGTCTCAACAATTCCCGTACAACCCTTTCAAAATAGTGATACTCAATAACTTGCCACATCAAAAGTACATAAAGAGAGATTCATTGATTAACAAATAAGCTCAAGCCTCTGGAAGCCTAAGGTTCACAATATCCCTGAGCGGGTTCCTAAAACAAACTGGGTTCCCACATCGAAAAAGCCAAAGCTGAATTACAAGATAAAAAGACAATAATTTACACCCACAGCTATAACAAAAACAGACTCCTAGATTCAACAATTCATTCAATTATAGTCACAATTAATTAATAAGATTAAATTCCCACTTTCAAAAAAATAATTTTGAAACAAAACATAATAATAAATCTGGTATATGTGATTTTGCCAATTTTCATGAATAAAATCCAATCATAATGATAACCTCATAATCATAAAGAAAGCTATATGGCCCCATATTTTGTTATATATATATAAATAATGTAATTACATATATACAAATATATAATTAAAACATGTATATATATATTTACATATTCTAACCCCCTTTTTTTTTAATTCTTTTAAAATTCTAGAAAAATCCTATTACTAACAGAATATAATTAAAAAAAATAAAAAATGAATATAAATATATAATATCAAACAAAAAATAAAAAATAAAACAAAGGTTAAGGTGAAGGGTACGCGGTTGTGCACAACAACCCATATGGCTGATGCGCACCTGCTGCACGCAATAGTCTATGGATTGTTGTGGTAGCAATGCTTCCCATGGGGAAAAGGGGAGGGTATGACCCAGCCGTCCCCCCCTTATCCTCACTATTAAATTTTTCTCTTCTTCTTTCCTTCAGAAAGAAAACGCCGACAACAAAAGAGTTTGGCGAATGAAATTTTTCAAAATAAGACTAATATTTTCCTATATATATATTTATATGTGTATACACCATTGTGTGCATATATATATATATATTATCAAGAACATATTTAAGAAGAAATCAATAAATATGTTTATTATATATATATATATATTTAATATATATATATATATATATATATATATCCTCAAGTGTATATATATATATATAAATCCATTTATTTCATAGAGGAAATCATTTTTCCATATAAACAAAATTATGAAATCCAAAACATTTCCAGAGGCTCAACAATAAATTTCTCCCAATTATTTGTTACCCAAAAGATTTCCCAAAACCCAGAAGATTTTTCCTTTTTACAGAATAATATGATTGCCATTTCAAATTTAACAAACAATGAAAGAAGAAATAAAAGAACCTAGATTCCTATGCTTGTTGAGGATTTGATGAAGCTTTCCTTTGATTCCAACCAGCTTTTTTATGAGCTCCCCTTTGCTTCTTCAGAACTTCTCCACTAGTTTCCTTTGATCCAACTTTTAATCTATTTTTCTGCTCAAAAGAGCCTTTTCCCCAGAACAATGAAAGGGAAACAATTTTTACAGATAAACAAGAGAGGATGCCATTTTTTCCAGAACTAATTTTTTTTTTTTTATGAAGCTTCTGTCAATTTTCCCGTGA
>VDFB02026320.1:93152619-93170102 GCA_007258455.2 Sequoia sempervirens | reverse complement strand
TTTTCATCCATAATTAGTTGGTTTACATTTGGATTCTTTCTTGGGCATATAAAGTACTTTTGATACTACACATTATAAAAGAAAACTAGCACACCTTTGGATGCAAAAAACTCTTCAGTCACCAACAAGAACATGACATATTCCACTCTCCATGGTCATCTGTGCTGCTAAACCTTTATAACTTATTTAATCTGGCAGAACGAGAATCACTAAAGCAGTTCTGAATCAAGAATTTAGGTTCTAGAATTTTACTTTATATTTGAGCCACTCTTTTGCATTTCTTTATATCCAACTTTTGAAAGGACATCTACATAATATATTATGTTGAATTTTTTGCCGTACTATTCTCATTTGTTACACACTACAGCAGTATTGTCATTCATCCACAGAGCTACTGAGTATCATGTTACATGGAAAGAAATTCAAGAAGATTCCACATAATCTCAGACGATGTGTTTATTTAAACTCTATTTTGTTTTAAATTAAACACAACTGTGGGCATTGTATTGTGTTGCTCCATGCTCAAATATATATTAGCCTGGATCATAAATTTTATGGTGAAAGTTTACAAAGCAATCCGATAGAGACTTATACAACTTCTCATAGTTAAAAATGGTAGCATAGAACTGTGAGTATTTATTTGAATAATTTGAAATCAATTAAGGTAAGTCGGTTTTCAAAATGGGAGGAAATTAGCTGAATGTTATAGTAGAAGTTGGGTATTATAGTAGAAGTTAACAAGGTGTTATACATACATATTTGTCCTCATGTTCTTGTTTTTCTTGCAGGCCTCAGGGGAGAAGCAGTTTCTGTTTGATATTGTAGCAAATGGGCGCAATGGCATAGATGTTGACAAGTAAGTTGGCCTTCAAGAAGAGTTAAATATATATACTATATTAATTTATTTTGTGGTGTATGCTGAATGAAAATATATGACCTTAAAAGTTAGTCTAAAAGCAGTTCCTTTGATGTAATATATTAAACTTGTAGGCTTTTACTTAGTCTGTCTTCTGATGCCATAGATTGGAACCCTACTGTTTCTGATGTATTGGAATTTTATATGTGAGTTTATAATTATGTTCCCTCTGTTTGCATATTGTTGAGACATATTTCCTTCACAATATGTAGGTTTGATTATATTGAACGCGATTGTCGAGGATGTGGTCTTAGAAGCAGTTTTCAATTTGACAGGTATGCGAGTTTTCCTTCAAGACTTTTTAGTTTTTACATATGTGATTTCTAAAGATCTAATTTACCTGGTGTGATGTCAAGCATTATTTTCAATTTTATCATTTTGAACTTCAAAAGGGTTTCATGAGAATGTGATGCAAAGTGAATGCATATTTGCATCCAATGAAAATTGATGAGCAATGTTGTAAGAAATTTATGAACAGTATTGAAATATGTCCAGATGCCAAACTAAGGAATGCCGAGTTCTGCACATGATGGAATTCTAAGATTTTAAACATTGTTTGCTTCACTTAGCGGCTAAAATGTGAAGTTGCCAGTATATGAATGAACTGATATTGGGTCAATGTAATTGTAACTAATGTTGCAACAAACTTAGTAACAGTAATAAGATACAGCCTGTTACACCTCTGCAAAGCTTAGTGTTTGAGCCTTGTTTTCCCACGTCACTAGGACATCTGTCATGTTAGTTGTAAAAGTCAAGGATTCTATGGTGTTTTGGTCTCTCATGTTGTTTTCCCAGTTCCAAGTAAGATTGTTTGTCATCACAACAGTTTTTCCTTTAGAATGCTGTGTGCAGAAACAGGGCATTTTGATACTCTTGTTTTATTTCTCTTGGAAGTAGCTAGAATTTAGCAACAAGAAATGAAAGTGTTTAATGGATGGCTTAGGCAACAAAGAAAGGCAACCTAACTTGTTAAGTGGCAGTACATTCTCAAAAGTGTGATTGCCATGGATAAGAGGTGATGAACATTCATAGACACAATTTAATACCAAGAAAGTGGCAGCCCCATCAAATTTGTGCAATCAAGGGTTGATTGCCTGGCAAAAGTTCTTGTAAAGTGTGGTAGCAAAGAAATTAAGTGGCAAATGGTCATGTTTTGCATGATCACATGAACAAAGCTAGGCAATGACTTGTAAATTACATGGAATAAGGTGGGTGATTGGATATGGAAGGTGAAAAATGCAACCAGGAGATGAGTAATGAAAAATGCAAATCAGGTTTAAATGGAAAACTGCCCTAGGTCATTTGGAAGAAGGAAACTAGCCAAGAAAAAGCCTGTTAATCATGCGACCTAATCATTTTTGCTGGGCTATGAAGGTGATAAAGCATGATCAACAATGTGACTATCAGCCTTCTTAAAAGGATTGTGCCTATAGTGTCACAAACAACCATGCTTTAAAGCACAAATAATTAGAATACTTAAAATTTTCTCCTATTTATACAAGGCAGTTCACTACTTCCATAACAACTTGCCATAGTACCATGCCAGGGAGAGTTGGCTGTATTCATTGTTGTTTTTGCAGGGTTTTTCAAGAGTGTTTTGGTATTTTTGCATGTCATGATTGGGGTTTTAGCAGGTTTAGAGGCTGTCATTATTGATTTGCTGATGTGCAGAGTGTTTCCAGCAGGAGCAAAAATTGGAAGTGCAGCAATTGTTTCATATACATTTTATAAGGAACTTTCATTTGGATCGAAATTTTTATTTATTTAAATTATTTTTTATGTGTTTAATGTAATGTCCCTTTTCCAGTCCATTACAACACTTTTGGAAACTCCAACTTTCTTGGAGTGTCAACTTTATTGAGAGGGTAGTCTGACAGTTGCAGATAGTTCTTGGAGCCATGACAGGTACAATTGTATTTTTTGTGTGTGGATCTGACAGTTTGAGAGCTCTCCACACTTCTTGGAGAGGTCCATCATCTTGGGAGGGCACCAAGCTTCAAATAGATTGTTGTTATATGCAAATTTGGTGTTGTGGGCGAGATCGAAAACCAAATTTGGCAATATTTTAATATTTTCCATATCAAAATATTAAATGGTTAAATATTTAAGTTGTCGAAATGTGAAAATAAAAGACAACTTGTAACGTACTAACCCTTGTGAAATAAAAATTTCTTAATTTTACATCAGATAAATAAAGATAATGAGTAAATAGCCATTGTAACAAAAAATTTCTTTTCTTTTAATTGAAATCATTTCAACATAATACAATCCATTGCAATTCATTACAATAAAATAACTTTTCCTTTTTAAGTAAACATCAAAGTAAGAAGACATACAAGTTCAACTCATAGCTCAATGAGCTTTTGAACAAATAGTAGTAAGACGGTCTAGGATCTTCCCTTTCAAATCTTGGTACTTCAGTAGCCTACTGTGGAGGAGAAACATCACTCGGGCACTTTTCCACCAACCACAAACTTATAATGTCGTGCCCCACACATCTATTATTCAATAGATGGCCCTCCCTTTGACGAAAAGATTGGTAGAGTAACCGATATTGTTAACCAACTAAGCATACTTGTAATCCCACAATCCCGAACTAGCATGTACTATTGGATCATGGTGAACTGACAGTGTAATCATTGCCCAATCTAAGAGGATGTAGGTACATTACACTACTTTGGCCAAAGTAGTCCATGTAGTATTTCTATTGAGAGTCATCTATCGCATACACCATTCAAGGTTGATTTGACTTAGGCTATCTTATACTACGCATAGGTTATGTCCTTCAATGGATAATCAGTCACCCTAGACTAAGCTACAACTTACTAACTGCTAAAAATGAATTATCATAACAATTAATTCACATAATCCCTCCTATACTAGAAATCTTTATTCTAGGAGTAACTCAAGCTTGCCTCAATTAACCTAATAACTTAAGCCGATAGAATTTACTTGACTCTTGTCCTCATTTCGATCCTAGTATATAGTAAACTGTTATAGCCATATTCTCCTTATATGGAGATCATACAATTAATGTAAATCACACAAGTATGCATCTTTGTCCTTTCAACAATATACTCCCTAGGTGCAAACAAATATGCAATTCATAAAACATCTTACTTTCTATACACAACAAAAATACAATTTATGAAGCAATTCTCTATCTATGCACAAGTAGTAAACACAAATTCCATAAATATTTAAGGTTCACAATTGAAATTGATGGTAGAAGAATATCCCATGCCTGGTATTTAGCTTTCCTCCAAATGATGATGTCTCGGTCTATTCTCACAACACTTCCAACTCTATCAATCAATTGGCAATTCCCTCACAAGTTGCTATCCTTCTCACTTGGAAACAAGTACTTAGAAATGAATATTCAGATTGATATTGGTTATAGATGAATAAAAGTATAAAACTCAGGTGATTCGATAATGAAGACTGGTAATTTCAAACTAAACTCATCTCTCAGTAATATACGTTTCTCAGAAAAATAGAATGATGCTCTATAGAAAATAAGTTCTCAAAGATAAATTCTCCAGAAAACAAGTAAAGAATGAGGAATTGGGCGGCTATTTATAGAGCCTCAGCCCCATCGAATTCCACTTCCAAAGGCATGTAAATTGCCAGAATTTTAATTTGAATTTTTCAACTTAATAAGTGGTGTGATTTTACTCTCATACTTAGCTTCAAAGAGATGAGTCAACCTCCATTGTTTGACAGCAGAATGGAGACCATTTCTTATTTGCACATGGTTAAATATACATAATCAATACCTAAAGCTTCCTTCTAGATGTGGTGCCAATTCTAAAATCCGGCTGGTAGAAATGCATAGTGAAAAAGTCCAATGATATTTATGTTAGTGTAATTAATATTTAATTACACTTGCATAAGTTTACTTACGTAATATTTTAATTCCTAGGCTAATTATTGTCATCCTTATCTTGTTGAGCTATCTTGTTGCTCAAAATAAAATTAGGGTTATGCATACTTTGCTTTTATAAAGAAAATCATTCTCATGTATTTATGAATTCTTGAATAATATTATTTGCACATCTTCATGCAATAGCTTTTCTTTTATTTTATTTTCTCTTCTATGGAAGGTTTTTTGGTTTGCATATTTGATCTTGGTTTCTAACATGGTATCAGAGCCTTGATATGTAGCCCCTTCCCAAATTTTGGAGAAAATCGATTGCAGAGTTCGTTCAGGGTTCCTTGAGGGTTTCATACCTTTAGATTGTCTCTCTATTTGGCTGCTCTTGCATGGTCATTTTCAAGGCACATTGGAGGAAATCTAAGCTCATTTTTCGAGTCTAGAGCTGTCGAAAAAAGTCAGGATCGACTTTTGTTTCACCTAAATCTGACATTTTATGCCAGAGTTATGAGGGTTTGAAGATTTGCTAGATCTGGGAGTTGTGAAGCTTCTGGTGCATTTTCAAGCAGATCGAACCTCGCCATCAAATCCAGAGTGTCTGAGAGATGAAAATCGACATATAACACACCTTATTTCGGCGTCGGGAGCTTCTGAGGTAAAAAAAAATTGTTTCAAAAGTCATACGGTCTGTGTATGGCCCCTGTGCATGCATTTCAAAAACAAATTCAGGTTTTTTTAATATTTTTCCTGCATGCAAAAAAAAAAAAATCAATAGTATTTTTTTTCAAAAAAATTAAATCAAAAAAGAGTTTTTTTGAAAGAAAGAAATCATCAAAAAGACAAGTTTTTTTTTAAGTTTCCACGCATTGGGTACAGGGTTGTACCCTAGCGGTAGGCCCAAGCCGGCCCCACGCGCCCACTTGCTTCCTCTCACCAGTGGCATCCATCATATGTCAAAAGCCACACATTCCTCGTGGCTTTTCAAAAGCAATAGGCACCTTAGAAAAATCTAGTAGTAGGAGTGATCAATGGTTACTTCTCTCCACGTCGGCGACTTTCCTTAACTGGTGGATCTCCTTCACCGGCTGGCCTTATAAAACCAATCACTCCCTAAGTTTCAAGCGAACGGAATCTTCAATATTCCTATGGAATATTTTGGGACATCACAACATATTCCGACAGCTGTCAATTTTTTTGCAGGGGGGCGATTTTTTCCAGCGACAGCCTAATGGCCATCAAATTTAAGCTCATGAAATGATGACATCAGCATGATGTCAGCAGCCATATGGCCCTCTTTGCCACATCCTAGCCCTGATTTTCCTTTAAGGAGTAGTTTTTTTCTTTTTGGCATAACTTGGGCATATGATGTCCGTTTTTGGAAAATGAGATATCACCGGAAAGCTGGTTCCAAGCACTCTCCTGAGGTGTAGTTTATTTTTTAGTTTTTTTCTATTTAGCTGCATTTATTTCTGTTTGAAGTCAGATGTTCATTTATGGCTTTCGAGCTCATAAATTTTTGCCATGATCTCCAATTTTTGCCCTCTTTGCAGCGTTGGAAAGGTATTGAGGAGCTCTATTTTGTTGTCCCTGCACTTTTTTTTGTATTTGTCGTAGGTTGATCATTATTCCAGATTTTTCCTGATGGGTGTTTTGGAGATTACTTAGATTTTTTGGCAGTTGGGAGGGTGAAACTTGAATATTTTCACTTCATTTCAGTACCACATCATTTTATTTTCTAGTTGCAATAAAATTTCTGGATTTGATTGTGTTTTAGTTTTTCACATCAACATTTCAAATCATACTACATGATCCATCA
Organism: Sequoia sempervirens; assembly: GCA_007258455.2. Lineage (NCBI taxonomy): Eukaryota > Viridiplantae > Streptophyta > Pinopsida > Cupressales > Cupressaceae > Sequoia > Sequoia sempervirens. The sequence goes on along the minus strand of VDFB02026320.1, from coordinate 93,163,496 downwards.
TCAAGATGAAAGAGAGCTAAAGGAGAAGAAATGGATTGTTGCAAACCAAAGCAAGCTAAAGAGAGAGAGGGGAGACAAGGAAGGAGGCACACGGTTCAAGGTTAAGGATAGATTAAAAAACTATAAAAGAAATGGTGAAAAGGAGAAAATAAAGAAGGAAAATGAACCCATAAGGGAGCACAAGGAAGCACCTTGAAGAGGGAAATAAAGAATAAAAGAATTTAAAACAAAGAAAGTTAAAAATGGAGCAAGCTAAAGAATTAAAAGAGTAAAAGAAAACTTAAAATTTGAACAAACAAAAAGGTTCAAATTAAAAGACTTTATTTTTGGGTTCTCTTTATTGTTTTTGCTTCCTTCCTCTAGTGTTTCCTTTTAATTTGAACCTTTTTGTTTGTTCAAATTTTAAGTTTTATTTTACTCTTTAATTCTTTAGCTTGCTTCATTTTTAACTTTCTTTGTTTTAAATTCTCTTATTCTTTATTTCCCTCTTCAAGGTGCTTCCTTGTGCTCCCTTAAGGGTTCATTTTCCTTCTTTATTTTCTCCTTTTCACCATTGCTTTTATAATTTTTTAATCTATCCTTAATCTCGAACCGTGTGCCTCCTTCCTTGTCTCCCCTCTCTTTTTAGATTTCTTTGGTTTGCAACAATCCATTTCTTCTCCTTCAGCTCTCTTTCATCCTGATGATGGATCATGTAGTATGATTTGAAACGTTGATGTGAAAAACTAAAACACAATCAAATTCTGAAATTTTATTGCAACTACTTGATGGATTGTGGAAACTTGATATCTTTAATTTTATTTTTTGTTTATGCACATTAGCATTCTCTCCTTTTACAATCATTGGGTTATTGTAATAAATGAACTGAGATAAAGTTCCATCAGGGGGTTTTTTGCATAATAATCTGATTAGAGTGTGCATGCACTTTGATCTCCATCTTGTTATTGATGACAACTCGCATGGGTTATATCTAGTTTCTTAGTTTCTTTTGGCCACATCTTGCTCTTGCTTGACACATATCAGATTCACATCAGTTCACACTTCAGATTGGGAGTTTATGGTTATTGATCCACATTGGTTTAGATCCATCTCAATTTGAGGGCCATGTTTTTATGGTAAATGTTCTAGAGTCTTTATGGTACTTATTCCTATGGAAGAGTTTTAGTCTCAGTTTGGCATTGACATCAAGATACATGGTTTCTAGATTCTATCATCATTTCATCTACTATTGCTTCACAGATTCTAGGGTTGTTCTAGATTGTGATTTTTCCAATGTTCTGTGGCATTGAGTCTGTTATTGCATTATTATGATTCCACTTTGGTTTCTTGTAGAAGAAGTATCTATCCTTGCTTGTCGGATTGCGGTTCCATTGTTACTCCACAGTGTTCTTCCAGTGCTTCTTTGCAGCAGTCATCTCATTGTAGGGGGGTTTTGTCCCACTAGGTTTTCCTTCTCTACCTCATTATTGCATTTGTACATGGGTACCTGATCAGGCCTTGTTTATGGGACCCATTCATGCTTTCTTGCATTCATCTTAGTTTTAGGTGCATTCTTTTTTAGTCTCCCTAAGTTGCACTTATGGGAGGGTGTTAGTGTAATTAATATTTAATTACACTTGCATAAGTTTACTTAGGTAATATTTTAATTCCTAGGTTAATTATTGTCATCCTTATCTTGTTGAGCTATCTTGTTGCTCAAGATAAGATTAGGGTTATGCATAATTTTCTTTTATAAAGAAAATCATTCTCATGTAATTATGAATTCCTAAATAATATTATTTTGCACATCTTCATGCAAAGCTTTGCTTTTTCTGATTTTCTCTTATGTGGAAGGTTTTTTGGTTTGTATGTCTGATCTTGGTTTGTAACAATTTACAGTCCACATATCCTATAAATATGGTTCAACCGACAAGCATACAAGCTGCATTTCATATTTCTTGTGACTTGGTCATTGCCTCGCGCGTGTGTTTTTCCCCAGCCACTGAATTTCATTTTAATTTCTAAAGTTCAAAAGATAGTTTGTGAAATATTTCGACTTCCACTATATTGGAGATTGACATATTTTATTTCCCAAAGTTCAAAGACAATATTTTGATTCATTCTATTTCCATGTTTGATGATAATAATCGGCTAGGTATATTAAACCTGATTTCCATAGTTGAAGTTTAATACTAAATCAATATGGAGAATGATTTGATTTCCACTATGAAATTAAATATTTTATATATATATGTTTATATAACATATATATGTTTATATAACATATATTTTATATATATATATATCATCTTGTAAACATATCGTAAGCCTGTCAGCATATCCGATATGTATATATATATATACATATACATGTATATGTAAATTGTCAGGAAATAATAATATAATATTATTAATATCCACATATCATAGGTTGTGTGCATATATACGTGTATATACCTATATATACCTCAATGTACATGTAGGTGTAGGTATGCCATATCGATACATCTGTATGAGCATATCCATCTACCAATCACACGCCTGTATTGATATGTATACACATATGGATACGTGTATATACTATATATGTATATATGTCCACTCCCTATTCACTTACATTCATTCACCTTACCATCATAATGATTGCAATACAACAGGACAAATATAGAGATAAACATCACTCACAAAAGTGTAAAGAAGTAGACAAGATGCCTAATGCCAATGTACAAGCTACAAATACTTATCTAGAACCAACATAACTGACTCAGTTCACTCAATCTATAGTGAGGTGTGTGTATGCTCAGATAGTTCACTTTACCAGTTAAACGACCAAGCTCCTCTCCTGAGTGATATTTCCCCTCCGCCTGGAGGAATGGTTGGCATACCTGCATCCACTGACATAAACTCATGACAGTCATATGTTCATAACATTAGTAGTATACATAAACATCTCAAGTTAGAATAACATGATTCATTAACCTCCTTATGCTATATTTTCACCATGAATAACATCAATTGAAGCAACATTAAATGAGACAATCATTAAATGTAAAACACTCATATTGATAACAAGGAACAACATATTTTATTCATTCTCATAATTCACTTTACAAACATCTATCCCTATGTAGTACTAATATTGAGTAGATATACAACCAGGGTGTAACAGCCTCAAGGAATATTTTCAAACACTTATCATACATTCTCTTTTCTTGTTGGTTTTGTTTTTTTAGTTTGCTTGCTTGCTTGGATTGGTTTCAAATGAAGTTTATAGGTTTGCAAATTAACACTACAATGACTAAGAAATGATCTAAGATGATAATGCAATTCTTTTATATTTTTGGTTGCATATACATGAACTCTACATGAGAAATGTACTCCTACAACCAATTGACATTTTGTCAAACACTTTGCATGCAAATATAGTATGTAAATAACCACTTTCAGCTATTAGCATTTAATCAAACAATTGTCTTGCAAACTAGAATGAATACTACAACCAAGTACATAAGGACACTAAATGGTATGCAACTCCCTCCTTTTATTCATATGAAGCATGGGCTGAGTACAAACTGATTATGATGTTTTTTCAAGACTCTTGGCTCAACAATGATGCACCACCTAAGTCTAAGTACAGATAGTACAATATTATTATTCAATATGTTCACATACGAATGCAATAACATGAAAAGAACATGATTTCATGTTGTGCCCTTGAATGATGATGAGATGACAATAGACTTCAAACTTGTAATGTGATCTCTTATTGCCAAATTAACCTCTCAACCAGCCGCCCTTGTTTTGATGTAAATTCTTCAAAACAAAATCTTTGGCAGCCCTTATTAATAGCAAATGTCATCAAGAACAACACCTACAACACCAACAATGGGGCGATCCAAGTCCCAAGTGAAATCAATGAAGAATGAGACCTTGAGGAGAAAAGTCATGGGTTCCAACGGTATAAATATAATATCCAAAAATTAAATCACAGACCTCAAATACTTCACCAATCACTTCCAAAATTGATCACCAACTCTCCCTAGACAAGCGCTCAAGTTCCCATGTGAAATCGAACCCAATCATGAAGCTAAGTAAGTACAATCTGAATATATACATGGAAGTCTATTTCCTCCAAGGTCTAAAAATAAGCTCAAATGAAATCTTTATCTCCAAATGTGAGCTATCTCAATTTGTCCCTTGGCCACAAAATTGAAGCAATGTGAAAGACTGAAATATCTTTCACCCAACTGGCTGCAACCCTTTAGTAGATAGTTTCACTACCTCAGTTATGCAAATCAATGGGAGTTACCGTTCCCAAAGACCTCCAACGTAGTCTGCAGAAACCCAAGGCTTTTCCACCACAAAGCATATCAAAATCTAGTATCAAATATCCTAGATGATAGAAGCTTGGCTTGATCTTTTTTTATACTTTTTTCAATCCATCTTCAAGAAGCTTCTAGAAAATAATATTTTTTTATTTTTTTTATTTTCTAGTGACTTTATGATATAATATTTTATTTAAGTCACTTTATTAAATTAACTAAATATAAGGTCACTTTATAATATTTATTTATTTAATAAACTTACAAATAACTAATTTAATCATTATCTCCCTTATTTCTCCAATCCAACTGAATCCAGGAAACCATCCACTAACTAGATGTCTACCGCAAAAGACCCCCCTATTTATGCTCATTAACCTACAAGGGTCAGGAATAGGCACACAAAATAGGATCATGCTAAAAATGGGACATTACAATGAAGATGATCAAGTTGTAAGGAACAAGGCAAGGCTGGTATGCAAAGGATATGCACAAGTAGAAGGTATTGACTTTGAAGAAACTTTTGCCCCTATTGCTAGATTGAAAGCCATCAAATTTTTTTTAGCATTTTCCAGCTCTATCAAATGAAGGTTAAGTTTTCCTTCCTCAATGGAAATCTAGAGGAAGAGGTATATATTAAACACCATAAGGGTTCTTGTTGTCATAAAATAGGGACTATGTGTGTAGATTGAAGAAAGCACTTTATGGACTAAAAAAAGCCCCTAGAGCATGGTATGCAAGACTTGATAAATACCTACAACAAGGATTCAAGAAGGGAATTGCAAATAGCAACCTTTATATCAATATTGTGGGTGATGATCAGTTGATAGTTGTGGTGTATGTGGTGTATGTGGATGATGTTATGTTTGGAGGAAGTAGTGACAATATGTGTCAAGAGTTTTCCATGGAGATGTAGAAAGAATTTGAAATGTCTATGCTTGGTGAATTATCTTTTTTCCTTGGGCTACAAATTTCTCAATCAGATAAAGGGGTGCTTATTTCACAAACCAAGTATGTTAAGGAAATGTTGAAGAAGTTCAGAATGGAGGATTGTAATCCTGTGACTACACCAATGGTAACAAGATGTAAATTAAGTAAGGATGATGAGTCACTCGAGGAAAATCAAACTCTCTATAGTTCAATGAATGGAATCTTGTTATATGTGACAACTTCAAGGCTTGACATCATGTAGGTAGTTGGTATGGTGGCAAGGTTTCAATCTCCACCTAAAGAAACTCATGTGAACGCAGTAAAAAGAATACTCAAATATTTAAAAGGAACGTTGAATTTTGGTTTATGGTATCCAAGAGGTGAATATTTCACCTTAACAACATATATAGATGCAAATTTTTCCAGTAGTGTTGATGATAGAAAGAGTACAAGTGGAGGTGCACTCTTTCTAGGAGATAATCTTGTTTCATGGTTGAGTAAGAAACACACGTTAGTTACCCTATCCACTATAGAGGTGGAGTGCATTGTAGTAGCATCTTGGTGCACTCAGGTTCTTTGGATGAGGAAAAAATTGAGAGATATCAAGCTAGAATATGATCATCCTATATATGTATTCTTTGACAATATGAGTGCAATCAATATTTCAAAGAAGCTGGTCATGCACTCTAGAACAAAGCATATTCCCATCATTCATCATTTCATAAGGGAACAGGTGGCCAGTCAACAAATAAAGTTGGAGTATATTGCTACACAAGAACAAATTGTAGACATTTTCACCAAGTCACTTCTAAAAGAGACTTTTGAGTACCTAAGGCAAAAATTGGGAGTGACATCACTCTCATCCAATCACTAAATCCTTGATAAGAAGCATGTGTTTAGGGGGAGCTATTCATTTCTTTATTCTTCAACCTTAGAAAGCCTTTGCCATTGATGTGAAATGTCACATCCTATTTAATTAGCCTAGCTTAACTATTGAATTATTGTGTATTAATTATTTAAAATCAAACAATTAGGCAGGATAATATACTTATGTTAAGTGTCCTTTAAAGTATGATTAAGAATAATTATGATGGCGATGACTAATTATATGTTATGTTTTGTAAGTGTGTGATAGCTACTATTGACATTCTCTTAGATTGGAGAGAGAGAGAGTATCATCGAGGAAAAGGTTCTAGCCGGTGGAGGTAACCTATCATGATGGGATTGACACACACACACACACTTAGATTCATGTAGCTAAGTTGCATAAGATTAATGTATATATGTGTTATTTACCTATATATAGTTGCATAAGAATGAATTCTAACTAAGTAATCTAAAGGGCCCCTGTCAACATCAGGTCATGAACCAAACCTAGCACAAGGGTGTGCTGAAATATTCCACCCCTTGTTAAGATATTTGTTAATTTGATTTGCTTGAATTTTTAGTTTGTTTGATGTTCCATTTACATCAAACTAATACCACAACAATGCATTAAATACAACAGTGACCAAATATTAGGTTGTACACAGTCTGATAACCTATTGTATCACTTTTTTCTTCAACATGAAAGACTAATATATAAATTATAGCACTCAGAAATACATCTCAGATACATGCATAATTAGAATGAATGGTAGTTGATGAACAAACTTTAAGCATTCACACTCAACAAAGAGCTATAGCTATAACCCAAGCATACAAAGGGATATTTTGAACTTCAGTTATGACTGACTTGCAATATATAACTACTCAGAAATTATATCAAACTTAATACATTCCTAGAGAGTCTCCAACTAACTTAATATTCTCACTGTACTATGGACTTCAAAACTTATGATAATCGACTCAAATTGTACCAAGTTGCAAAATCTTCATTCAAATAGGATGTAGCAGCAAATACAGTGATTTATAACAGTAAATAACTGGACATTTAGCAGACCATATATTGGAAATAGGTAATAAGCTATGCTCAGACCTGGTATATATGATGCCAAAGGAAAATAGCAACTGGAAGCTGCCTCAAATCTGCTCAAAACTCCTAGATATACTCATGTCTCCCCTCAAAACTGTTCAACACATCTTTCCCAAGGCAAGCACACTCCATAGACTCATTTGATGTTGTTGGATGAAGTCTCACAAATGGTCAAGAGCTGAAAATGTCACCAGTAGTCCACATACAGACTTGTAAAGAACACGTGCTCCAACTGTCTTCAAACCCTCAGAAATGACCATGACCTTGCTCAAATAAATGGACGCCTAGGGTTCTAGGAATCCCACGTCCTCAATAGCAATATACAGTAGAAGGAAAGAATAATAATCTTAGAATGTGAATATAAAGATGCATATTAAACTCAAAAATGTTGATGAAATCTTCAAACCCTTGAAACTTCTAAAGATAATCACTTCAAATATGCATGATGTGACTTCTGGATTAAAGCCATCCAAAACAATAACCCTTGGATGGTATCTCACACCTTTAGGTTGCTCAAATCAGAGAGAATGAACGTTCTCCATGATCAAATAGAAGAAGAAACCTTTGTTTTCTCCTCACAGCCAAAGCTTCATTTCATAAGTGTTTAATCAACAATGAATAAAGAATTTTCTTTTTGAGTGCCTTTTATAGTCCTTCTCAAATGGCACGATTTCCAATGCATATTTAATCATTACATATAATATAATATATTTGCTTTTGTTACTTTATTATATCATTTAAGTGGGTGCCCAAATCCATGACTTCATAATTTGACTTAATATCATTAAATACACCTTTATTATAAAGTCAATACAAGTCATTATTATATGCACTTTTATAATAATTAAATACCATAACTTCATCATTAATCATGATTAACCAATTTTGACAATGCCAAAAGATAACTCACTGATTCCTCTACTCCCTAGGATGCCTTACTATAAATAGTAAGGTTGGCCTCTAACAACCCACTAACTTACTAAATATAGTAAGTGTATATAAATGAAGCCAGAAACCCATGGAGATGATCACCTTTGAATATGCCAAGGACTTGCAGATGAAAACACCACCAACTGCCATCCAGAGAACTCATTAACTCCCATGTAAGGCCCTCTAATCACCATTATTAGCCTACGAGGACTCGATGATAGGCTAATCTGTCAAACACAAATGCATGCTAAAAAAGGGACATTACATGTGCTACCAATTGATATATAGTTGCATTCTAACATTATGTCAAAATGGGTCCAAACTAGATGGGAATTGGTATGGAAATGCAATGTCATTGCATTTAATTTTGATAAAGAGAAAATTAATATTATTGATAAAATAATATCATTTAATGAAGACATTATAAATACTTTTATTATGAAAAAATAGATAATGTAAAATAAAATAAAATAAATATTATTATTATTATCACTAAAATAACATGCATTTTAGTAAAAGCATGTAAATAAGGAAGAAACTAAACTCAAAAAAAAAATAGTTCCTCCATTGCTTGATTGATGCTTCCACAACTTGCAGGGGATTTTAGCGTGGAGGAAGTTGGAAAAAGGTTTGGAAATTTGGCTTCACAGTCGTCAGTTGCAATTTTCTTATAAGTATCTAATGAATTTCCATAAGAAAAAAAAAACGCATATCTTGCAGTCATGGCATTCGAAGGGGGAACATCTCTTCATGATTGGGAGGATACTGGGAAGGTGGTTCTAGCTAGAGTGTTTGCCTATTCCAATGCTAAATACCAACCATTCTGCATTAAATAACTTTCTCTCTATCCAAATAATATGGAGGATGGTGTCATTGATAGCAAATGGTATGAAGACTTATTGAGATATGTTTATGTGTTCAAAGATTACTAGGAACATGGATGTCTAGTTAGTGTAAAATTCCTAAGGTTTGCTTGACTATAATGAATCAAGAATTTAGACATGATAGATGATCTATGATGGGTTTAAGCAAATAGGTCTATAGGATATAAGGTTGTTGTTTATGTCTCTTCCTTTTTCTTATTAGAGTAGGAAAGAAAGAGTTTATAAAAGGAATCTATAGTCAAGAATATAACTTAAGGCAATAAAATTTCAAATATTTTATTTGTTATATCTTTAGCTCCTCGCCTTTTCTCTTGATTACATGGTTACTTTTGATTTCCAAAATGTGTGTTGCAGTGTTGATAGCCAACAATGTGTAGTTTTTGCTGATATTTTATTAACAAGATCTTATAGTCAAGAGGGAAAGTGGAGGAGTAACGTATAAATCCCTATTATTAAACTTTGAATTTCAAAACTCTATAATTTCATATTCTTGCTCCTACTCTGCAAGACGCCATACTCTCTGTCATAGTTAGAAAAGTTCTTATGTGTCTCTGAGAAATAATTAGAGAGGCTCCTCTTCTTGTTGATGAAGCCTGGGAATGCTCTTTGTCATATTGTAGAATCAGTTTCAAGGAATAACTAATGGCGGTGATACATAGAGAGTATAATAGGGAAAATCTCAAAATTCAGGAATATTATTATTTTTCCATGCTAAAATTATGCCCCGGTGTCCTCCTTTCTAGAAACATTGCAATAATCCTCTTTCCATTATCCTTTCATTGGTGTCCATATCCAGTTACAAAGGTCTTCTTTGGTAGAGAGACATGTTTTTCCTCGGTGCACATTAACACAAATGTTATATTCTTAATTTATAAATGAGTTAATATAGATTGGGTTATACAACATGTAGATGCACATATTTTAGTGGCGTCTTATTCAAGTATTTTTTATTTATAATCCAATATGCCATCTTCTACTAAAGTCAGAAAAGTAGAATGTTGAAATTAAGGGTCACAATTTTTAAACAACACCTTATTCTAATAACTAACTAAATTAATGACTATCTTCTAGGTCCATCAATAGCCAAAAGATAATAGTCCAATATGCCATCTTCTTCTAAAGTTAGAAAAGTAGAATGTTGAAATTATGGGTCACAATTTTTAAACAACACCTTATTCTAATAGCTAACTAAATTAATGACCATCTTCTAGGTCCATGAATAGCCAAAAGATAATTCAAAACTTTAAACAAAGCATTGTGGTTATGTGAAATCTATTCAAAATATAAAAAGCATGTCCATTTTATATTTTGTTCCTCTCGTATGGAAACCATAAATAGTATAAATATTCTTTCCTTAAGCTTAAACACACTTTCATATCTCTATAAACCCACAAGAATTTCTTAATGGGATATTTTGAGAAGTTACTGAATAATTTGTAACTTTAAGTCATTGATGTTTGTGTGGTAAATCTTTGTTCTATATGAATCCTTACTTCTTATAGATGACCATCCAAGGATTTCATGAATAGTAGTGTACTATTTTGTTATCCAATCAGTTGGTCGCTTACACAATGATTTAAATTACACAAATTTATAAGATTTATCATGTGGTCAAATTGTTGTTCTAGGTAACTAAGCTATATTGCAGATGAAATTGCTCTTAAGTGGTTGGGATTCCTGAAAAACCATTTATGGGTTTTATTCTTCATTCATCACCTTTCCAGAATAGCTTGAAAGGAACATGAAAGATATAATTATATAAATGCTTTCCTTTCTTCTGAAAACTACATATTATAAGTTGTGAATTGATTTATATATGGTTTAAGTATGCAAATTTAATAGTCAGGAAGTAAGAGC
>VDFB02026320.1:93059107-93152519 GCA_007258455.2 Sequoia sempervirens | reverse complement strand
TAGCTCAAGGTACTCTTTAACCTAGTTATGTCACTAATAGTAATCAAAGTTTTCCTGAACTATCCATATACTTGAATGTTGCATCACAATCTATTCTTCTTGCACATAAGAATGCCACATATTAACCCCTTCTAAATAAAACATTTAATCATCATAAAACCACAATTAATAAATAATTTCAATTACAAAAAGAATCCGATGTCATTTACTATAAAAAAAAAGTTGTATAAATCACAAAATATCCATGAAGCCTCCTAAATGTAGCTTAAAGCAAGTTTACAAGATGGGTTTCAACATAAGAAGCTTTCTATTACAGCTCTCAATGAATGTATTATAAGTAGAAAACATAATTCTTCACACTCAAAGTAATGCAGTCAAACATTTATTCCAAATGTATGTTAGCGGGAGTTAACTAAAAACAAAATGATTTTTTTTTCTTGGTTTCTTTTATCAATATGCCACATGGAAATGGAATAATCACTAAGTAACCCTAACAATAAAAAACAAAGTAAAGGTTCAAGAAAGGAAATTCCAATGTATTATTGTGTAATGGTAATGAAGGCACTTATATGAGCATGACATGCATACAAATCCCTACCATTGAATTGCCATCCATCCAAAGAGAAAATAAGAAATGTAAGGATTTCAGCAATATAAGTCCAAAAGGTTATGCTATAACGGTAATGGAATCACCATAAGAACACAAATGAGGAACAAATTCTTGTGACTGTAATTATGTGATCCATAACTCTATTAATCACTGGCATCACAATTAGGTGTCAATCATCATTGGGTGCATTCAAGTTGACTCAAGTTTAACGGATTACAATGTAATGATAGCATGATCCAAGAGTGATTACCACTTGCTGCAATAAAGAGCCTATAACTTTGGTTGATATGCAAAGTGGTTGTGTTATATCAATTATGTAGTGCATTCAAGCACAACCCATGTTTAATGGGCTATTCTAGAGAGTGATCAATATTTTCTAAACCTTATGAATGTTACTTAAAAGTGTACAACTTAAACTATAGACCAAGTTTGTTACATACTTGAATGCAATCTTGGGTCACCACAAACTAAAATAATGTGATCTTCTAATAACCATTATAGGAAGTACTAAAGCAAGACCCGTGCTATATAGGATATAATTCCCTAATTAGGTTTACATACCTTAATGATTAAACACAAGCTTCCCACACACTCTAGGATACAATCCAAGATCATACCTCACCCTATCAAGATAGCTAATTTTCTGACCCAAGATTTAGGGTTGTTTTTTAATACCAAAAAAAGTATTGGTAAAAGCATGACCAGGGTACAAACCATAGGCCTCCATAGAAACATAAACCATAACTCAACAGCAAAAAAAATACCCAATACCAATTTTTTAAATACCCATATAAAGAAAATTGTTGGAAATATATGCCTCAATCTCATAGGCTGAAACCTCTAAGAGAGGCAAGTTGGTATGACATGCTTTGGGTCTGGCCGACTAGCAGCTTTGGATCTTGTGGTTTGTATAGGTCACCAAGACAATGTTTAAGTCATGCCGAAGGAGCTTATCGCTGTGACTTGTGACAGTCGTTGTAACCCTATGCCGAGTGGAGATATCTGGCTGACAGGCCATTCATATCGTATATCGGGGAGACCCTTGGCCGAAAGGATTACTTTGGTGTGAGGTCCCAACGATAGCTAATGTCTCGCCGACAATGTTTTCTATTGAATTCTTCGGGGAGTGTCTTGGGTGTTCAGTAAGAAGTCTTACCGATAGGAATGTCTCGCCGATAGCATTTGCTTGGTGTCTTCGAGGTAACATGGAGGTTTCACTATGAACTCCTGGCGATAGTTGGTTTGTCTTGCCGACAGTATACACTCGAAGTAACATGCGATGGCTCAGTAAGAAGTCTTACCGATGTGTGATGTCTTGCTGAACGGTTTTGCATTGAAGTCATCGGGATAACGAAGGAGGTCTCGGTGTGAAGTCTTAGTGACGAACGAAGTCTCGCCGACAGCGTTTCTTTTGAAGTCTTCGGGGAGAGTCTTAGACGTTCAGTATGTTCTCTCAGCGAAAGACGATTGTCTTTTCGATGTGAACACTCATGTCTATGTGACTTATGGAGCTTCGGCATGACGTCTCACTGATAGCGATGAGTCTTGGCGATAGCGATACATGTGAAGAACTTCGGTATGAGGTCTTAGCGACACGAGGAAGTCTTAGTGATAGTCTTCTGGACTTGGTATGACATCTTTCCGATAGGTGAACTCTTGGTAATATTGAATGATAAGCTGTGTGGCATCGGGGAGACACGGTTAGTGTCTCATCGACATGCCAACACGAATTGAAGCCATTTTGACCAAGTGAAGACTATCCTGTGTGGCTTGTTGTCGACCAATCAGAGGAGCTGAATGGGAACCGTTGGAAGACAGTTCATTGTGGCCATTACTGAGAGGAAGCTCGACAGATAGGGACGACATGGATTTACTTTGTGGTCGTAGATGATGTCTGGTTTGATGAATCAACAGATTGTTGTGTGATTGTATGATCAGTGGATGAATTCTATTATGTGAAGACTGTAACGTGAATGTTCTGTAACAAGGTTGTTCATGGTGAATGTTGTTGTAAACTGACATCAGAAAGATAAGTCAAAACTTTGTTTGTAATCTTTATTACTATAATACAAAGCGACTTCTCTTGGTGTGGTGGGTTTTTCTCAGGTTGCCTTTCCCATCGCATATCCGTGCCATATGCGTTTGCCAAATACTCCGTTTCTGTTATCTCTTTCATGTGCATCTTAATTGGACTGTAATTATAAAATTTAAAAGGTATCTCTACATTCTTCTCTGAGTTTTTGACGTTAGGAGAGTTGCTTCCACATCTAGCTTTCCTTACAAAAATGCCTAATGCCCTTTTTTTAAATACCAAGATAGTAAATAACAAAGGGTTCACCAAACATCAATTTTTTTTAATGCCTGAAAAAAATGATAACAAAATCAAAATTTATAGAACTATGTGTAATGCCAAAAAAGGTTGAGACCTCATTTGTTTCTTAGAAAAAACATTATCTCGATAACAAAAAATATCCAGTACCATTTTTTTAAAATACCCATTTCAAGTGAAAACCCAACATCAAAATACCCAAATGACCAATAAAAAATATCGAGCATCAGTTTTTAAACATACCTAGATATCTAGTAACAAAACAACCGGCATAATAAAATTCAAACAGCCAAATAGTACTTTGACACGAAAACACCCAAGATAAAAAATTTCAAATACCCTAAAAAAAATTAAGAATGGTTTGCTTACCTCTGAGATGATCCACAACAAAAAGCTCAAAATCCTCAAGACATACTTCTATGTGGCGAGCTGTCTGATAGAAGGATAGATTTGGCGACATTCTAGACCCATACCTTGAAGCACTGCTGGCAAGAGATTCCTCCACTGGGAAAGCCCTTCGATTACTGCTCAATATCTCCATATTCAAAATCCTTCAACCTCTGTTTGTTTTCCCAAACTATTTCTTCTAACTAAGCAGTAGTTAAAAATCGTGGGAAAATGGTGGTCTTATATCGTTTGATTTTTGTTAGGCATTTATAATATATATATATATAAATATAAATTTGTATGCATAGGTGTCTGCTAAAGCCTAAAACAAAGTTTGATACAAAAATACTAGTCATTTATTTAGTCATTTTTAGTTGTCATGACTAAATTTTTTAGTCACGTAGTCATTTATTTGCCAAATTCTACTAGTGAAACCTATTGAATTCTAGCACGTAAGTTAATTAAAGAACTCACTGCAATCAACTCTATGTATGCATATATACATATATATACGCATATTGTATGCATATATACATATATATACGCATATTGTATGCATACACATATATCAATATGTGTATGAATGTGTCTATTCATGTTGTAATTCTAAAAATGATAGAATTAAAAGACAAGATAGATAAATTACAATTGGTTTGAGTAAAACCCCGCCCTTGAGACTTGAATAGATTTTTTATGTTCATATTATTTAGAATGGGAAAAGAAATTTAAATTATCAATAACTAGTTTGAGAAAGAGGTGTATGAACATATGACACATGTTATCATTCTAAAACATGTATATCTAGTAATTAAATACTTGGCCAAAGTAATGTAAAATCATTTCTTGTATTGTTAGTTCACAATGTTTGATATGTTACAATCAGTAAGATAAGTCATACTTAGCTAGAGGGTATCTAGTGTTGTATGAAAGATTTTTATAGTTTAAAACACAAAACTAGCTCTTGGATGGTATGGTGGCCATGGGATTCATTGAATCTGTTACCCTTGTGAAGTGTATAGCCATTTCCAATTGGAAGGTGTGTGGGGGAGCATCGGTTTGTGGTTGGAGGAAAAGCACTAGAGTGATTCTCTCCCTCTTGCAATTGAGATGTCGAAGACTTGGTTTATCAGAGACATTATCATGATTTCACATATCTTGTATTATTATTATTTGTACTTCACATCTATGACATGTCATTTGTAAAATGAGATAATGATCTATTGTTAGATTGTTGTAATACTTGATGAAAATCATTGTATTTCCTTGATACAATGAAATGATGTTATGAATCAAAGAAAAACTTGTTCAATGTTCTTATCTTAACTTGTTTGATGTGTTTACCTTAATAAGAAGAATAAGTTGAAAACAATTTTGTGGTATATTTTAAATCTTAGATTTTTCTATCATTTATCCTTTTACATCATTGGAAATCAATCTTCCTTTGTGATAAGATATTTTTAAATAACTCTATCAAATTGTAATATATATATATACACACACACACACACACACACAGAGAGAGAGAGAGAGAGAGAGAGAGAGAGAGAGAGAGAGAGAGAGAGAGAGAGAGAGAGAGTTATTTAAATAATGAACCAGTTGGTTTGTAACAATGAGCCCCTAAACAAATTTTGGGTTAAGATACTTTCCCGTGGATGGGAGATAGATTGGTTCAAACTGAAATTTTTTAAATTAAGCATCATGACAAGATAATTTATTTGTAAAAAATAATATTATATGATTGAGTTTAATTTTCTTTATGAATATGATAAAAATAATAATGGGAAAAAAGAAAATACAAAATTAAGATGCTTATTGTTTAAGGTTTGGTTTAAATAAATTTGGATGTGAGAAGAGTAGATGGAAGGTCTGCACAAAATTTTGAGAAGAGAGAATATGTACTTTTTTAATTTGAGTAGGGTTAATAAGAGAATGAAATTTGAAAAGTTGAAAAATAACTAGATTCAAACTAGAGCTTTGGTGCTCTAAAAAATTTAACAATTTCACTTTTTTTTCTATCAATATAAGGTTTCGTAAATTATTTTGATATGCAAACATTATTAAAATATCTATCTATTTATCTAGCACATTCATGCATTCTTGACATTGTTAAAATTAAATAATTACTATATCAACAATTGGCATTGGTACATTTTAATGGTTTAATTATTGAGATTGTTTGAATGAAAATGAGACGCCTATTGGTCACATCATTTTCTAGAACTTTTTTTGTCTTGTCTTTGATGGAGTCACGTGAGCTATATTGATCTTATCAAGTTGTCTTTTATGGAATGTACACCAACATTGATGAAAACTAAACAAAAATACCTTTGTAGATCCTACCAGCTTTGATATTGTGTTGTTGTATGTATACTATAGTATGGTATTTCTAAAGTAAATGGCAAGGTATGTATGCATACACAAAATCTGGATTTCAAAAGAATTTTTTAAATTAGATTTGGGTACATAATTCTTAGTTTTGGAAAATGAAAATCATTAAGCTTCTAAACAAATTTTTGGTTAAGAGACTTTCCTAGTATTAAATGATTCTTTTATCACTTGAAATTTGTTTGGCAGATTTATTGATGATGTGAGACAGGCTTGGCAAATGAAAATCATTAAGCTCCTAAACAAATTTTTGGTTAACAGACTTTCCTAGTATTAAATGATTATTTTATCACTTGAAATTTGTTTGGTAGATTTATTGATGATGTGAGATAGGCTTGAAAATTATTTTGGACTTGCAATTCTAGTTAAAATCTTATTGGCTAATTAGGTAATATGAGATAGAAAGTATAATCATGTTATAATTAGTAATAAATGAAGAGAGATTATTTTTTTTGTATAATGGAAGAATGAATGATAATTGTTGATGATATGAGTATTTATGTATCATGGAGCTCATTAAATTCATAGATAATTGTGCATGTGGATTAGGATTCAAATGTTTCTTTTTGCTCAATGTCATGTCAAATTTATTCTTTTGGATTGGGTTCATAGTTGCAACTTTGCTTTATTGTCGCAAACTTGATCTCCATTGACTTCCAGATTCTATCCTATGAATTCTCAAATAAAAAAACTTCTAGGTGTTGATATTATCTATCACACTCTTATATTTTCTTTCAAGCTAACAATATTTAAGCTTCAAGCATGCACATAAAGTCTAAAAAAATTGCTAGATTATTTGCATGCACTAGCATATGATAAAGTATTCTTAGATTCTTTGCTTGATTTGAGTGAAAATGCAATTGGATAGATTCCGAGATATTTTAATACTATGTCATGATCATAATGACAATAAATGAATGCTTTTTTACACATAAACACAACACCCAATTGCAAATACTTGTGCAAAGTTGTCTTGGGACCAAAGAGCAAGGTGGGGCCAATTAGTTAAATATTTGATTTTGATTTTGTATTTAAGTGGATTATGGTCATGATTATAACAATGACCTCACATCCATCAACATGACCTATGTTAGACAACCAAATTATATCTCTATCTAATAGGATGAATTCTAGATAAGAATCGGGTTACTGATCAGAATCAAATAACTAAGTCAATTAAATGTATTAAGCCATAACCTGAAATTAGGTACAAAACTAAATGGGAAACGCATAAAGGATGCATTTTTCACCACTAAATTGTGCCCCCACTTTGAGGTGCATGTGAATCACTAAGTATGAATCATGCATTTCAATGTATGTTCATTCTCAAACATGCCTACATTAAATGCAACTGACTTAAGAACTTCCAATCCATAAATTATGGAGATTAGGCTTCCATGTTTTTTTATTCTACACATTTCATCCCATAGATTCCTATAAGAAAAATGGTGAAAGATTCAATGATCAATTTTGACTTGTAAGTTAGATAAAATACAAAAAAAGAGAATTTTAGTGATCATGCATGCCTATCATCTCACCCCCCTACCCCCTTCAATTGATTTCACCCATAGGGGGCAATCAATTGAATGAAGATCTTGTTAGATATGTCAAAAATAGACATGAACACATAGAAATAGATTGATAATAGAATGTATCATGACATAACTATAATCAATAACCAATGGTAAGCATGTAACTACATATAATCATTCAAGCATATAAATATAGGAATCACAACTAGAAGAGTAAATCATGAGAAACATACTAATGGGATAGAGATAGGATCATTGAGAATAGTATGGGAAACATAATGGTGATAGATCTCTTAATGGAAAAAAATACTTGTGAAAGTACAATAAATGGTCTTATGTGACATCCATGCGCATGGACATACATAAGGTGGGATCAATAAAAAATAGGATCAAGATAATGGTGATGTGACCCTATATATCAACATTACCTATGAAAATGTAATAAATGACACAATAAGACATTCATGATTACAAGAATACATTGGGTAGGATCAATATGATGAGTATAATCACATAGGATAGATAGGATCATTGGAATAAAGATCAATTTTGGGGAGTCCCTAAATATGATAAGTATGATCATAAGGAAAGTGATATATCTCTAGATAATCAAATATGTCATTAGAGTTCAATATGATAATGGAGGAATCATGATGCCCTTGTGTAGAATCAATATGATAAAGTGTGACAATGGATGTGATCATGTAAGTGCAATGCACAAAACCAAGATAGGATCAAAATGATATATCTAAATCATGAGGTGGTGAGCTCTGCATGTGGGGTAGGGTTTTGAGTTTTTCTATGTACTTTGTCTTTTCCTTTATTGTCTGGTCTTACGTCATACTACATTCATTATAGGAATTTTCATTTAAAATGGTTGCAACCAACTTCAACCCAACAATTGTTGTTGGTGTTGATGGTGTGATGTTTGTGAACAATGGCTCCTCCAAACAAGCAACCACAAAAGTTTGTGCTAGAAGTATTCAATAGGTATGCCTTTTGAGAATCTTGCAGATGTGGTTTTACTAACCACAAACTTTGATTTTGCATGTCAATGGTTAGAACAACATACTCTTATAGGTTATTTTGTTGGGAGGGTCCCACCTGAAAGCATGCTAGGAAATTGGGTTTCCAAGTCATGGGCTCCTCATGGGATTCATCTCGATGGGGTATACAATCTCACCAAAAGGATTTTCCTTTTTTTCTTTGTTGAAGTTAGCCATGTTCAAGCCATTTTCAAGCATGGGCCTTGGTATGTACGATCGTCTCTTTTAGTTTTTCAGTTGTGGTCTCGAGACTTCTCTATCTTGGATGATAAGAAACTATGTACTTGTCTGACTTGAATTCTCAAGTCTTCCTTTTCCTTGCTAGCATTTTCTACCAGCTATTGTTGTGTCTCTTGGGAAAGTCATTTGTGTTGAGGTCGACTGGTTTTGCCATGCTTGACCCGAGAAACAGGTTTGTGTTGAAGTGGATTTATCTCGTGATCTCAAGGACACAATTGATATTCAAATTGGCAGCATTCACCACACTTAATGTGTGCTCTATCTGAATTTACCAAATACATGTTTATGTTGCAAATCCTCAGATCATAAGATTAAGGATTGTCCTTTGGTGGTTTTGAGGGCCAAGCCCCCTCCAAAGTTTCTGGATCCTCCATGGGTTGTTGATATGTCAAAACCAAATGAGAAATGGACCATAGTTATTCACAAAAGGAAGGTTGGCCCATCTAATAGTGAACCAAGCAAGCCCTTGGATTTTGTTGTGACATAGCAACACAATGTGATTTCAAATCCTTCTTTGAAGGGGAAAATGGGTGCCATGACCTCCACCGAATCTAAGGCTCCAGGTCACCAAAGCATTATGCGAATGCCTCAATCAGCCTCAATTTTTTCTTCTTAGTTGTAGAATTTGCGCTACTCTCACAGTCTGTCGGGGTGCACAGAGGTTGGCAAATACATTCCAAAAAAGTGAAGAAATGGTATGTTTATTTTTCAAAAGGCTTAAGATTTTTTTAAAATTGTTTCTCCTCCTTAGATGATGAGGATGATAGGTAAGAAGTTTTATCATGAACTTTCTTTCATGGAATATCCAAGGTCTAACTGACCTCACCAGGAAGTATTCTATGTGAGATACTCAACAACATTATCCTGGTATTGATGTTTTGTGTCTTTAGGAAATTAAGATTGCTTCTTTCATGCTCTCTGCAACATGTCAAGTGATTTGGTTGGATGGCCTGGTTTTTTCTTCCAATTGTGATTATGGTCGTGGAGGGGTTGTCACCCACAATGGCATTCTAGTGTGATTGATCATGGGTTTGATCCAATGCATCGACTTGTCTGGATCCTCATGTCAATTGAAAATCATTATTTTGGGATCATTAGTGTTTATGTTGCCAATGATGATGTTGAGAGATCTTCTCTTTGGTAGTGGATTATGAACTCAATGCCCCTAGCCACTTGGGTTATGTGCGGAGATTTTAATATGGTTGAGATGGCCTTTGATAAAGATGGGGGAAGTGCCTTTTCAATGAGTAGTTGGAGAGCGGGAGGCTTGGTTCTACATGCACAATAAATTGGGTCTTTTTGATCCCAACTAATTTCGTCGTAATCCTCAAGTTGTTTGGCATACATGGAGAAATTTTCAGGCAAAAAATGATAGAGTTATTAAACAGCTTGATTGTGACATGATTATAGCATAATATTTTTTTCCCTTTTGCCTCCTGTTAAGATCTTATGGTGATGCCTCTTCCCAGGGTCACCTTGTCAGACTACTTTCCCATCAAAATTTTCTATCAATTGGAAAATGGGGATGGAATAGCCTTCCAAGACTCAATATTTTTCTAAATACTTCTTTGTTGAGTCATCAACCCACATTGGCTCACATCCATAAAATTTGGAATCTGGAATGATGTCATACTCAACACTCTAGGTGGATTGCTTGGTGGAATCATGTCATTTGACGCACTTCTCACTTTCTCCATATCTATGGTTGTTAGTTTTCCATCTTCTGTCGGCGGTCCTATGAGGCCACCACCTTGGAACTCCACCGAGCCATGGAGGCTCTCTCCGACAACCCTTTCTCTCTCAGCTTGTAATCTTGGGTGGCCCAGCTTCGACACTAGTAGCAGATTGTCGATAATCATGCAGGTAGAGGAGCCAAGATCAAGGCTAGAATGCACTAGCTTAAAGTGGGGGACCATGCCTCAAAAGAGATCTTTTTGGCTCTTCATTCTCATCACTTTACACTAGGTATCAAAAAAATCAAGGAAGGCCAAATGATACTCTATGAGCTACCAGGAATTCTCTAGTTGTTTGTTCACCATTACAAGAAATTTTTCACTGCTCAAGAAGTTTCCCATAAGCGAGATTATGCTCTCTAAGATTGCCTTCGGGTTCTCCCACACAAGCTTTTGGAGGCTCAACATGCTTTCTACAAGTAATTGCTCTCCATGGAAGATTTAAAGGAAGTTGTTAATTCCATGGTTGACGATAAGGCACCAACTTGTGATGGCTTTCCTAGTGAATTTTATGTAGCCTTATGGCCACATGTTGGAACTGGCCTCCATAAGGTCTATCTAGATTTCAATTTTTTTTAAAAAATTAGATTTGGGGACATAATTCCTAGTTGTGGTAAATGAAAATCATTTTAAGCCCACAAACAAATTTTTGGTTAAGAGACTTTCCATGTATTAAATGAATTTTTGATCACTTGAAATTTGTTTGGCAGATTTATCGCATGCCTAGAAGTTGTTTGGTGATGTGAGACAAGCTTTCCAAATCTTTGTGGACTTGCAATTCCACTTAAAAATTCTTTCAACTAGTTAGTAATATGAGAGAAAGTATAATCATGTTATAATTAGTAATAAATGAAGAGAGATTATTTTGTTATATAATGGAAGAATGATTGATATTTGTTGATGATGTGAATATTTATGTATCATGGAGTTCATAAAATTCCTAGATAATTTTGCATGTGGATTAGGACTAAAATGTTTCTTTTTTGCTCAATGTCATGTCAAATTTATTATTCTAGATTGGGTTCATAGTTGCAAATTTGATTTGTCACCGTAAACTTGATCTCTATTGACTTCTAGATTCTATCCTATAAATTCTCAAATAAACAAACTTCTAGGTGTTGATATTCTCTATCACACTCTTATATTTTTCTTTCAAGATAACAATATTTAAGCTTCAACCATGCACATAAACTTTAATTATAATTGCTAGAGATTCGCATGCACTAGCATATGATCAAGTATTCTTAGATTTCTTGCTTGATTTGAGTGTAGATGCAATTGGATAGATTCCAAGATATTTTAATATGTTATGATAATAATGAGAGTAAATGAATGTATTTTTACACATAAACATAACACCCGATTGCAAATACTTGTGTAAAGTCGTCTTGGGACCAAAGTGTAAGGTGAGACCAATTAATTAAATATTTTATTTTGATTTTGCATTTAAGTGGATTACGATCATGATTATAACAATGACTTGGTTAGGAGGGGATTCCAATTGGTTAATAGATGCTCCCTTTGCAAGCAGGAAGAGGATTCAATTATGCGCATTTTCTTTCACTGCCAATTTGTGAGGGAGGTGTGGTCCTACTTCTTGTCATTGTTGTCCTCGGACTCGGTGTTTCCTCACTCAATGAAGTTGTTTATAGAAAGCTGTTCAAATTTTCCTTTCTCCCACAATGTTATTGTCAACCTCTAGAACCAAGTTCCTCCCTTTGTCACTTGGAGATTATGGAAGGAAAGAAATAATAGGATATTCAAGGAAGTGGAGAGAAGTAGCTGAGAGGTTAGTTTGATTATAAAAACACAGATTAAGGAAAACATTGAGGCAGGAAGATACTATTTTTCCAAAGCTTGTCCTAACTACAAAGAGATGAGGATTAAGCATAATTAGGGCATAAGGAAGGATATTACCAAACTCAATTGGTCATTGATGCTAACCAGAATGGTGAATATGTGGAGTCCACCACAGAAGGATTGGATAAAGTGTAACTTTGATGGGTGCTCAAAAGGAAACCCGGGATTAGCAGGGGCTAGAGGTCTGTTAAGAAACCACAAAGGGGAATGCATAGTGTGCTTTGGTGTGAATATGAGTGTCTGTTCTAATAATAAAGCTGAACTAATGGCTATGTTAGGGGGCTTCAAAACTCTTAAGGAGCCTAGTTTTAAAAATGTTATAATAGAAGGGGATTCCAAGCTAATTGTGGATATTCTGAATGGAGTGGTTGTGCCACCATGGGAGTTAAAAAATATAATTGATAAATTCCTAGCCCTAAAGAATTACTTTACCAACTACAAGGTGTAACATGTCTATAAAGAAGGCAACAAAGTTGCTAATTGTGCCACCAACTTGGCTCTGAGTTGTACAGGGTGGACCAGATAGACACATGGTAATATGCCAAAGTCTTTGAGAGATGCGATACTAAATGAAAAATTTGAAAATAATTACAATATGTAAAGATAAAATGTTGAAGTTAAGCGGTAAGCAAGGGTGTCATGTGGTGTTTAAAGGATTACCGGGTAATGATGATATTGGGAGTACAGGTTGTTTTTGATGATCTCTACTGGAAGTAAAATTAATTATTCTTCCATCCCCGAGGTGAATGATGATCACATGGAGTTTCTAAAGTTGTAAAGGGTTGTCATTTCAAATTGTGTTGATTTTCCTAGTGTCAATCATTCCCACAATTGTAATGTTGAGCAAGGTAAGTTAATTAATAAAGATTTTAATACTTGTAAGAAAAATGATGGGTTAATGGTGTTTGAAATTATGTCACTAGAATTCACCAAAAGAAACTTCTCGACTTTACATTTTTTTATTGACTATGTTTGTTATTTGGCGAAAGAGTGTTTACTGCATTAAGGAAAGAAAGTAGGAGTGGGAGATTATGAATAAAAGCTCGCTGCAGCCTAAGAATTTGTAGAGAAGAAAAATGGGAGGCCCATGGAAGTGCACTAAACCTCCTAGTTGCTAGGCTCTTAAGCAGAATGTGGATTTATGGAGGCTTTTCAAAAATACAAGGATGGTTCCATTCTTTCAATCTCTAAAGGGGTACAATGAGAACCTAACGAAAAAGTTTACCAATTCCTGGAGGAAAGGATGTGTTTCCATTGGTGCGGTGAAGTTAGAGGCCACAACGAGGTTAATTGTTGAAACAACTGGTCTGCAAAAACAAGGGATTAAAGTTGCAAAGAAAAGTGGGGTTGATTATCAGAAGTTCATGGACAAATTCCTGCATGAAGGAGAGAACCTAAAAATATTTCAAAATGGGTATGCTAGGTTGGAACTCCCTCCTCCCTTTGCTTTGGTTAGCTTGTTTGTTATGCGGTATTTTACTTTAGAGGGAAGTGTGTTGTAGAAAATTGGACCCTTTGCTTTATATGGATTATTTCATGATTAAATGGACTTAACAAGGTCTTAAATCTAGTGTTGTGAGGTATTTTATGCATCAACACTAGGTCTTGGACCCTTGCAAATTAAATAAAATACATTTAATGATGTCTTGTTAAAGTGTTGTGAAGTGTCGTAATACATTTCTACACTCTTCTACTCTTTTTATTATAATTCATTTAAATATTCCTTTTTACTCATCAACAAGTCCTATATTGAAGTGTTGTAAAGTCTTGTAACAAGCCTTCATGCTTTTCTAGGAACATCTTCACTATTTACACCTTTCTCATGCTTTATTTTGTCTTTTTATGCCCTCACATGACTTAATTAAGTGTATTTTTGAATGTAAACCCGACAAACAATATTAAATGCAAGATTATTCCCGACACCCACTTTTGAGTCCAAGGTGGGACCCATTTTCCATGGGTGGAGAATGAGTCCTTCTTGGCTCTAATTTCAAAAATATTTCAAATTTCCTTTTGGGTTTTTATTTAAAAATCACTTGATGTTGGCCTGTGATGAGGTATGAACGGATAGTAAGGCATAATATTGTATAAATAAGTGTTTCTACCTTCATTTTGACATCCTCCATCTTCTATCATCTTCTTCTAATCTCTAATATCTTATTTATCATTCCAATATCATACATTCTTCTATCAAGCAACTTAGGTTTCAAGGAATTAAGAGCAATTTTTAGACTTTCAAGGGAAAATTCTACATGTTATGTTGCAGAATTTCAATATCAATCATCATGGCAAGGTAATTTATTCCATTATTTCATTTTTCATTCCATTCTTTCATCATTTTGGTTTAATTACCTAAACGGGGTTTGACCAAGGCAAACCCCCATGCCTTAACAATCAACATTTCTTCTCTTCTTCTTGTGTGTTTGCAGATTTAGGTCTCTTGGAAGCTTGAAAATCATTGAAGATCAAGTTGCAAAGTTATTCAAGTCATCTCTTTATCATTTAAGTCAAAACATCAACAAAAAGTCACTTTTAGACCCGAATCCGATAATTTTAGAAGCAGAGACCTGTAGGAGACAAAAGTGCAGATCTAACTCCACAGAGTCAACCTTTGAGTTTGTAGATTCCTATAGGTGGACTGAATCACCACCCATGGCGAATGAGTCCCATCAATAGGTCTAAAAAGTGGTTTTCTCATATTTCAGCTCTTGACAGTCAGAAACAAGTTTCCAAAACATTTCATCAGAAGTAGGACTAATTCGCCATGCATGGAAAATCAGTCTTAGTGGCCATTAACAAAAGTTTCTAACACATTCCAGAATCTTCTAGTGACATCATTCTACCTCCAAGTGCACTTTGTTCAATCTCATTCATTTCTTTTTTTATTTACTTAAGTTTCTAGTTCATATTTGCATTCAACATTGTGTTTTCCAACACTTTTACATTAGATCAATTTACATTATTTAGTCTACATTTTCATTAAGTTTCCAACATTAAGACAAATTCACACACTCCACATTTTATTTTCATTCTTCCATCCTTTGGTCTTGAGTGTTAACGTTGTGCATTTTGGCCCCCATTTTCCCTCTCCTTCTAGGTGAAAAACCCTAGGAGGAGCTAAGAAGGATTTGGGAGTCAAAATCCTTCATTTCATTTTGGTAAACCTAATTTTTGATCACTTTCTTGTATGATTTTGGAGTCCTTCATCATAAATCTAGGCTTGCATTAGGATTTGCATTATTCATTTGCATGCTAGGTGTTAAATTTTGCATTCATAAAAAAGTGCATAATAGATTGCCTTTTTGCAACTTTCATAATTGAAAATATCTAAAATTCTGCATGTTTCATTTATACCTGCATCATAGCATTATGAAAACATACAAATCAGTCACAAAGTTCTAAAAATCTTGAAAACAATCCATACTGGGACTCATTCACCACCCTGGGCGAATCAGTCTGTTCTGACCCCTGAAACAACACTTTACATAATTCAAAATTTATTTTTAGGCTTCTGTTTGGTGCCTTAACCTATATATACCAGTTAGTTGCATTTTTGTAGCATGCATTTTCCTAGATTTCATTTCAAATAGCTCATTTCATGCATTGTTTCATTTCACTTTTTTTTTGCACTCACCACATTTCCTTTTCAGATTGTTGCATTGTAAAAAATAGAAATCACTTCAAACCTGAACATTGCATTGCATTGTACTTTCTTTCATTTCAATATGTTTTATTTCACAAGATGTGCTCTTGATTTGATTAAACATGGATTTAACATACATAATGCTCCCTTTTATGAGTCTTCTTTTGAGTACCATAATAGGAACTTTAAGAAACAATCCATTAATTCAATCCTTACTCTTACATTGCCCTTTGGTGAGAATGGTAATTTTGACAATCCTAACACACATTCTTGTTCTTCTTCCAATACCTCTCCTACTAGTGACAAAGGTATTGAGATGCAAGAAGTCACAAGCCTTGAAATTAGTGATTGTCCATCTCCTTATTCCCCTTTGGATGACATTCCACAACAAGAGCATGAAATCATAAACACATTCCTAATTGTCACCTTACCAAATCTCCATGGTCATGATACTCAATCTTGTTCATCTCCTCATATCCCTCCTTGATGTAAAGATGATGGGTTGGTGTTAAGAGATACCCCTACTAAAAATCATGACACCCTTGATCATCCCTTCCCTAATGTCCCTATCCTATGGGAGGATCTATTTGACAACCATAGTGGTTCTTCTCTTGATACCTCCTCCACTTGTGATGAAGCTCCTTTCCAAACCTCAACCTTAGATGAACATATTACAAGCTCTCCTTGTAGGGTAGATAATATGGACCAAGAGAATGAGACCTCAATGGTATTGGACACTCACCTAGCACTCTCTCCTCTTCCTTCCCCTCTTCATACTTCCATCATTGATCATTCCCCTATTGGGAAAGAAGTTATTGTAGAAGAACCAAGCCTTACTTATCAAGCACATGTGGCTTTTTGTTCTCTTCCAAACTCTCCTCCTAGGGAGAATATCATGGCATTGGATTATGATTACACTCATCATATTTCTTCTTCTTTTCCTCATCATATGGTTCTTGATTTCCCTTACATTGAGATATATCAAAATAGGCCTGCTAAGGATATGGATGCACAAGTGTCCATTGGATCCCCTTTAATTACTGAACCTCATACAAATCCCGTAGGACATCTTGATAACTCCCTCATTCTTTACCCACCTTCATCCACCCTCAATAATTTCACATCATCCTTCCAAACTAATGGTCTTGAATATCATCCTTCCCAAAATGTTCAAATTATCATCTCGCAAAACACTTATGATTTGAATTCGTTAGATTTTGTATCCTTCTCTAATGAAGAAGGAAAAATCTCACAATGAAGAAGGAAAAATCTCACAATCTATAGGGTCTTGCGTAGACATGACATCTAAGCAAGATATATCTTTGACCCCAATCACACACCCATATTCTCCCCTTGATAAAGAAGGTATCTTGTCAAGACTTCTCCATGATCACTTGATCACTCTCCCTCCATGAACTCAAAATAAATGTTATGATAGGACTTCCTTTTGTGCATTTCATAGAGTTCATGCTCACTCCACCAATGATTGTTATGCCTTGAGTCGTAAAATACAACATTTTCAGGAGTTTGGTATGCTTCCCTCTATGGGGGCATCTAATTCCTCTAATTGCTATTAATTTTCACTCTAGCATACAACTCATTCACACTTTTGGCTCACCTTTGTCCTACACTAAGTGGGGGGAAAAGAGTTAGTTCCCTTGTATGCCACTTGTCATTGTCTCTTTTGACTACTCGTTAACTTTTCATGAATACATATAAGAGAAAGCTTGAGATGTAGACAACATGTCTTAAGATTAATTCGTATGTGACATACTACCTTTCTCTATTTCCTTGACATGACGTAGCTTATTGAAAACATATGACTTGGCATATGGCTTTTCATGTAAGCTCTCATGTATTACTCTTTTCTTCTACTTTAAAGAAATTTGTCACAACAATGGTATTAGGAACTGCTTTAAAGTGGGGGCATACATCACCACTCACATGTCATTGTGTGATTTTTCTTTTTCCTATGATTCCCTCTCTCAGAAGCATTAGGTACAATGTTTCCCATGATGAGATTATCCTCTCTTTGAGACATTGGACATAATGTTCCCTAAGATGAGACAATTGCATGAATCAAACAAAATCCCTTTGAATATATTTTACATTCTCTTTGTATTTTGCCACCTTGCATAACACAGCTTGCATGACTGTGGTACTTTTTATTTTTGATTCATAACATTTGTTTTCTTTGTGGTGCCTTGTTAAAGTTATCAATAGGTATAGCTTTAACATGGTTGAGTAGCCCAACTAGTGGCATGACTTTTCCCCATAGCCACTTTTGTGTTTTGTGAGTGCATACCAACTAGCATATGTATCTTACTTTTTGGGCCTTCTCACCTTGTGGACAACTAGTTTTGTGGCCCCAGAGTGAGTACACCTTTTTCATCTTGTCTTTCTTTCCATCTTGCCTTTGCATGATTTTGTATCTTGGGGGCTTGGCGTACATATGGATCTCTCTTGAATGTCTACTTTAGTGTGAGTTTGAAGTAGGTTCATCCTCTCACTAAAGTGGGGGCGAAATGTGTTGTGGAAAATTGGACCCTTTGATTGATATGGATTATTTCATAATTAAATGGACTTAACAAGGTCTTAAATCTAGTGTTGTGAGGTATTTTATGCATCCACACTAGGTCTTGGACCCTTTCAAATTAAAAAAAATACATTTAATGACGTCTTGTGAAGGTGTTGTAAAGTGTTGTAATACATTTCTACACTCTTCTAGACTCTTTTTATTATAATTCATTTAAATATTCCTTTTTACTCATCAACAAGTCCTATATTGAAGTGTTGTAAAGTCTTGTAACACACCTTCATGGTTTTCTAGGCACATCTTCACTATTTACACCTTTCTCATGCTTTATTTTGTCTTTTTATGCCCTCACATGACTTAATTAAGTGTATTTTTGAATGTAAACTTGAAAAACAATATTAAATGCAAGATTATTCCCGACACCCACTTTTGAGTCCAAGGTGGGACCCATTCTCCATGGGTGGCGAATGAGTTCTCTAATTTAAAAAATATTTCAAATTTCCTTTTGGGTTTTTATTTAAAAATCACTTGATGTCGGCCTGTGATGAGGTATGAATAGATAGTAAGGCATAAGATTGTATAAATAAGTGTTTCTACCTTCATTTTGACATCCTTCGTCTTCTATCATCTTCTTCTAATCTCTAATCTCTTATTCATCATTCAAATCTCATACATTCTTCTATCAAGCAACTTAGGTTTCAAGGCATTTAGAGATCAATTTTTAGACTTTCAAGGGAAGATTCTACAAGTTATGTTGAAAAATTTCAATATCAATCATCATGGCAAGGTAATTTATTCCATTATTGCATGTTTCATTCCATTCTTTCATCATTTTGGTTTAATTACCTAAACGGGGTTTGACCAAGGAAAACCCCCATGCCTTAACAATCAACATTTCTTCTCTTCTTCTTGTGTGTTTGTAGATTTAGGTCTCTTGGAAGCTTGAAAAGCATTGAAGATCAATTTGCAAAGTCATTCAAGTCATCTCTTTATCATTTAAGTCAAAACATCAACAAAAAGTCACTTTCAGACCTGAATCCGGTAATTTTAGAAGTGGAGACCTATAGGAGACAGAAGTGAAAATCTAACTCCACAAAGTCAACCTCTGATTTTGTAGATTCTTGTAGGTCAACTGATTCACCACCCATGGAAAATGAGTCCCATCAGTAGGCCTAAAAAGTGGTTTTCTCAGATTTCAAATCTCGGCAGTTAGAAATAGGTTTCTGGAACATTTCATCAAAAGTAGGACTAATTCACCATACATGGCGAATCAGTCCCAGTGATCATTATCAAAAGTTTCTAACACATTCTAGAATCTTCCAGTGACATCATTCTACCTCTAGGTGCACTTTGTTCAGTCTCATTCATTTATGTTTTCATTTGCTTAAGTTTGTAGTTCATATTTGCATTCAGCACTGTGTTTTCCAGCACTTTAACATTAGATCAATTTACATTCTTTAGTCTACATTTTCATTAAGTTTCCAGCATTAAGACACATTCACACACTCCACATTTTCTTTTCATTCTTCCATCCTTTGGTCTTGAGTGATAACGTTGTGCATTTTGGCCCCCATTTTCCCTCTCCTAGGTGAAAAACCCTAGGAGGAGCTAAGAAGTATTTGGGAGTCAAAATCCTTCATTTCAAGAAGGTATATGTTGGTACATGCGTACCATTTTCCCCTGCTCAAATTAGGCATGGAGAGAGAGTTAATCTACCCTTTTATTTGTTGTCTTCCCTACAACTCAATATTGAGAAGGGTGCTAGTCCTCCCCTGCACCAAGGTTTGATGTTAACCCTATACAAGTATGCTTTGGATCTTAATCTTCATGGGAATCCTTTGGCCCAAAGAAATGATAACCCCAACTATTTTGATGGGGATAATGAGGAACCGCCAGTTGATGAAAATCCTGTTGTTGATGAAAATCCTATTGTTGATGAAAATCCTGCTATTGAGGAAATTCCTGCTATGGAACCTCATTCTCGCTCACATCTTGTAGTTGTTGCTAGGAGGATGCTAATTCCTATGAAGATCTAGTCCCCAGTGGTGAATGTCTTGAACCCCTCTACCCCTGTGTCACAAAAAAGTGATAAAAAAAGAGTTTTTTAGATAGAGCTCATAAGGGCAATGCGGAAGAAAAGAAAACACTTGCCTCTGCTGTTGGAACTTCCCAAGGTGAAGAGATTCAAAAGAGATATTAACCCTAGTGACATCATTAATATTTATGAGGAAGTTGTGCATAATGAGGAATTGAAGGAGACTTTGTAGGGGCAAGGGAGTGGAGGAAGCGACTGTAGAAGGTCTTCCCACCTAGCCAAAGTTGCCTCCAAGGATAAAAAAGGCAAACAAAAAATGACTATGTGTGAGGAGGAAAAGATAGAGTTTGAAGCCTAGGAGGGAGATGATTTTGAGGATATGGATTTCGAGGACTCAGCTTATGATATGGGGGAAGAAGGATCAGATGAGGAAAAGGAAGAGGAAGAGAAGGAACAAAAGAATGATGTAGAGAATGTGTAGGATGCAGGGAATATGGGTATGGAAATTAACACTAAGGACTCAAGCATTGATTTCATGAAGAGCAAACTAACTTTTTTGTAGGTTCAATTTGATGATATGGAAAAGGCCTTAGTTGCACTTATGAAGGTAACTACTAGATTGATGAGGAGGGCGATGTTGGGAGCTATTTCTAGAGAAACCAAAATTTCCAAGAAGTTAAAAAAATAGGGGAAGCCTGATGTCTTAAAGATGTTGGATGAGTCCAAGGGACCTGACTGCAAAGAGTACATCTCTCTCATTGGAGAATGTGGGGACCTGCTGAAGAAAGCCAAGTAATGGCTTCTTGTTGCTGCTCTGATCACTGCTTTCCATTTTTTGTCTTTTTGTTTCATAATCTCGGACTGCTATTTTATAATAGCTTATCTTTGGTGGAAGACCACCTGGGATACTATGGACTTGATTAATGGTTTAGGTAGTTTTAAGTTAGCTAGTAGAAACTTACTATTTTTTAATATTACTGGCTGGACTATGGTTACTATGTTAAATGATGGCCTGTGTGCTAATCTGGTTGTTGTTTTTTGGTTCTTGTTGGTGGTGTTATTTCCCACCTTGATTTGGTTCCTTTTTGTCTATTGGTTGTAACCATGGGATCAGGGCCCTTCCCTACTTAAATAATAAAAAACAATGACCTCACATCCATCAACATGGCCAAGGTCAAACAATAAAATTAGATCTGTCTAATAGGATGAATTCTAGATAAGGATTAGGCTAATGATCTAAATTGAATAACTATGTCAATTAAATATATTAATCCATAACCTAAAATTAGGTACAAAACTAAACGAGAAACACATAAAGGATGCTTTTTTCACCATTAAATTGTGCCCCCACTTTGAGGTGCACGTGAATCACTAAGTATGCATCATGTGCATTTCAATGTATGTTCATTCTCAAACATTCCTACATTAAATGCAACTAACTTATGAACTTGTAATCCATAAATTATGGAGATTAGGATTCCCTATTTTTTATTATACATATTTCATCCCATAGGTTCCTACAAGAAAAATAGTGAAAGATTCAATGATCAACTTTCAAATTGCAAGTTAGATAAAATACAAAAATGAGAATGTTAGTGATCATGTATGCCTATCACTCCACCCCCTACCCCCCTTCAATTTATTTCCCCCATAGGGTGTAATCAATTGAATGTAGATCTTGTTAGGTTTATCAAAAATAGACATGAACATGTAGCAATAGATTATTAATAGAATGTATCATGAGATAACCACAGACAATAAACAATGGTACTTGCATGTAACTACATATAATCATTCAAGCATGTAAGTATAGGAATCATAATTAGAAGGGTAAATGTGAGAAACATGTTAATGGGATAGAGATAGGATCCTTGAGAATAGTATGGGAAAAGCACTAGTGATGTGACTCTCAATGATAAAAAATACTTGTGTAAGTACAATAAATGGTCTAATGTGACATCCATGAGTATGAACATACATAGGGTGGGATCAATAAAAATAAGGATCAAGATAATGGTGATGTGGCCCTCTATATCAAAAAATTACCTACGAAAGTGTAATAAATGATATAACAAGACATTCATGAGCATAAGAATACATTGGGTAGGATCAATATGGAAAATATAATCATATAGGATAGATAGGATTATCAGCATAAAGCTCGATTTTGGGTAAATTCCTTGAATATGATGAGTATGATCATAAGATAAGTGATATAGCTCTAGATAATCATATATGTCAATAGAGTTAAATATTATAAGGGGGAAAGCATGATGCTCTTGTGTAGAAACAATATGATAAAGTGTGACAATGGATGTGACCATGTAAGTGTAATGCACAAAATTAAGATAGTATCAATATAGGCACAAGAAATGATAGGGTCATGATATGTGATATAATAATGTAAGCTCAATATAAGTAGGACCACTTATAAAATATGAAAATATAAGATCAATAGGCAAAGGGAAATAACACAATGCCCTAATATAAGCATATGCAATAGATTAATGATAAATTCTCAATATAAGATCTCAAAGTCAAAGACATAGTCATGTAAGACCATGAAAGGCATTCTAGCTAGTATTTTAATGACTATGAAGAGCCTATGTTGTATTTTAATCATAGTAATGATAAATAAATGTGATATCAATTTAATAAATATGTTCTAAATAAACAAGTCGATCAATGTAAGAAATAACATTTCATAAAGATATTCACATTAATATCATGTAAAAATATAGTTGTGTTTCAACTGAAGAATGAAAATTCCCTCTAGTGATAATTATACGAGTTAGATCAATGTGAATGTTTAAACTCTATTATGAATAAAAAAGCACTAATCCAAGAGAGTGTGTCAATATAATAAATGAATTGTGTCCAAAAAAACATCCAAATGGCATTAAATGAATGTTATTTATGAAAAATTAATTTCATCATAGATATGATTCTATTGATTCAAAATTGAAGTTTTTTGATCAATAGTTTAAAATTTTCAAAATTTTACCTTTTTCTAAAAAAAGGATATTCTATTTTTACTTTCATTTTTTACCATCCAAAACATTCTAGAGATCTAGCTTTATGAGATATTTTATGATCACAGTGATCCATTATATTATGTGCCTACTTGAGGTGACATCATTTGGCAATAGATATAACTACGCCAAACAAATCTTGCAATACACATCCAAAACCCTATTATTTCATGAAATTTGATTTTTTTTAAATTGCACTTTTTTTTTCATAATCTAGGATAGCAAAAATTTGATCAAGTTTGTGCCCCACAATGTTGACCTCATAAGTATGAATTTGTGCAATGAATGACCTTGACCTCTTGGAATCGAGTTGATTTATAATCTAATCTAGACCTACAATCTTAACTTGGTAGACTTATTTGCTAAATTTAGAGTTCATTGAGATTTATAGTTTCTCTTATCAAAATTTCATTAGAATTTAATTAGCTGATAGGATATTTATTGTGGGAACATCCCACTCAAATTGTCTCACACCTGAAAAAAATTCATCGAAAAAGAGTTTCAATAGGTGAAAAATTGAAAATGTGTGACTGAAATTTGCCTGAGTTTCTAATCCTTATCTATGCAACAAATCACCGTAAATCTTGCCTCAACCACGACTGACATTATTTTGTCGCCATATGTACGCAACAAAACATTGAAAAACTAGCCAAAACCATGGCCACCATTATGTTGTCATTAGCAAAAACCATGACTGCCATTATGTTGTTTCCATTTGTATGCAATAAACCTACAACAAAGCTCACAAAAACTCCACATAAAATTGAACACCATCAACCCTCAAATTGCCATATTTTCATATTACTTATGTTTATTGTGAATAGATTAAAGTAGCAAGTGAAGGGAGATAGGTTTCGAGTCATCTCATTTGGAAATATTCTATCATGGTAGGGTTTCACCCATTATTCCTCATCAACATTGTTCTTTCCATGACACAATTTGACCTAAATATTGAGGTAAATCACTTACCATGGTTTCAGTAATTTTTAATTTTTATCCATGAGTTCAATTTTATGGTGTTGTTGGTAGCATTTTGAGTTTTGAGTTAAAGGAATGTTTTCCTCCTTTCTTTCCTTCAGTATTCTTTGGCTTTCATGTAACCTTTTGTTTGGTTCTATTCCAAAAGAGCTTGATTGTCCTCTCACAACTCTCTCAATATCTAATTAACTGAATAATGTAGTTTGAAGTTTGTTTTTCCATTCTTTCCTTGCTATTTGAAAAATTAATACAATATAATTCCAATTTTTAACCACTCTATACTTCTAATCCAATGTAGTTTTATAGGAGTACTGTAACTATATCTTCATTATTGACTATAAATGCAATCAAGCTTATGCATGAGAAAAATCTAGGCTTGGATCCTCATCTCCAAGTATTAGCTACCTCAAACTTTGGCCATGGTCCTGAGAGAAACAATCGATATAGAATATATCTTTCTAATGGAATGCATAAACAAAGAGCATCATTTCCATTTAAAAAAGTACGATCACTATATAACTTCTAAGCTTATTCACGAGGGATCTATAATACAATTAACAAAATATAATTTTCCTGTAATTTGTAGTTTAAGCTCAATGTGCAACTTCAACACTATGTCTATATCTTATTATTAACTTTTCAACTTCTACAATATATTACTAATTATATTTTTACTTACAATTACATAGGTGGATTGTCATTTCACAACTAGAGCTTGCATGTACGGATCATGGAATCATTGGTGAGCCTATCTTCCTATTTCTAGAACAAGAGGAACATCTACAAAAAGATGCTATAGATACATTTGATTCACCTGCATCATCCACAACCCCAAATTCTAAAAGAATATTGTTTGACATAGACCCATCTCAAAGTAGGAAGGATCAATATCTGTTAGCATCACTCCTATCATTTAAGTTTGAACCCATTTCAAACAAGGTGGACTATCAAAGGCCGTGTAAATATGAAAAAAGAAATCCACTGGTACACCACACAAAAGGGAAGTGGACAAGTTTTCAGCTTTGATATTATAGATTGCAAACACATAGAAACACATGTCACTTGCTTCAATGAAGTTTTAGATATTCATTATGCAAATATTAATTTTGGAACCATATATACATTATCTGGTGGGACCATTAAATCTCCTAATAAGCTTTACAACAAGCTAAATAGTGGAATAGAAATCTCCTTAATGGTTGAATCAAAGGTGTCTCTCTGTGAAGATGACCTCTCCATTCCAAAACATCAATTCTCTTTCACGCATATCAAGGAAATTGTGAGTAAGAGTAATAATTCACTTGTTGATGTTATTGGAATTGTTTTTTGCATAGATCCAAGCTCTACAATAAGGAGGGATAGTACAAAGGTTTTGAGGTGGAGCATCAAGATATTAGATATGTTTGCATCAACTATAGATGCAACTTTATGGGGACCAACAACTTAGAAAGAGGGCACAAAACTTCAACACATGTACCACTTACAACATACCATTGTTCTAGCTATTAGAAATGAAGGTGTTTGTGAATATAATGGAAACGTAATAAGTACATTAGTCACTACACACCTATCTATAGACCTTGATATAAAAGAAGCAAAATAACTAAAAACTTGGTTTGCACATAATGGGACTAATATTGTACCATCCTCCACAAAGCTTGTTGATATGCCTATTATTATTACAAGAATGAAAATTAGCAACATTCGAGAACAATCAACAAAAATAATACAACCCCTCCAATTCATTGCAAAGGAAACAATACTATTCATCAAATCTAACTCCTATTATCCAGCTTGTCCTCTTCAATTAGATGGAAAATAATGTAAGAAAAGAGTTATTCAAAATGAAGATGATAAATGGTATTGCTCAAAGTGTGCAACCACATTTGTAGATTGCAATTATAGGTACACAATTCAAGTCAAACTGGAGGATCATATAGATATAATATGGGCAGTTGCATTTGATGAGATAGCAACAGAAGTCATGGGTACATCTGCACAAGAACTATATACCTTGCAATTCAATCACGAGACAAAAACAAGCACTGAAGATGTAATAAGAAGTGTTATTATGCAATTCCTCTTTACATTGTCATGCAAAAATGAGACATACAATAACGAAGAATGCTTGAAAGCTCAACAATCATTAAGGTTGAGAAGATATATTTTTTTGTAGAGAGAAATTTCTTGATTTCTAAAATCAATGAGTTGTGGAATGATAGGAATAACTAAGACTACATTCCTTATTTTCGATGAAACAATGCATATATTCTTATACTTATACATATTATTCGTATATGTAATTTACATACCACACACCATATCTATCTATGGCATGTAAAATAAAAATTTTGCATTTGGAACACATAGTTTGAAGGGTTTTGCAAACATATGTTCATCCACGAATACCCACTTCACTATTATGTATATCTAATAAATGAGAGTTTGAATAAAAAATGCTTCAACCTGTTTTGTAAGTGGGATTCTGAATTATTGCTTAAGGATAAATCTTATTGTGTTTACATATTCATTTTATTGGTTTCAAATCTTTAGTTGTTATGTATATAAAATTGTATGTGTTTTTTTATCTCTCCTTAATTATGTTTTTCATTCTCTACACATTATGTAATCAGTTTACTCTCAATTATATTTATCCTATTTTTGGTTATTGAATTCTGGCGAGAAGCACCTAAACATTTAATTTTTATCTGTTAATGATTTACTGAGGTATTCTAGAACACACATTCCTTGCATTTAGCTTGGTAAAAAATGATCCTATAATGTACAGTATGGTTTGTATTTTCTAGCATTGGGTTTCGTTGTTCATATAACCTTGAGATTTGTGGCAACTCCTATAATTTGATTTTAACAATTAACTTGCAAATATTTATTAAATTGAATTTATTGCACAAGTATCATTTACCATTTAGATGATAGCTAGGTAAGACACGCAATCACTGATTGCATAGAAATAAACACAAAAAGAAAAATACAAAATATGTCTTGTACACAAATATTTTTCCCTTCACATGTTATTTCTTTAAGGAAACAAGAAATTTATTTATTGGATATGAAATCAAATAGATATTTGACTTGTCATTAGAATTGTAATTTAGGGTTAAAGGATAGTCTTTGCTTGAGTTGTAATGAAAAAAAATACTTACATGTTTTCTTTATCAAGACAAAATGAATATATAAATGATTGAACAACTTAAATGTTTGCAAAATCATTTATCTACCTATTGCTAATGTTATAGTACACATCAAGCTTTAAATTCACAATAATAGTTATCAACTTTAAAATATGGTAGCAAAATCTTCTTTCTACTCAAATTGAGGTACCTACTTAAACTAGCCATGCTTTGAAAACCCTTAAGCAAAATTATATGGATGGAATAGTTCTTGCTTTAGAATCCTTTTGGGATATAAGCAAAAAATCAACAATGATTGTCATATTGTATATCTGTAACGCCCATCGTGCAAACCCCAAAGGACAACAACTTTGCACACATTTTTTTTTTAAATAACACAAAGTAAACATATAAACAACCATTATACATTATTACATTACATGATAACATCTTAAACATCTAAGTCCTTTGGGGAACGTGAGGTCACATCACACAAAACTAACCCAATACGAAAGATTCATATAAAACTAAATAACTTAACTAACTTTACATCCATTATAATCATTAAAATAACCATTTGCAAGAGATAACATCCAAACATTCATAAGCATAAATATAAATACATCACATGATACAAACCATAATAAATCTCATAAATCATGAATGGTTACAAGGGTGCATTTACATTACATCATCTTTTAATACATTACATGTTCACATACATGAGTTACATCAAAACCTCCCATGCATGTGGGATAGATACATTATACAAGGGATATCAGAAATACATTATAAACATCAGGTACAGCTCCATATGGAAGATACTATGTAGAACAAACACTGATGGGGAACCCAACGTGTGTGGAGCACGTTCCACCCGACCACGTGGGTTTTAGAAAAAACCCACCCCTGGTGCTTAGAGGTGACAAGGAAGTGACCGCGACCAAATATTCCAACAAGACTAACTCCAATAATAATAACATAGCCATAGTAACCACAATAGCAACAACAAGAGATTACATAGATCATAAATGATAACAACCAAGATCCAATCATAATAAACACAAGACCATAAAACACATCATAAATAAATCAAAGGCAACAACCATTAACCACTTCCAGAGGCAAGTAAGAAAGCAAACCATAAGGGAAACTAGTGGAGAGTGTCATCGCATAGTCCTACATGGGTTATCTTGGCCCTTCCTCCTACATGAGGTGTCGGCCCCCATCTATGGTTATCATGGCTCTTCCTCCTATTTGAGGCGCCGACCCCATAGGGTGACTCATGCAGAGCCGTTAACCTCCCATAAGGACGAGGTAACAACCTTGCCAAC
The DNA here is from genome assembly GCA_007258455.2 of Sequoia sempervirens. NCBI lineage: Eukaryota > Viridiplantae > Streptophyta > Pinopsida > Cupressales > Cupressaceae > Sequoia > Sequoia sempervirens. The sequence goes on along the minus strand of VDFB02026320.1, from coordinate 93,123,708 downwards.
CATGACCTTCTTAGTTTACCATTAATCTGCGAAAGCCCTAATGGATAGATGAGGTATCCAAGATTATCTTATTATGTTGATACTACCCATCCCCCTAAATTCTATTATTAGGTTTTCACTTGTTAATCTAACTCTTAAGTGGGTTATCCTGGCCCTTCCTCCTTTTGAGGCACCGGCCCCCATGAAGAGCCACTCTCCCTGGAGATCCCAAAAAAATATACAAAACCAAGGGTTGTACCACATAAAATGAACATTAAATCTCAATAGAAATACATGCGAGGCATTACCCATCTCGCTAAAAACACATAATCAGTGTCTCAACAATTCCCGTACAATCCTTTCAAAATAGTGATACTCAATAACTTGCCACATCAAAAGTACATAAAGAGAGATTCATTGATTAAAAAATAAGCTCAAGCCTCTGGAAGCCTAAGGTTCACAATATCCCTGAGCGGGTTCCTAAAACAAACTAGGTTCCCACATCGAAAAAGCCAAAGCTGAATTACAAGATAAAAAGACATAATAATTTACACCCACAGCTATAACGAAAACAGACTTCTAGATTCAACAATTCATTCAATTATAGTCACAATTAATTAATAAGATTAAATTCCCACTTTCAATAAAATAATTTTGAAACAAAACATAATAATAAATCTGGTATATGTGATTTTGCCAATTTTCGTGAATAAAATCCAATCATAATGATAACCTCATAATCATAAAGAAAGCTATATATATATTATATATATATATATATAAATAATATAATTACATATATACAAATATATAATTAAAACATGTATATAGATATATATTTACATATTCTAACCCCCTTTTTTTTTAATTATGTTAAAATTCTAGAAAAATCCTATTATTGACAGAATATAATTAAAATAAATAAATATGAATATAAATATATATATATATATATAATATCAAAAAAAAAAAAAACAAAGGTTAAGGTGAAGGGTACGTGGTTGTGCACAACAACCCATATGAGTGTTGTGCATAGTAGTCCGTAGGACTGCTGTGCGTAAAAGTCTATGGATTGTTGTGGCAGCAGCACTGCCCATGGGGAAAAGGGGAGGGTACGGCCCAGCCATCACCCCCTTATCCTCACTATTAATTTTTTTTGTTTTTTTTCCTTTCCTTCAAAAAGAAAACACCGACAACAAAACAGTTCGGCCCATGAAATTTTTTGAAATAAAATTAATATTTTCCTATATATATATTTATATGTGTATACACCATTATGTGTGTATATATATATATTATCAAGAACATATTTCAGAAGAAATCAATAAATATGTTTATTATATATATATATAATCTATATATATATATATATATATCCTCAAGTGTATATATATATAGATTTATTTATATATATATATATATATAGAAATCCATATATTTGAGAGAGGAAATCATTTTTCCATATAAACAAAATTATGAAATCCAAAACATTTCCAGACTCAACAATAAATTTCTCCTAATTATTTGTTACCCAAAATATTTCCCAAAACCCCAGAAGATTTTTCCTTTTTACAGAATAATATGATTGCCATTTCAAATTTAACAAACAATGAAAGAAGAAATAAAGGAACCTGGATTCCTATGCTTGCTAAGGAGTTGATGAAGCTTTCCTTTTATTCCAACCAGCTTTTTAGATGAGCTCTCCTTTCCTTCTTCAGAACTTCTCCACTAGTTTCCTTTGATCCAACTTTTAATTTATTTTTCTACTTAGAAGAGCCTTTTCCCCAGAACAATGAAAGGGAAACAATTTTTACAAAGAAACAAGAGAGGATGCCAATTTTTCTAGAACTCAATTTTTTTTTTTTTATGAAGCTTCTGTCAATTTTTCCGTGAATGGAAACCTCTCATTTTTGCTATTAAATAAAAATATATCCTCTTCTATTTAAAAAAACAAACTCAAAAATCAGAATGAAAAGAAGTTTTCTATTTCTTCACCAGCTTTTCAGCCCAAAAATCTCAACATTCATTAGTCCTTTTATTCTTTTCTTTCTTTTTTTTCCTATTTTGCTAATGTATACTTGGAGTTCATACAATTTAACTTATTTAATTATATTATTCCATTAATTATCATCAACATGCTATTTTCATTAAATTATCTAAATACCAATTTAAATAATTTAATTTACACCTTTCAATTTATTTATCTTTAATAAATTACATGACTTTTAATTTAATACTTTTATATTATAATAAAAAATATTTCAATAACTATTATTAACATTTATTTTAATCATTTAATTATTTAAATTACATCATACTACACACCAATGTAAAATAAATATCATAAATACACTCACACAAAACAACTATTATAAAATGCAAAAATGACAAAGGTCAAAGATGCACAATACCACTAAACATAAGATGGGTTGACAAACTTGGGACGGGGTGACTTCCTTGTCATCTCTATTTCAACTTCATGCCCGTTGGGTTAATTTGATGCTCATCCTGTCCTATCGAAGCAGGTGGAATTGAGACTCTATTCCTGTAATTCCTACATACAAACAAGGTTGTGTACAACATGTATATATAATCAAATACCTCACATCGTGAGAAAGAATCACAGTGTAGTAGGGCACTCACACACGAGTGGTGCTACACTGTACCCTCACCAAAGCTATAATAACAACTACAACATCAAGTATAAAGTAACATTGTTAAACTAAACTGATCACATCGTATCATCATAAAATAATTACTAATCTACTACATCACAATATACTACTACATCAAATTAAACATTACCAAATCAAATGCAACCATACTGTCATATCATAATATTCATGTCATCAAATAAAGTAGCATAGTCATCAAGTAGTCTAAACTATCCAATCCACCAATCCAACCAACAAACAGTAACTATCAAAGTCACAAAGTATCAAGCAAAACCACATAAAATATCAAGTCCAAATACCAACATGAGGGGTATTACATCCCCCCCCACGAATTCGGCTTACTCCTGGAAGCTAGTAAACATGTAAGGATAAGATTCTCTGATATGGGAGGCATCCTCCCATGTTGTTTAAGTATCATCATTGGGGTCCCACTGGACCCGCACCTCCTCAATATCCCTGCCTCTAAGGGTGAGTCTCCTGTGCTGCAGCACGACCACGGGCTCAAGAGCTAGCTGCCTATCCTCAAATTTTAGAGCATTCAAATCAAGTACGTGAGTAACATCAGGATAATATGGTCTAAGGACTGAAACATGAAAAACATCATGAATCCGCGACAGACTAGGTGGCAAGGCTAGGCAGTAGGCAACTGGACCAATTCTTTTTAACACCTCAAATAGCCCTACAAAGCGGGGCAAAAGCTTAGAACCCTTCCCATAACGAATAGGGCTCTTCCACGGACGTACTCGAAGAAACACCCGATCACCAACAACAAACTACCGATCAAATCTATGTGCATCAACATACTTCTTCTATCTATCTTGAGCTGCTACAAGATGCTCTCGGATGCGAGCTACCTGCTACTTCATATCACGAAGCATTTCGGGTCCAAGAATAACCCTGTCCTCTAATTGATCCCAACTCAAAGGGGTAGGACAAGGGCGACTGTATAAAGCCTAAAAAGGAGCCATGTCGATCGAACTATGGTAACCATTGTTGTAGGCAAACTCAACCAAGTGTGGATAATCTTCCCAATGTGATTGTTGGTCCATGACATACATGCGAAGCATATCCTCAAGCACCTGATTGAATCTCTCAGTCTGACCATCTGTCTTAGGATGGTAGGAAGAACTAAAGTTCAATTGAGTCCCTAAGGACTGCTACAAATATGTCCATAGAGCAGATGTGAATATCGGATCTCTGTCAGAAATTATTCTTCATAGTATCCCATGCAATTGAACAATGTCCTCCATGAACACCTTGGCTATCGAAGTAGTATAGGAAGATCGGATAGGAGAGAAATGGGCTACCTTGGTCAATTTGTCAATGGTGACCATGATAGCGTCGTGCCGCCTGGAAGACATAGGCAATACGATAATGAAATCCATAGAGATAATGTCCCACTTCCATTATGGAACAAGATGAGGTTGCAACAAACCTACCGGATGATGATGCTCAGCTTTAACCCCCTGACATTCTAGGCATCTAGCCACAAAATTGGCAATATCACGCTTCATTCCTGCCCAAAAGTATAGCGATCAAAGATCCACATACATTTTCTTAACTCCAGGGTGCACCGAATAAGGTGCCCGATGGGCTTCAGTCAAGATTAGGGTGTGAAGACCCTCTGCAGGAGGTACATACATTCGGCCTGCATAGCGCAAGACACCATCAGAATCTAGCGAGTATGCAACAAATTTTCCTTCCAGAGCTCTGCCCGACTCAATTTTAGATTTCACCTCGTGATACCAATTGTCTAAGGAGAGAACAGTGAGGATCTGACTCCTAAAATCCACTCCAAGAGTTATCACAGCTACCTCATGCCTACGTCGGCTCAGAGCATCTGCCACCACATTCTCTTTGCCTTGGATATACTTTACTTCAAAATCATATTCACACAAGAATTCCATCCACCTTCTCTGTCTTGCATTCAAGTTCGGTTGTGTGAAGATGTATTGTAGACTTCGATGATCCATATGCAACTCAAACCGATGCCCTAAAAGGAAGTGCCTCCATCTTACCAAAGCATGTACAACTGTGGCCAACTCAAGGTCATGTGTGGGGTAGTTTATTTCATGATCGTTAAGTTTTTGTGATTCATACGCAATTACTCACCTTTCTTGCATCAAAACGGCCCCTAAGCCTTCCAAAGAAGCATCCGTGCATACAACAAACTATCCTGTAGGATCAGGTACTGCCAAAATTGGTACACTAGTCAGCTTTTCCTTAAGAGTTTGGAATGCTAACTAACATTGATCTGACCAAAGAAATTTCTTTCCCTTCCTCTGAAGAGAGGTGATAGGATGTGAAATCCTTGAAAAGCCTTGGACGAACCACCGATAATAGCTTGCTAGTCCCATGAAACTATGAATTTCTAAGACATTGGTGGGTGCAGGCCAATCCACAATGGCCCGAATCTTTGCAGGATCAACAAAAATTCCCTCACCTGAAATCACATGGCCCAAATATTGAACTTTCATCTTATAGAATTCACACTTTTCTAGGTTGGCAAACAACTGATTGTCCCTTAAGCACTACAACACCTATTTTAGATGTTCCTCATGTTCTTCCATAGACCTAGAATAAGTCAGAATATCATTGAGAAACACAAGAATGAATCTATCCAAATACGTTCGAAACACCCCATTCATCAAGATCATGAAGAATGAAGGTGCATTTGTTAACCCAAACGACATCACAGTGAACTCATAATGTCTGTATCAAGTGCGAAATGTTGTTTTATGAATATATGCTTCCATAATCTGCAACTGATGATATCCCAATTTGAGATCAATCTTAGAAAATACCTTCGCCCCTTTTATCTAATCGAAAAGATCATCAATTATGGGAAAGGGATATCGGTTCTTCACCATTACTTTGTTCAACTGCCTGTAATCAATACACAAGCGGAGAGAACCATCCTTCTTTACAAAAATTACGGGTGCTCCCCAAGGGGAAACACTTGGGTAGATAAACCCCTTAGCCAACAGCTCCTCCAATTGAAGACGAAGTTCTTGAAGTTCCTGCATTGTCATCTGATATGTAGCTCAAGATATCGGCTCAGCTCCAGGTACCAGATCAATCCTAAAATCTATATCTTGTTTTGGTGGCATACCAGGTATCTCACCAAGAAAAACATCTAAAAACTCCTTAAGGAGAGGGTAATCATCCAATGACACCCCTCGACTATCCTCTAACTCCATATCACTCATTGATACTGCAAAAAGCTAACAACCCTGTTGAAAATACCTTTTTAATTGCATGGCAGAGATCATTCGCAATGAAATGGGCCTTTGAATACCCACGATCTTCACCTCCTTTCCAGAATCATCAATGCACGGCACTGCTTTACAGCGACAATCTATCATGGCACGGTGCACACTCAACCAATCCATTCCGAAGATGACATCATATGAACCAAGTGGTAGGATTCAGAGGTCCACCTTAGTTGTCAATGCCCCTATATCTAGACCACAACCTTGCACAAGCTTCTCTATAACAACCTTTGACCCAGAGGCCAATTCAACCTGCGATTTTACGCCTTGACTAGTTGCCACCAGTCTACATCGCACAACTACTGAAGGAGATATAAAAGAATTAGATGCACTGAAATCAAAGAGTATATAAATACTAGTGTTATGCAACACACCTGTTGTCTCAATAACAGTGCTCTGGTGGTCTTCCTGTCGATTTTCCACTATTGCAAAGACTCGATGAGCTCTCCCTGTGTTGCCCACTGTCAGCTCTGACCCAGCTGGTCTCTGATTAAATCCTGAGGTGCTCTTTTGTGGACACAATCTAGCGATATGCCCTTGCTTCCCACATGAGTAGCAACCAGTACCTCAGCCAAATCCTCTGCCCCCGAATGGAGAATTTGACTGTTGAAAGCTTCCTCGACTTGGCGTTGACTGAGAATTGCCACTCTACTGAGATTCAGAGTTCTTATGCTTCGGCTGTGTCTGCTACTGTTGATGCTACTGCTACTAATGACCCCCTTTAGAGGGTGCATACCAGTTCCTAGAATATCCTATAGCCTGTGTCTGACCTCTGTGAGTGCCAAAGCTAGGTGTAGGTGCACTGCCAATCTGCACTCCAATGTGACCACCCAAGGCCATGGCCAAATTTTCTTCTACCAATTGAGCCTTTTCAACCATAATTTCCATCATCTTTGGTTCGAAGATTCGCATGCCACCACTAATTCAGGTGTTTAAGCCCCGAACAAAATGTTGCACTAACATCCCTTCATCATGGCTGATTCCTGCATACTGCTTTAATTCATAGAATCACCGCTCATATTGTTCAATGGACATCAAAATTTGCTTAAGGTCATGAAACTCATCTGCCCTGCGTTGCCTCCAATGATCTGAAAGGAAGTGAGCCCTGAACCTGTCTAGAAATAACTCCCATGTGACCATGTTGATATCCAAATGTAACTTTTGCTCTTCCAACCGCCACCAAGTGGATGCAAAGCCTCGCAGATGCATGACTGTGCACCAAGATTTGGTATTGCTACCATAGAGGTGCATTGCAAAGCATCGATCCAAATCGATTAACCATGTTTCCGCTTCCAGACCTCCTCTAGAACCATCGAAAGTAGGCGGGTGTGCTCTCATCAAGTCTCTCATATGACCAGCTAGCACTGCATCCTAATCTACCATTATTTCCCTCCGCCTTGGCAACCTTTCCCTTTCTCTCTCGACCCATTGTTCCTCCTCCGACCTAGGTCCCAACCGATCAAGAATCTACCCCAGAAGGTGTTGTAACTGTCCATCTAAACCAGGTTGTTCTGGGTTCTGACCACCACCTAATGGATTGTTTTGAGGACTCTATTGTTCCTCATCCTCTGAACCGTGGTAACTCAGTGGTGATGGACTTTGGCAGTTGGCTCCACAGCCACCAACCTGACCTCTTCCTCGGCCACGACCTCTACCTCGAGGCATGATACTGCACAACAATTAGGGTTATGTAAGACCAAGAGTTAACGCAAAGGTTTCCTAATGGGCACAAACTACCCAGAGAACCCAACGTTAGCAACCTTGGCTCTGATACCAAGTTGTAACGCCCGTCGTGCAAACCCCAAAGGACAACAACAAAAGAGTTCGGCCTATGAATTTTTTTGAAATAAAACTAATATTTTCCTATATATATATTTATATGTGTATACACCATTGTGTGTATATATATATTATCAAGAACATATTTAAGAAGAAATCAATAAATATGTTTATTATATATATACAGTCTATATATATATCCTCAAGTGTATATATATATATATCCTCAAGTGTGTGTGTGTGTGTGTATATATATATAAATCCATCTATTTCAGAGAGGAAATAATTTTTCCATATAAACAAAATTATGAAATCCGAAACATTTCCAGAGACTCAACAATAAATTTCTCCTAATTATTTGTTACCCAAAAGATTTCCCAAAACCCTAGAAGATTTTTCCTTTTTACAGAATAATATGATTGACATTTCAAATTTAACAAACAATGAAAGAAGAAATAAAGGAACCTAGATTCCTATGCTTGTTGAGGAGTTGATGAAGCTTTCCTTTGATTCCAACCAGCTTTTTTTATTAGCTCCCCTTTCCTTCTTCAGAAATTTTCCACTAGTTTCCTTTGATCCAACTTTTAATCTATTTTTCTACTCAGAAGAGCCTTTTCCCCAGAACAATGAAAGGGAAACAATTTTTACAAAGAAACAAGAGAGGATGCCAATTTTTCTAGAACTCAATATTTTTTTTTATGAAGCTTTTGTCAATTTTCCCGTGAATGGAAACCTCTCATTTTTGCTATTAAATAAAAGGATATCCTCTTCTATTTTTGAAAAAAAACTCAAAAATTAGAATGAAAAGAATTTTTCTATTTCTTCACTAGCTTTTCAGATCAAAAATCTCAACATTCATTAGTCCTTTTATTCTTTTCTTTTCTTTTTTTTCCTATTCAAACTACACTTTTTGTTTTAATTTCAATTTTGCTAATTTATACTTGCAGTTCACACAATTTAACTTATTTAATTATATTACTCCATTAATTTTTTTTTTGTAACTGAGAGGTGTCCCCGTGATTAACCCGGCCCAGCGACATTCTGACGAGCGGGGGCGAGACTAATCCTCTGGGGGGTACGCAACAGCTGGCCGACCCATACCCCTAGAAAACCCGAGAGGGAGTCGAACCCGAGACCAATGGGGAGCAAACCCACGGCCCAAGCCAACTCCACTACCCGTGCCGGCATATTACTCCATTAATTATCCTCAACATGCTATTTTCATTAAATTATCTAAATACCAATTTAAATAATTTAATTTACACCTTTCAATTATTTATCTTTAATAAATTACATGACTTTTAATTTAATACTTTTATATTATAATAAAAACTATTTCAATAACTATTATTAACATTTATTTTAATCATTTAATTATTTAAATTACATCATACTACACACCAATGTAAAATAAATATCATAAATACACTCACACAAAACAACTATTATAAAATGCAAAAATGACAAAGGTCAAAGACGCACAATACCACTAAACATAAGACGGGTTGAAAAACTTGGGACAGAGTGACTTCCTTGTCATTTCTATTTCAACTTCATGCCCATTGGGTTAATTTTATGCTCACCTTGTCCTGCCGAAGCAGGTGGAATCGAGACTCTGTTCCTGCAATTCCTACATACAAACAAGGTTGTGTACAACATGTATATATAATCAAATACCTCACATCGTGAGAAAGAATTGCAACATAGCAGGGCACTCGCACACGAGTGGTGCTACATTGTCCCCTCACCAAAGCTATAATAACAACTACAACATCAAGTATAAATTAACATTGCTAAACTAAATTAATCACATCATATCATCATAAAATAATTACTAATCTACTACATCACAATATACTACTGCATCAAATTAAACATTACCAAATCAAATGTAACCATAATGTCATATCATAATATCCATGTCATCAAATAAAGAAGCATAGTCATCAAGCAGTCTAAACTGTCCAATCTACCAATCCAACCAACAAACAATAAATATCAAAGTCACAAAGTATCAAGCAAAACCATAGAAAATATCAAGTCCAAACAACAACATGAGGGGTATTACAATATCTCTGTTCTTATTTGTTCATTTGTATATGGAGTATGCTCACATATTTTTGCTTGTAGTATGTGAGATCTTTGAACTTGACATAACCCCTAAGCTCCCTATTTCTTATCTTGTTCAACCTACATTGTTTGGCTGGTGCAAAATATCACTTCTCTTGCCTTTTGTGTGATAGCTTCTCTTTTCTTAGTGCTAATAGCCTTTTTTTTTTGTGTATGTTTCCTTCATGTTCTTATTTTCTCTTGCCTTCTTTGGTACACATAGTCTTCGTTGTTATGTACTTCCCAGCTACATACCTTTTGATGTTCTTAGCTAAAAAATGCAACTTTGTAAACCAATTACTATTATTTGAAACTTTCTTTCTTGGACATAAATTGATTTGTTGGCTCACATTTTTACACTAAAAAAAAACATACATTATTAAAGTTATCTAAGGCTGAGAGAGAAATTAGCTCTATGGCATTTTGAAGAACTAGCAAACTGACAAAAAGATAAATTTTCACCATTTCAACAACTCCATTATGGGAACATGGACCACATCTCTATACTTGTAGTAACTCCATTGTGAAGAGAACCAGAGGCAAGTTTCCTCATTTTACATTTTTATCTTAGTAATAATTATTTTTCTAACTTTAGTTGGTTGATACTATATCTAGCTTATGAGTTTTTAATTTAATTAACTTATAATTTGTAATTTTATATGAGCTCATGAATTTTCTTTGGGTTAGTTATTTAAAATCTTCCTTAGTTGAACAATGGTTGCTTGAACTGAAAAAACCCCATTCAAAGGCAGCCAAGAAGGATTACAGACGGTGGTTGTAGAAACCATTAGATGCAATAAAACACAACCCAAAACTTTTAAAAAGGGCCAAAACCTAAGTTGTCAAAGTGTGACAAAATCAACAAAAAATGATAAGAAACTACAGTCTGCAGCACTCTAAATTTTTACTTTTAGTATACATATAAAAAGGTTGCATGTTTGGAATGAACAGGTTTATTCTATTAATAAGAATTGTAGTTTAGAAATTTATAGTGTCTGCAGAAGTTTGACAACAAATAATGTTAAGAATTGTTACTGAAAGTAGAAAGCAAGAGAATGTAATGGGATCAATAAGGGGAAATTATTCTATAAATATAGACTTTATCTATTTTCATAGATTGCAAAAAGAGTTGCATGGAAATTGATATAGCATTGGATATAAATATGGTAAATTTTCTAGATTTGTTGATACAATTACAACTATATATAATAATTCTAGAAATATACATATATTTAACTGTTTATATATCTAAGAGTATAGAACATAACTTAAAAAATATATATTTAACTATGTGTGTGTGTATGTTTTTTTGTACCCTTTTACATTTTGAATTATAGATAATGGCTAGTAGCAATAGAAAAAGTGTAACTGAACCCCATCAAATAGAACTTGAACGAATACAAAGTTGTAAAAGAATTCAAGGTTACTACTCTCATCATAAAGAGGAAATAAGTTCTCACCGTCATTTGCAAAACATAGAGAAACAAAAACCACATGAATCACAACCTACAACATCATCAAACAACAACATTAAGTTCATGACCACATCAAAAAAAATTTGAAGCATAATAGATGCACTATCAAACTTGCAAACATGCACTATATGTAAGAAACGCTACCTTGGTATGCTTGTACACTCATCAAACATGAATTGTATTTGCAAACAATGTTTCAATGAGAAAGACGTACATCAATTTTCATCCCTTAATAATATGGACCTAGGAGAACAACCTGCTATGTTGCAAAATCTCACTCAAGTAGAAGAGATGCTCATAGCAAGAGTTAACCCAATACTACAAGTCACCCATGCTCGTGGAGGGTAGTATAAATAAAATGGCCACACTATTATCTTCCCACAAGACATAAAAACATTGCAAAAGTACTTCCATATAGAATTAGAGACCTAGATATCCTAATAGTTCAAAGGTTGAATACGAGAGGAAACTATTACGACTGTTACATAAGCATAAGTCATGTTAGAAATGCATTGCAATACAAGGTCAACCATGACCCATACTATAGCGACGTTGAAATAAATGCAACCAACATAGAACAACTCCCTGAAACAAGTACATACATTTTAGACATGCTTCATACCATTGAAATTGATGAGGAAACAATAGCCCCAAAGAATGACCCTGACACTAACAAGGAACAAAATCAAAATTCAACGACATACATGCCATCATTTATGGTTAGGCCACCAAATAGACCACATGAACTAGAAATCATTAAAAAACCCTACAAATTGAATAGCTAAAAAATAACACTATTAGTTGGCCCGAAATAAGTTCTTCTCCAATAAATGAGTACAATACTGAGGGCCTCCTTGATATGGTGTTTCCCACACTCTTTCCAAATGGAAATGCACTAAAAATGCAAGTGTGAATTAGGGAAGTACAAATGCATGAATATTCATTACATTTAATGAAATTTCATGACCAAATATTTGGAAGAAACCCAAGGCTTTTATAATTTCATCTCTAATCTTATGATGCATCATCATAGCCAAGGACTTGCAATAGTTTTCCTTAAAAAAAATGTAGAAGACAACATACCAACCACTATTGAAAACCTTAATACACACCTAAAAAAAAATCCAGACGAACAACTAGCCAAACAACTTATGCATTTCAGATCTACCATGAGAGGGACAAGACCATATTGGAACAAGTGTTGTACTGAGCTATCAAATATGATCAACCAGATAGGGTCAAAACTCTATTCTTCACTTTAAGTGCAGCAGATACAAAATGGCTAGATTTACAACTACTACTCTCAAATGGCATAAGATTAATAATGAAATCAAATAAAAATCACACAGATAACATAATCAATAACCCCCATACCACATCCCTATATCTACATCAATGATTCACAATATTTCGTTAGGAAGTCATTGAGAAGCTCCTACACACAAAAGAATATTGGTGTAGGTACAAATGGCAACATCATGGAACTACACATGTTCACGGATTCCTTTGGCTTCAAAATGCTCCAGACATGGACAAACTTGATTGGAAAGATAACTTGGAAGTGGAAAGAACACAATTTTTTTTTGACAAATATGTCATTGCTTGGGACCCTCATATTATATCTCAAACCAACAACACAACACATCAATCTCCAGTTGATGATCCATGTTTGTTAAACACAAATAAGATATTTAGTACAAATGCCTCTAATGACTATGAAGAGTTAAATTAACCGTGTCCAAAGGCACACAAAATACACCAAGGGAACATGCCTATGTAAGAAGGGGAATAAACAAATTATCTCTATGTTATCATTTGATAATAATGGTAAAAAAAAATTATCCCACAAGAAATGATGATAGATGAAACATACATAACCCAAAAATGATTTCAATATGGAGAGCTAATATAGATTGTCAACCAGTCATCTCATGAATGCTTGTTCTCAATTATATTTCCAAGTATGCATTAAAAGCAGAGAGAACATCAGAGAGTTGTCGCAATATGCTTACAAGAATTGTTGCAAATCAAAAACCTGAAGACAAAGCTTTAATAACATATCAAAAATTCATGACATAACTTGTGGTTGACCATGAAGCACAAGAAACATGTCATATTGTTTAGAAATTTCCCCTTTTATCTACAATTGATCATTTACGTCATTGAATGTTGGATAAAAAGTATTCCATCGCTTCACAAAAACCACAAATGCAAACGAACTCAAAAATAGCTACTTACATTCTTATATGCAATGCCCTCTGCAACTAGAAACAATAACATTGCTCGAATGTGTAAGCTCCTTCTCCTACTCATCATGTTGCAAAGGATGTAAATGGAAAGAGAGGAAATAAAAAGAAATCGTCAATATATTCCCAAAGTTTTATACTATTCCAAAGAAGGATTTAGAACACTATGAAACATTTTGTTGGAGTGAATTACTCTTATACAAGAACTTTCATGACATACAAATTAACATAGGTCTTACAAAAGATACAATAATAAAAAATTGGAACCACATGAATACAAACAAATATGATGTATGACACATTGATTGCACAACTGAAATGGAATCTAATAGTGATGATGAAGATAGTAGTAATGAGGTAGACACATCAGATACATCAAAGTTGGATGAATGGGAATTGCTGTCACAAATGAGTCTTACTAATAATTTCAATCTAGATGAACTCCAAATACTCGATAGGCATGATTTTGATAACAATAACAATTGGGATCAACAAAGTGTACACCTAGATTTACATGCTACTGCAATTCACTTCATAAACATCAACAAAATGTCCAACCAAAATCAAAACATGGCAGTACATTCGATTTCCCAAATTATACATTATCATCAAAACAAAAACTAGCACTTACAATAATTATAGACCATTACAAAGATCATTCCTTAAACAAAACCTTGCATATGATCGTTCAAGGAACTACAAGAACTGGAAAATCTTACCTTATTGCTTGCATAAGAAATGCACTTCAAAGTAAGCTACCAAAAAAAAAGAGCCAACTGCTTGCTTTAGTTCCCACATGAATTGTTGCATTTAACATATGTGCATCAACTATACATTCAAAGCTCAGGATTCCAATAAAAGAAATAAAACCATTGCAAGGATAAACACTAACAACATTCCAAGAAGATATGAAACACATAAGGTACATCCTCATAGATGAAATGAGTTTCATAGGGCCAAAGCTAATATTAAAGATAGATACTAGACTATGTGAAGCATTTCCCCAAACACAACACCACCGCTTCGGTGGTATATCTATAATTCTAATAGGTGACCTCTCACAACTACCACCTGTCATGTGGAAAAACCCATCTACACATCACAGTCCAATTCCAAATTGTTATGGGAACAACTTACTACAGTGGTTACATTACAAACAATATTTTGTCAACAAGGTGTCGATTGAACTCAAAAAAAAAATTGTGGAACACTTAAAAACATACGTAATGCACAACCAACACAACAAGATTGGGAGATGTTAATGACCCGCACAAACAAAGTACTTACAACTACTAAAAAATAAGAATTTGACAACTCAATTCACCTTTTTGTAACAAATTACTTAGTAAAACTACACAACAAAACAATGTTAAAACAAATAAACCTTCCAATTGCAATAAGTATTACAATAAACACAAGATCCAAATCAAACATTGACGCTCAAGATGACTAGCTTGAAAAACAACTTCTACTATGCAAAGGCCAACAAATCATGCTAACAACAAACTTATGGACTGAAGTAGGACTTGAAAATGGATCCCTCGAAAATACCAATCTCTGTTCTTTAATATAAACATGATGTAATAAATATGTTCATGGTAAATACCAATCTCTGTTCTTTAATATAAACATGAATATATCTATTACATCATTTTCCTATTCTTAAAGATGTTTTACATGATTTATTTATTATTGTAAAATTATCTTTCAAGTGTTGAGGCATAACATGAACTATAATGTACAATGTCATTCATTTCTCAATGGTCATCTATATATATGTGAAGGAAAAAAAAATTCTAAGATTAGTTTAGTAAATGTACTTTAATTTAACTCAATTAATTTTATTTATAACAGTGTAGTAAAATATTTAAATATTAAATTAAGAACTAACAAAAAAATTGGGAACATGCTTCATTCAACATATAACTCAAAACATGTGTTTTAATTTGACTAATACAAATATAAAAAAAATCGACGTAATCATTGCACCTCCTTCCAGTGCAAGTGTTAGTACTATTTTTTTAATGTCCCTTGTCCAAGGTGAAATTTTTTCATGATTATATCTCGTTTGACAATGCAAGCATTTTGTCAAAATGTTTGCTTGCTTTTTTATCTGAGTTGCTACCAAGAGAATTTAAGTAGACATTGCATATATATAATTTATCATATGAAGAGATTATATTCCATCATTGATCTAGCATTAATATTTTTCCATTGCATCAGCTCGAACGAGTAGCTCAGTTGGCTTGAGTCTTGGGTTTGTTCCCCGAGGTCTTGGGTTTGACTCTACTCCTGGGTTTACAAGGTGTTATGCGGTTGCAGGCTTTGTAGTAACACCCTCAGGGACTAGTCTCGCCTCCCCACTCGCCTCTAGGTGTCACTGGGTGGGGGGTCATGGAGATACCCTATGTATAAAAAAAAAACATTTTTCCGTTGCATTGTATGAATAAATGGAAATCATCACAACAAAAGCTTTTGATAATCAAATTACTATATTCATCAGACATTCACATTACACTATGTAATATAAATGGTAGGAATTTTGGAAATATATGAGCACATGGTGAATCTATCTAGCCAACAATAGAAGTTTCAAATTGCTGAAGATTAGAAATATTCCTATCAACACAATACAATATTCTTAGGAACATATATGCAAGATTGCATACTCATTGTAGCCTACATAAATTCTATGGTTGTGCAAGCTTCCCATGACTTATACAAGGTTTGTGTCACCATTGTCTATGCATCCATTAGACTGCACATTTTGATTGTAATTATTAATTTATGGAAAATAAAAATATAGTGTAGTTTTTATTTTCAATTAATTAATAATTACAGTCAAATGTGTAATATGATGGCTGAATAGATGTTGCAATAGTGTTGCTCCCTATATAATCATTATTCCAAGCATTTGTTGTCGACTATGCTAATTGTTTATGTATATTTAAATAAAGATAAAGTTTATAATGCCTTCAAACCTCCTTTATTTCCCACGGAAGGTAAATGAATTTCCCCTTTTGATGAATAAAGGTTTCTTCCTGCCTGTCGAATTTCGTTTCCTCCACAAATTGTGAAGAATATAAACAGCCAACAACTTGGTGACGACTGATAGTGTTTGAAGTAAAAGACCCTGCTTGTTTTATATTATACCCTGCTTGTTTTATATTATTTTGTCTTTATTTGACTATTGCTCAACCAACATAAATCGACTCTGAACACCTGAATATTATAATGTTCAACATATAAAAAATAATCTTGCATTAGTATGGCTTACGATATAATGTATCTCTACAAATCACTCATGATTTCTTCAAATTCTAAATCTTTGAAATTTTGTCTGTAGAGAAGATCCACAAAATTTTCACAATGGATTTTTTAAGTCTAAATGTGAATCTTGTTTGAATCCATTTAAAAGAGGATTTGGATTTTCATCCAAACCTCTGATCTTGAAACTAGAGGGTTTCCATCCTCAAACCTCGTGTAAGCTAAACTCTCTAAATCTCAGACAATCTCCAAAAGATAATAATTCCACGAGATGATCAAATGATTTGTCCTCAATCCTTTTTAAAGGCTTAGCTCGACTTCTAAAAGATTCTTTTTAATTAATAAAGTGACTATTTATTATTTATTATTTATTATTTGAGTCACTTTAATATAAATGTCTCAAATATTAATTTAAGATGAAAATAATTTGGGGACATTACAATTTGTATGTTTTGATGTTGATGAATCTCAGGTTGTGGGAGTGGCCCCACAATGGTTAGTTGATCGTTTAGGCCCTCTTAAATATGGAGGAGGATAATTAGGCAACACAATGGGTTTCTAGGTTCTATCACATGGTTTCCATGCCAACACTTTACATTGATATGTTGATGTTGATAACACTTGTAGATTTGTGGGGTTCAAACACATGCACATTCCACCTATCAAGACTAAATTGATGGTGAATTCCCATGCGATGACCTATGGTGGTGGTTCCTAACACCATCTAACATGAGGATGAGAATGTATACTTGTGGACCATTAATAGATAGGGGTATAAGGAGGATGGTGTTGCATTTTCTTAGAGTATGCTTGCTATCACTCCATATTTGTAAAAGTGGATATTTTTATTACAAGGTTGTTTCTCTTACTAGATGGCCAAGGAACACATATTGGATACGACCTTACATTTTGAGGCATATAGATGAGGTTTTGGTGGTATTTTCACAAGGTGAGTTCTTTTTTGCACAATTATATAATGGACACACATTTTTGGACCTTAGGAATAGGTCCCTTCAAGGTGGTGTGCTACTCCAATATTGGGCCTATAAGTATATTTGAGATCCTTGATTGCTAGGGTTACCATGGATAGATACAACACCATAATTACCACTTATGGCCAAGTTGTATTATGAATTGAAGAGAGGAGAGAAACCTCTCATACTAGAGGAAGATTTTTGACAAGTTATAGTTAGATAAGATCAAATGGCATTAATGTATGTTTATCACTATGGACCAAATATCTTTTATTATCATCAAATCTCATAACCTTTAAGAATTCCTTGGGGTGTTCCCCCTAAGCTAGCACTCTGTAGGTGACATACCTATTTACACCCTATTTTTTTCTCTTTTCCCTATTTTTACCTTATGTTTTGTATGTTGTCTTATGTTAGCCTATCATTTATAATAAATTTGAGATAATCTAAACGAGTTTTCATGAGTCAATTTTTTCCAAGTGCTATCCTATAACACATTATTCCCTACATTATCACTATGTATCCAAGGTTACAAATGGATTACAAAAGGGTCTAAGCCTAGGGTATTATCTAGTAAAATCATAAGTTTGTGCAGGTTGTCAAATTTTAATATTTTTTGGGTTGTCTATCCTAGTATGTCACTCCTCCCATACTCATGTTTTCCCCATATCCTTATTGGCTTGTCAGACCTCCCCTTCTCAACATTTCTTCCCCCTCACCCCCAACCTCCTAGTCCTTTGTAGTTAGAAATTATCTAAGCCTTTTGGAAACCATCCCTTACCCAGACACCTCATGCAGAGCTTCCTTGATTCTTGATTCTCAGTTCAATGTTTTTTTGCTAATTATTCTATCAATTTTGGAGTTGTAGGTTTTCTTCTACTCAAGTAACCTTCCCATGGCACCCCCAACATCATGCTTCCTCACCCTTCAAACTTTATTGTTTATTTTTTAGAATTTCAAACCTTCTCTTCTTGTCATGCCTTCTCCATCACCACTAACCCCTAACTCTTGAACCATTTTAATAAGTACTCCTTCAAAGTTAAAATTTTGGCTTTCCCTCTCCTTAATTACTTGTCATAAGGTATGGCCAACTCCCAACCCTCGATCTTTTTTGAAGTTGTTTGTTTAAACTTCTCCCTATCTCTATACCTTAATGGTATGAGTTCTTTTTCACCACAATCCCTAACCTAAGCCATGAAGTATGTTTTATCCCAAACATTTGAAGTTTGAAACTCCCATGATTTTTTATTGTTTAATCATATTGGATTATATTCTGAATTATATGTTGAGGGTGAAGAATTAGATTTGAATAAGTTTTTTGATATGATCATGAAATAATACATCAAAATTTGCAATGCAAGTGGGTTGCAAACTTTGGATGAACTGAAGCATTTACTTAACTTGGCCTAGCTTGAAGTTGTACTTGAAAGTAGCACATTTTAGCTTGGTTTTCAAGAGGATTCCCTTTTTAAGTTTATATTTTCATCATGCTACTTGTCATAACCTTAATTTTCACTATTATATAAATATTGTATATGCGGTTTAATATTTGAAACAAATACCTTAATTATTATGTTAATTTATGGATAAGCACTTAATTGTGTTAAACATGAGATGTTTTGATATTATCTACTAATATAAGCTAGTTTTATCCGTTCTTATTTTGTTGATATTAAAGTCACAATAATGTGATTATATTTTTCATTTGAAAAGGACTAATTACATTTTTTTCCTTGTAAGTATGACAAGGAAAATATTTACACTCTCATTGGGGGAGAGAGTAACATCAAGAAGTGTTTAGCCTTTCAAATGTTACATGCATGAAATCCCTTCACACAATCACGTAGTTACATATATAGCTAGATTGTGTGACATTCTTTGTAGATATACAATTCAATGGTATTCATTTAAAAAGTGTAGTTGTATCTAGAAATTTAAATCAAATTACAATAACGTTTAATTAATGCAGTTTTCTTCGACCTTTTCTGATTCAAAATTATAAGTGGGACAATGTATCCATGGATTTCATCATCGAATTGTTGATAATATTTTATCGCCTTAATCCAAAGGAGCTTAAGTTAGCCAAAAGAGGGGTAAATTTTAAATATTTTTGGGTGCCATTGAAAATTAAAAAGTGAAAATGGTTCTCCAATATTTTCCACTCCACTCATAAGGAAAGAAAATCTTAGTTTTTTGCTTTCCTTCCATCCATGTAGCAAGAGAATACTTAGGATTTTTTGTGTTGGTTGCTTGAAGAAGTCCTCCATAAAGATAGAGAGACCAACACCTAGTGATTTTTGGTGAAAGAGTCTTTAAGCTTGAAGAGCACATTGCATCCATGATTGAAGAGGGAGTGATGGAGCATTGTTGAAAATATGAGAAAGTTTTGACATGTTGCATAAAGAGAGAGATCTTAGGAGTTGTTTCCACATGTTCAAAAAGGAAAATAAGAGGTAGGTATGTCACTCTATTCTATTTTAATCCTTGTATTGTTAGGAAGAGATTCCATATCCATCATAGGGAGCATAAAATATCATGCATGGCCTTAAACTTCATTTTTTTATAGATGTTTTCATGTTAATTTAGGTATTGGTGTATTTAAGGACAATGAATAAATGGTGACATTCAGGAAGATATTTTTATCTCAAGTTATGTAGTGAACTATTATAACATGATATTTTGTATGTTCATGAAGTTTTAAGGTCTTAAAATTCTTAATCAACCTTTGTATCATTAAATGAGATCCTATAGAAACTATAAACTTTTAACCAAGAGGACAAACCTAGGGCATGATAAGGTAGTCCATTCATGAGAGTATCAAAGGGAAATGCATTAAGAAAAATTATAGCATATGATGAGATAGGGAGTTTAAGGGGCAGTAACCCATGAACCACAAGAGATGGAGTAGTGTTGGGTAGGTTTTCTTGAAACAATTTAAAAAATATTTGTATTGTCATTGAAATCCATGATAGGAAATGTTTGTTGTGTTAATAGAACCCTAGTCAAAGTGTAAGGAGCAGAAAAAAAACATTTACCAATTATATGCTTTAGTTTTCAAAATAATTTAATAGAATAAAATAATTATAAAAAGGTGCGGAATAAGAGGAATGATTAAATTACTTCATTATTATTTCAAAAAGGACATTCATACAGTTAATGAGTTAATAGGTATATCCACGCAAGGTCGTTCCTTTACATAATCTAGCCATGAAGGCTTACACAAAGAATTATCATCTCAGTAATACATGTGAATTCAAATACTGTAATGCAAATTAAGGGAATATCAAGATCATAAATACACCCACAAAAGAACCATAACACAAAAAAACTCATGAGTGGAAAACCCTCATAGGGATTAAAAACCACTCGTAAAAGTGCCTCACTGGCTTAATGAAATGCCTCATTGGTGGAGCCTTTCTGGCTACAAAACCTCACTTGTTACAAGATGCCTTACTAGTAATGATACAAGATTCCTCTCTAGCAATGGTCAGGTCATGTTGTCTCACTGACATGACCAGTTACAACTTCAATACACATTTCAGAATAATAAAGCAAACAACTACAGAGTTCCTTTACACAATAGTTATCTTCTAAACACTTCCACATTTCATATCCTAATATTCATAAGAACTGGAATCTTAACATATAAATGGCCCACTGTCCTACATAAAGTTACAAGTATACTTTTTCAAATTTCACCAATGCATCATCCTTGCATATGAAATTGTAGTAATGTCAACACTTTCATGAATTAATCCCAAGGATTTGCAAATGAGACCATTCTATCTCCAACAACCTCTCAAATATCACACAAGTACATTAAAAAAAAATCATAAGCTAATCACATAAAGCTTTATGAAAGTAAGCACTACTAGAATGCACACATGCCTATGCAATTATAATAAGAATATATACTTCTAAACTTATTGATTCATAAAGAGTTCAACAATAAGAGAATAAAACTATAAAATAGTTAAGAAGGTATAGCTCATGTATGTATGAGAATACATATATAAGATATTGAAAATATATGAGTATACATTATTATGCAAATAAATCTCAAGATCAACTAAATGAGGGAATTCCTAATTCCTCTGTACGTGCATGATAAACCATGATGCATGAGAAGAATGCCATCCTTAACTTAAACTTTAATAAGGTAAGATGTGATTTAACATTTATTTATCTTTTTATAAAATTCCCAATTGATTCACATTACATAATATGCATAGATTAATTGCAATCTATCTATCTATATATATATATATATTGTTCAAGTGTTATAAAATATCTGAAATTTTATATTCAAATATTTTATTTTGTTCTCCTCTATGAATCTCATACTTAGAATATTTTTCTTCAATGGAATATCATTTTTAAATTAAATATAACAACTTAATTTGATTTCCTTACTTTGTTAAATATTTATTCTTTCTTAAGTACTCTTATAATTACTATACAATGTAACACGAATCACAAACCTCTGGAAGACTTCTAACACTTATTAACACAAGAACTCCACCAATGCATTACCAAAGACACACAAGCAACCAATCTATCATTACACTATTTAAATATACAAGGTGGGGCAAATTCTTTGCCAAACGAGTGTATATGAATGACAACACCACTCATATTTAACACTGAGAAATAAAGCTAATTTTCACATTTATTAAATTACCAATATTTATTTAATTTTCATTACAATGTGGTTTTATATTCTAATTGTCTAACCTCAGAAAAAGACTACAATCCCACCAATGCACTAATTCAATACATGATTGCAATAGTAAACATTATTCAATGTCGAGGATAATGATCAAATTCTCTTATTTATTAAATCACTCACTATGAAATAAACATACTCATGCAATATTTAACTACATATATATATACATATTGTTTATATATACATATATACATACATATATATATATACATATATATTTATGTATTTGAAAATGAATATATGGTAACTATATTCTGTAGCTAACAACAGTAATAAAATATTGTATAAAGGATCACAAATAAGAACTACAAATACATGAACACATACATATATATACATATAAATGTATATGTTGTACGATGTTGATTATAAACGAGATATACATAGATTTTTTTCCTGGTGAAATACAAGTTAAAGAAGTTGGAACTATGGGTCGGCATGGGGAGAAAGGCTAACGACCTTCTCCATGGGGGACGCTGCCTATGGAAGGCAGCGCCCCCTCCACAGGCCACAGCCTGTGGAGGGGCGGATGCCTCCACTAGTAGCTTCCCACATGGTTAGGTGTTGGCTGCAGGGGCGATTGCCTCCACCAGTAGCTCACAAGGGCACTTATAATACTATTTTTGTTGCTTGCCTTTAGCGTGTGGTTTGAAGGTGGCAGTGGTGACACTCGATTACATTGAAAGAGATTTCTCCCACCCCGCTTATTTAGCTGTGCTTCCAAAAATAAAACTACTTCCTGGTGCCCATTTTTAGTTATATTTTTGCAAAGAAAACAATAAAGATTATGAAAACAATTGTGTGTTTCCGTTATAGTTCTCCCCTCTTTTAAAGATTTCTCCTCACATTCCTAATAACCGAATCTTGAAAATAAAATAATATTTCTTTTTCATGCATAATATTTATCCTCGGTAATAATAATAATGAAATACTATTTAATTTCAATTAAAACTAATGTTGAACAACAAATATGGTTTATTAACTTTACATCACAATTATCTTTAAAACAATAAATTTTAATTTTAATTTTCAAATAAAATCAATAAATGATTTAAAACTATTTTTATTTCTTCTAAGAGAAATTAATATTAACTAACATTTAATTAATTTAGCAACTATAACAATAATCTACCTTATTAAATAAAAATAAGACGCAATGATAATTAAAATAATATTATTGAATTATAAATTACTTATTGAAAATAGCGGTCGTGACACGAAGTTTGACAAGTAAATGTTGTTGGGAATAGGATGCCATTTAATTGCAATCCTAAACATATTTTGTGTATCTCCTAAGTCCTTGGAAAGTGTTCCCCAACACTAGGATTAGAAAGTGATTAAATTTGAATGAAATGAATATGTAAATTGACATTTGTAATTATTCCTAAATGATAGGAACATGTGGGGACGCCCAAGAAGAGCTCCTACAAAATAAGAACACATGGGGCACCAACATGGAAGGTGGAACCCACCTTGCTTAAGTTTACTGTTTGAAGGATTGATATCACTTCAGTAATGCATGTAGAGATCCTACAAGTTAGGGATTGATATTTACATGAGTGGAGTTCAGTTCAGTTCAATATAAGTTTAGTTTAGTTTAGTTTAGTTTAGTTCAGTTATGGTTCAGTTATCTTCAGTTGCATGTAGTTAGTTTCAGTTGAATGCTAATTGACTTCAGTTGACTTGAGTTGCATGACTAATTACTTCAGTTGCATGAAAAATAATAGGAGGATACATTTAGTTAAGTGGGGATGATCAATCATGCATAATGTTTGCATGAATTGGTGGAGAGATATGTTTCAGTTAACTAAGATTGACTTGGACTCACCTTGGGAGCCCAAGTTGGCATCTTTGAGTTAACACCTTTTGCATGAGAAGATATTTACAAGGCTCAACTAAGTGGGCCCATTTTTGGGCGGAAACTTTGAGGTGATGCTTGCAAGATATTTTAGTGAACAATGATAAGTTAAGTGTTCAGTTTGGGGTGCCTAAATTGAGGAGACTTTGGTTTTGACTTCATGTTATAGTGTGGAACACTACTTGCACAATCTAGGCGTAGATTTTTGAGAGGAGCTTTATTCTCTTCTATTTGATAACTCTTATGAGTTTACATGCTCATTAATTATCTATTTATTGTAGCAATTACATCAAAGTTTATAGGAAGGTTAGCAAGTTGAGCTTGTGCATGTGTGAGGGTTTGAAGCATGGCATAGGATGTGTGGATTCATGCTTGGTCACATGGAATGCATGGATAGCTTGTGTTGCATAAAGTGTATGAGAGTTTTGTGCAAGTTGTGAAGAAGGATTGTTGAAGGAAATGAATCATATCAATCAAGGATTGATACAGTATTATTGTAATCTTGTTCTAAGGTTAAATAATACAAGCAATATTGATTTTGGTGGTGGAGTTTTTTCCCGAAAGGGTTTCTCCACCTATATGATGTGTCACTTCTATCTTCTTGTCTCATTCTTCTACAATCTTTCGTCTCTTTCTACAATTGGTAAAATTCATCTAAACAGATTAATCATACACAAAGAATTGTGACAAGGAACACTTAATTAAATCTACAGTCACATAGTTTTACAAGTTTGAAGCTAAAATTTCACCTTCATTTTTCAACAAATGTTACCCTTGTCAAGTGACAAACTCCCTTCAAGTCATGAATAAACAATTTTTATTGTTTAATTTTGAGCAATGTTGCTGATAATATGCAAGGTCATACACCATTTTTTACATTTTACTTTCATGCTACCGATATTAAATGCTTAATGCGTAGCATATTAGTGTGCCAAAAGATGAGATCCCAGAACGAGAAATGAAGTTTGAAAATTCTATGATTGAGAAGAAACCTACAAAGGGTCTAATTGTGCATGGAACCTTATAAAGACATCTCACAAGGGATAATCATTAATCTAAGGGCACTTATAAGCTAAAGCTCACAAGGGACAACTCATAGGTGGAAAATCAAAGGTTAACTCATAGTCTATAGTAAAACAAAAGGGATAGACTTTCATGGAGTCTATACAATCATAAAAAAAGGACAAAAGGTCTCATCAACATAGTCCACTATGAAGGCCTTCTAAAAATTTTGTGCATACATAATAAAAGGACGAGTCTTTCACAAAACACAAGGGGCGTATCTAATGATGTAGGAGACAGTCAAGGAAAGACCAAGTTAAAAATGCTAAAGAACGTGATAAAGCTATGAGGATCCTTCACCAAAGTTGCAGTCATAATTGAAAACAAAATCCTATAGTCACGGGCATTGAAACCATGAGTGAGACCGATAGATGACAGTATGTGGTTAAGAAGCAAATTATCTTCAAGCTAGGACATGTTAAAATATGGAACCTAAGGGAAATGCACAGCCTAGTGACCTTACATATAAAAGGGGAAGACTTGGAAAAAAAAATCATAAGGTGGGTAGTCCATTACACACTTTAGAAGAGCCAACTAGTTTTAAAGGAGTACATAGACAACAAGAGACAATCTAGTCCCTCAATGATAGGCTTGAATATGTAAACACATAGTGGGTAGTATCAAAGGTATAATGATGACCTAATGAAGGTACAAATGAATAATATATATGATAAGGCTAAGATCCAAAGAATGACAGTTATAGAGTCAGACCTATGCACAACATGACATGAATGAGAGGGAAGTGATATTCATAAGATGAAAGGATAGAGTAATGATTTCATGAAATCTATACAATCATCAAGAGAAAATGATTACATGCATGAGTTTATAAGGACCAAGGAAGAAACATGATCTAAATATAAGTCTGTGAAAGAGAAAGATTATAAGGTATGGTACCAAGCATGTATGCCAGTTAGATAGTGGTCATGAAATATTTAAAAGAAAGACAATCAAAGGACAATTGAATGAGAATGAAGCCTTCATAGTATATCATGACAGTCTCATGAAAGAGCATGAAAAATAGAGATCAAATCACATGCAATGATTATAGTCTTGAGGCCATTAAAGGAAAACATGATAGTAAGAGGTACATTTCAACACGTGATCATTTTCAATGTCATATTTGTCAAACGCAAATGATAGAGAAATAGAGACATAAGACTATTGAAGAGGATAGTGATGAAATTATCTGTGAGAAGTTGTAGTGTAGAAAATTGTATATCTTTACAATTTCACACAATGTTTGGGTCCCTTAATTAATTGGACCCAATTAAGCCTCTAATTGACCAATCATGCATTCCAAAGCTTTATTATTCCCATTTTCCTCAAAAGGAAACCTATATTAAACAATTGAAAAAAATAATTAAAACACATTGGAAATTGAGTGTCCTAGATTTAGGTCCCATTTAAGTCCTAGGACCCTATTTTTAATATATTTTTGGCAACATTTTAATGATTCAAATTCAAGTTTCAAATGTCAGATTTTGGAATCTAATTTTTGGGAAATTAGATAAATACCTATGAATACATAGTTATTTTATCAATTCAAGGCTAAGCATTCTAACACACACAATCCAAATTTCACAAGAGAAAATACTATTGTCAAGAGCATTGAAGAGTAGATTTAGCAATCATCTACAACAACAATAAAGATCATATCATCATGTCAAATTTCATATGTGTTCATGTCATGTTTTGGAGCTAACATTGTGATGTAGGTTTCAAGCATTAAATCAATTAATCAATCAAGCCAATTCATGCAAGATCCAGACCTTAGAGTGATGTGTTAGACTTCAATCCTCTAAGGGTAGCCATTAAGGGTTTGGTGAGTTATGACAAGCTTTGTACATTCATCAATTCATTCCATTTATCATTATTTCATTATCAAGGTTTAATTACCAAACATGGGGTTTGACTAAGGTAAACCCCCATTCACCCAAAAACAAACATTTTTGCTTCTCTTTTTATGTGAAGATTTATAGGTAGAGAAGGATTCAAAAGATCTTGAAGGAGCAATTTTGCAAAGTTGCATTTGTTGTCAACATTGTTGTCAAGACATGGAAACTCATATTCAAAATTTAGATCTGATTTTACAACAATGAGACCTGCGCCAATCCGACGCTTAAATCTTGCACCAAAGGACCCTAGAAGTTGAGAAAAATCCTTGTACAAAGACTCATTCACCCTTGGGAAAATGAGTCCTTGTAGACCTCTAAAAACTCACTTTTTTGGGCAGTTTTTTCAATCTTTGCACTTCCTAGATCTACTTGCAAACTATCATAATTTATGTTTTTTTTATCATATAATTCTACATTTCAAGTATTAAGTCATACAATTCATTTAGTGAATGCACTTTAAATAATTCCAAAACATTGTAAATCAATCATTTTCGTCATAAGAAAACAATAGATCCCAAAATAGGGTTGACTCACCTCAAGGTTGAAAGTCAATCCTATCCCTTGGAGATCTCTTTTTCTAATGAAATTAGGGAGAAAGGAACCTATATCCTATTGTTCTAGACACTTGGGACATAGGATCCCTTTTCCTATGTTTCAAAAGTATAAGGGGAAAGTTCAAGGTATAGAGAATATATCAAAGTCAAATGTGACAATGGATGGAGTTAATGACCTTAGCATTGGAAAATTTTAGGAAGTTATAGTGTATTGTGAAATAGACAACTATTCACATGACCAAGACAAGAGGCAAATCCCAAGGCTCAGTTGGATAGTCATATAAATGGTTGTGATGGAATTTGAGGTTAAGGTCATAAATATTAATGGCATGGATTGTAGTAGGAAAATAAAAAAATATTAATAAAGGAAATTCCATGATGGTGCAATATACAAGATAGCCACCATGTGACAATGAGCATCAAACTAGACACCTACTAATCATAAGATCAAGCAATGAATGACTATACACCACCCGAAGAACAAACCTTGAGAAGGTCCTAAGCATAGTGACATGTGCTAAGTAAAGAGTCTTAGGGATGACTCAAAGAATGCCTCACAGACCTATTAAGGACAGTTCATGAGAGATGGCCTATAGATCAAACAATCTCCTTAAGGGAAATCTAGATAAGGCAGTGAAGAATGAGCAAATAATGAAGGACCCCATGATGATATAAATGTGAATATAGACCATAAGATAATAGTCACAATAGAAAAAGAGAATATGATAGTGCATGTTAGAGGGAAATGAAAAGATGATGCCAAACTCATTCATGAAAGAAAGCTCCATAAAAATATTTAGACCTGTGCATAAACATTTTGAGAAGACAAAGGTAGTTACAAATTTGCAAAAAAAATTGTCAAAGTTTGGTGAAAACATGGGATAAAAGAAGCCATTAACAATGAGACAAGGTGTCAAATTCAACCCTTGAAGTTATCCAACTCCTCCTAGAATTTTTTACCATTTCAAACACCTCTCACACATGCCCTAAAAACATGCTTTATAGAGGTTGCAACAATTTTGGAGAAGTGTGAATCAGACCAATCACCAAGCTGAGGCCGAAGCTACTTTCATCAGCATCAAGTTTGCGTTGGATAGGGGTTAATTCCAAATTATGGCTTGAGGGAGACTCTCTCAACATTTTCAATTGCTTACTTGGCAATCAGAAAATGAGTTGGATTGTTGAACATCTTATTGTGGAATCTATCATGATGTTAAGATCCTTTGATGAGATTCGTGTCACACATATCTATAGGGAAGGTAATTCCCTAGCTGATTTTTTTTACAAATGAGGCTGTTAGAATTCATAATTTTAAGGTGTGGGAGGATTAATCTCTCCTTCCCGAGGAGGCCAAGCTTTTATTGTGAAATGATAACTAATTTAGAGCTTGTGATTTGGGGTGATCGAGCAATTATCACCCTCATTATTACTATACACTTTGTGGGTTATGTATTGCCTAATTTTAATCTGGAGAGTGTGATTCAGCTATGATATCTATTAATGCTAACAGTCAAAATGGGTGGAGATAGGAGTGAGATTGAACCTCTAACCTGTGAGAGATGGAAGAATAGGAGAAAAATTTGGAGAATCTTGAGCCATGGGAATTTTATGCCCTATTTGGAGAGGCTCCATGGCCATGACCCCAAAGCCATTACGGATTTTGTTCATTGTTGGCACAATAGATGTTTGAAGGTGAAGGGCATGGAGTTTGTGATCAATGAAGACTTTATTTCCTTCATTACTAGGTTGTCGACGGATGACCATAAAGTTTTTAAGGAAAGGAAGAGCAACAATGATGCTATGGATCAATTCTTCAAAGACAATGAATGAGTGAAGTAGATAAAGATGCCCTTATGGTGTTATGAATGAGCTTCCCTAAAGCATATTTGGGCTGACATAGCGAAGGTTATTATGTGGTATGTTACTCCTGATGGCAAGTATACTGTTATTCTAGGGCACCACTTTACCCTGCTTAATCATTTTAGACATGGGTTGCATGTTTCTTTCCTGTATTTTTCTCCTGTTATCTCTGCAAGTTTCGGTTTATGCACACTTGAATAATCGTAGGGCCTCTGTTCTTCATGAAGGCCTCATATTGCTCATCATGGAGTATGTGAGAGGTCATACTCTAGCCAAGTCTATTAAAGGCAAGGAGAAGGCCATAAGTGAGGATTCTTTTTCAACTGGCTCAGAGATGAATGTTGATGGTGAAGTTGAATGGAATGTGGGGGAGGAGAACTCTTTGGGGGGCTCCCCATCCCCTGTGGCAGCCCCCTCTAAAAAAAGAAAGAAGGGGATTTTAAAGAAGAAGGGTCCTGCCAAGAAGTTAGTCATGCAGAAGTTGGATTCCTGTGGGTCCCTTTCTAATGGAGATGAATTGATATTAGCTCTGGTGGTTCTCATCGACATCTATCTAAGGAGAATGTTGAACTTCATGGCCAAGGATCTAGTGTGTCTAGTTGTGAGGAGGGGGAATAATCTATTAAGGCTAGGGTTAAGGAGGTTAAGGAGATTCCACAGAGGGCTTCCAAAAGGATCACTAAATTGAAGAAGTAGGATTCGAAAGGAGGAAGGAAGGGTAAGAAGGCTCCTCCAGATCAGGTAAAGGATGTGGCAGACATCGCTTTTGATATTTATGATTCCCTTTTTTGACAATCTTCTCCTTGTGGGGAGGGTGTTGGGAATTCAGGTAATGAGGAGGCGTCAATTGAGAGGACTATGCATGAGGAGGATGGTGTGAATCTGAACCTTGGTAAGCTAGAGCCGTTGAAGGTTAATCCTCTATCTGAGAATTTTTCTTATCTTAGCAATGACAATACTTCCATGTTTGAGCTATTGGATATGGCTCGGTCGGGTGCCACATGCACCTTTAAACTTGTTAAATGGGTGTTGCGGGAATTTAACAAGGTCAACATTAAGATTAGGGGTTTGAAGGAGAACATGTTGAACCAGCTGAAGGGCTCTTCTTCGAGCATTCTGATTGAAAGGTTGGTATATTTAGAATGCTCATTTTCTGACTTCAAAACCCAGTGTGAGAACAACCTTGGCAAAATGGAGGGAATGATTAAGTAAACGAATGAGGATATCAAGAAGTTATTGCAGGTTAGTCATAGCTTAGTAAAGAATAGTGTGGAGTCCCTGAAGGTTCTATTTGGAAAGATTAGTTAGCTTAGGGAGGATCAGTTGTACTTTGCAGACATGATTGAAAAGAACCAGACTTCCAAGGGTAAGGGAAAGAAGAACACTAAAGAAGAGGCCAGAGGCCCATGCACCAGAACTAGGGGGAACCTTAGGAAGGCGTTTGAAGAAGAAAAGAAAGAATTAATGGACATGGTTAACCTGCACTACAACTAGGAGATTGAGGTGGCCAACACCTTGAAAAATATAAAATAGTTTTTGTCTGTGTTGTTTTTTCTATTTTTGTTTCTCTGTTGTTGGTTTGTTGATTTTTGGTAGTTGGTTTACTTTTGGCTACTACTTATGCTTCAATGTTTATCTCTTATAGCATTATTTTTTTCTAAAGTGATGTAAAGGGTTTTAGGTCCCTTCAAAACCTATTTTTCCAATATAATCAAAACAATTTTGAAGAAGCTATGATCAGTTAAAGACAATTGCAGGCATCTAGGGATAGTTTGGGGGACCTGAAAGGTAGATTAAAGGAATATAGAATCTATTGAGGATATATAGGGAGTAGTTGGTCAAGACATCTTTTCTCAATGCCACTTAAAATATTTTCTAGTAGTTAAACAAGGAGGAGACCTTTTACAATGCCTAGGATGGAGTCAAACCAGCCAACATAAGATAAGGAAAAGTTATTACTAGCTCTTAATGTGTCCTACTTTCTCTCAAAAAGTTGGATGGGGAAATAGTATGCCTAG
Organism: Sequoia sempervirens; assembly: GCA_007258455.2. Lineage (NCBI taxonomy): Eukaryota > Viridiplantae > Streptophyta > Pinopsida > Cupressales > Cupressaceae > Sequoia > Sequoia sempervirens. Next base: position 93,091,953 of record VDFB02026320.1, on the reverse strand, counting down.
GTTCTTTTTTCAAGAGTTATTGCAATTTTTTTGAGGCATCATTGTACTTGAGAGTTCTTTCTGTCAAGAATATAGGCTTTGTAACTCAAAACCAATCAATTTTGGATTGAATAACATGTATTTTCATTTTTAAAGCAATATTAGCATTTTTAGACTATGTACTATTGTTATAGTACCTTTCATCATAAAATTTAATATTTTACCTTCAAAAGCCTTGTTCTTTGTGTGTAATATGATGATTAATGTATGTTATCTATGATTTCATGAAATCCCCAAACAAGTTCCTTAATACAACACCTTTGAACAAGAAAAAACATACATTCATGCAGGTCTTTAGCCATGTAATGAATATGAACAATCATTATTTTTTGTGAAAACTATAATTTTCCTTCTCAAAATTGTTCAAACTCAAATCTTCTTGCAATATATTGATGCATGATCTAGTGAAATACTTAGGTTGTGTAAACATTTAGTTGAATTATTGAAAGGGTTGTATGTCAAAACAATAGCATGAGTCTGAACAATAGTTTGGTGCATCACCTTAGTAGGAAGTAGGTTTATTTTTAGGTTATTCTTCCAGTCTTTTCTTTGGTAGAAACAATAGTAGTTTAGTTAAATCAGGTGAGGCTCCAAGGGAACTATCCCTCTCTGGAGGTTGACTTCATCTCACCAAAGCACACACTTTGATAAGTCATCCAATATTTCATTAGATTGTTGAGTAAAACACTTGGCAAGGTGTAATCCTAAGTGACAACAAGAAATATCAAGAGTGCATGGTAAGGATTGCATATATATTTGTGTAGATTGATTGAATAAATATGCACATTTATCTTCCATCCCATTGGACTTTATGGATTTTCAAGTGGAAAAATTATTTTTCAAGACAGTGTTCAAATTACAAGGGTTGCCTAAGAACATAGTGATTAGAACATTTTTTTTAGTATATTTTGGTAGGAATTATTTCACTTGACAATAGGAAGCTCACCCCTAGCACAATCTATCATCCCCAAATATATGGGAAAATATAAAGCATAAATAAATAGATTGAGGTGTATTAAAGGAATTATGTAAATCAAACCAATAATCAACATCAGTTAGGTGGTTGCACTTCTAGGGGAATACACTACAAAATTATATGTCCCCTTTCAAATTTTATATGGATATGATGCACTAAATTTTTTGATCTAATAGTCATTGATAGTAGGGTACTGACAGTTGGTGATTTGATAATTGAAGCCAAGAGATCTTGAGGTTACTCAAAGGTCATCTACAATAAGTTCAACAATGACAATTCTTTTACACAAACTAGTATCATAAAGATAGATCTTTTGAGGTTGGGGACATGGTCTACTTGAGATTTTTTCCTTATAGACAATCTTATCTCAAAAGAAGTGGAGATGAGAAACTCAAATTGAGATTCTATGGACCCTACAATATTGTGATTATAAGAGAAATGGCCTATGCATTGAAGCTTTTAGAGAATAGTCAAATCTATAATTTTTTTCATGTCTCTTGTCTAAAAAGAGCTCTTGGTCAACATATTGTTCCTTCAAGAAACCTATCGCCCTTGGATGATAATGGTATGCTAATTTTTATACTTGAAAAAGTGATAAATATCGGGTTGAAAAGTCTAAGAGGGAGAAGTATCACAAAATACTTAGTTCATTGGAAGAACTTACCTATTGAAGATACCATGTGGGGAGGACCAAAAATTATGGAGCATCCTAATTTACATTGCTTGAGGATGATAAATTTTTGGAAGGGAGGATTTGTAATCTCCCCTCTTTAATAAATTCATCACATGCAAACTTGCAGTTCATTTCCTCTTTTTTGATGAGTTAATCCTAATCGATCATAGTTTCATTGGTCTCGATTTCTCTAAACTTATAGATGGTTTTATGTTTGAGCTTCTATGTGCATGCTTTTTGTTAGGCTTTTAGACTTTTCCTTCCTAACATATCTTTCTATCAAACCCTACTATTTTCCTTTTCCCTATTAAAGTTCTAACTTTTCTCCATCAACACACCTTTTCCTAACTCCTTAAGTTCCAACTTGTGGCATGCATTGAATGTAGTATCCCCAACCCTTGAACTTTGATATTCCTACCTTTTTTTTCCTAATCTTGCCACCTACCTCCCTATGTGACATTATAGAGTTGCAACTCTCCAAAAGGGGATTTAATTGCTTAAGATTTAATATTGTTAATATTTTTGAAAGAAAATTTAATTAATTTTAAAAGGTTAGTGGGGGAAAATAGTGATGCTTGTATTCCAATGACCCTTGGTTGTCAAAATCTCTATAGTTGTTTTGGGCGAGAACTCAATTTTGATGGAAAATATTCATAATATCATAAGGGTAACCACATTCCTTGCATTATTATTATTGTCTACACCCAAACCATAGGAAATAATTCTTAAAGCATGTGTTGTTTAGAGTTTCAAACCTAAGGACGAAAACCTTTAGATCTATAGTGAACTAGAGAATAAAAACCCTTTGACCTTGCAAGATGACTTCATCTGGAGGTTGAAAGAGGATTCCATGGTTAGAAATCTTACCCACATTGCATCTAATACATTAGTAGAATTTTGTAAGCAATTCATAGGGCATTTTCAGTTATATCTGCTAATGTTGTAGCCATTGTCGCCATTGTCCTAGCTACAATCATGGTTGACGTATGTTATTCTTTTTGTGTAATTGAATGTAATATTCAAAATTTATTTGGTCTGAATGGTTCTATAGTTGATTTCTCTTAATATTGTAAGATTGGTTATTAATATTTTAAATCTTGTGAGAAAATTGAGAATTTATTAGCTTGAGAAAAATACCAGAGTGGAGAGAATGATTAAAATTCATCTTTAGATTTTTGGTGAAGAAAAACTTTTGGGTTTACTAAATTTAATTAAAACAATTAAACCTGCACCTTATTTTTCTAAAATAATTGTTAGTGTTATTACAATTTAATCATTAGGGTTTTGAAGGAAAATTTTTAAGTTTTACTAGTTTTAGGTTAATTATTTAAGATAGAAACTTATAAACCCTAAAATATTTAGATGGGATACTATAATTTCTAAGGAATCTAAATTATAATTTAATTTCCAATTTCACTCTAGGTGTCCAAGGAAACTTTCCAAGAGTGTTGGAGATAATGAATTATACTTAGGATTGTAAATTAAATGACACCTTAATCCTAATAAGGACAAGAAAGATGAGTATGGGCACTTGAACACCATCAATGGAAACCCTAATGTTTGTAGGTCTATAAGTAGATATTAAGCTACCTCTCTAAGTGAGAAGAATATTTTAATTATTCAAAGACATCTAATAATACATCCAAGGTAGATTTTATTACATGGTGAGCTTGTTGCACTTTCAATGCTTTGACCTATGTGTAACCTCTGAAAACCTCATCGAGGTAAACAAAGTGTATTTTAATATAATGTTATAAATACAATAAAATCATATGTATTAATTATTGGTTATTAATCCAATTTCCTAGCTACATTGTGTCTAAAGTTATTCTAGGGTATCAAGTGATGAATTTTTAGCTTTTCTAAGTGATGGATCAAATTAATAAATCATGAGAAGAGATAGTCTAGTAAGGTCTTGTATGTAAGTAAATGTCTCCATGACATGCTAAAACATTTGAGGAGGGTCTTTGAACCTAGTTACTATCTGTCACTTGCCACATTTGTTGGAATAATTATAAACAAATTAGATTAATGCATGATATGCATTTTAAGACATCATAAGTTATTTTTTTATAGTCTTTTCTTATTATATGTGGGGTTTTATTGATATATGATGGATAACTAAGAACATTCACTTGTAGGTTCTATTATTATTTGAGTTTATATGTGTGTGTGCAAGATTTGTTCCAATAATTTATAGACATGTTCTCATTCTCCTTGCAAGTTGTGACTTTGTAGCCTAATGGAGTAGGAACCAATTTGATTAGTGAAAGGTCAACCATCTTTCATTATAACAATCTCTCTTATTAATAGGAGTAATTTTTTGGTTCACCCATGTTGGTATGATCTAGCGATGCAACTCATGATGTATTCTATGATATCCCGAAACTAATAAATCTTGGATATGGATCATACTTGTGTCTTTCTTCTCTTCTATGTGTATGCAATGTTAAGTGGATTCACTTGCTAGGGAACAATAATAATGTTGTCTTTTGATGCATTGTAAGAGTGAGTTTTTATTTACTTGTTGGAGGTCTTGTAGGTTTGTGTATAGTCATTGTTGACATGAACTTAGTGGCAAACCTTGGAGTTCATAGTGTTTTGGGTATGATTTCTTAAGAGTCTTCAGTCTAATTGTTTATTTTCTTAATTGTCTTGCTATTGAGACCTTAGGGAATATCCTCCTTCACCTTGCAAATCCTAAAAATAAAGGTAATTTTACCTACTCACAAGCATTGGTCCATTCATGCCAAGGTTAGAGCATGTCATGCCCATTACCTTGTTGACAATATCCTTGGCCTCAAGTTTTGGTGCTAGTCTTTAACATTTGTAGAGTTGTATGTCTAGAAGTCAATATAGACAATAAAGAGTCAAAAATAGATTGTAAGTATCTCAAAATATGTTAGAAACTATATATTTTAATGATTGTGTGAACATAATTTCATAATTTCAAATTTATGATTCATGTTTCTTTTGGTTCTAATAATTTAATTTGTTTTATAATAGGCTTGGAGATTTGCACATATTGAAGGGACTTGTGCAGTCTAATGTGAAATTGAAGGGTCTAGATATTGAAATAGTCCAAAATGCTAACACTATGTAAATCATTACATTGGAGTGTTTCTCTTTAATAATCTATGGTCTAAGAAAGGAAATATGTATAACCTTTGCCTGAAACATGTGCAACCATAACATATGTAATAACACAACCACCATGTTTGTGTTTTTTTATTCATATCACTACTATTTTTTTATCAATTAATATTTTATCTTTTTAACTAAACTTTTGGAACAATATATGTTTTCTTTTTTGACATGTCAATACTCTATTAATGAACAATTTTTCTTTGAAAACTTTATGAGTGCTTTTGATAACCTTATGAGCCCTTTTGATAATATTTAATTTCTTACAAGAAACTTTTGAGACCTTTATTCATGGTGGTGAATATGTATGAATACAAACATATCGAGCATCATTTATTTTTTAAAGGTATTGTAGTCTATAATTTGGAAATGTTAGATAAAGCATTGATTGTTTGGGTCAAAAATATTAAACTGTCATTTACAAACGCTATATGTAACATTGACTGCTCAAGCCAAATCCGATAAACTAATGGATGTTATTGAATAATCAATAAATGCAAATATTTAAAAAAAAATGTAAATATAAAAAACTTGACCAAAAAAACCATAAATATTATTACCTATCAACTATGTCATTAACATTATTAGATCACATATATCATCCTTTTTTATTGTTAAAAAGCTATATTTTATTCTTTAATTGGTGTGGATATTGATGAACAAAAGACATTTACTTACATGGATAAACTTTGTTATACAATTACCCCATTTGAATGATGTATAATTATGACTAGTATAGCAATTATTTTGTGACTAGTATAGCAATTATTTTATTTTGTATATGTTGAAGTCAAGCCCATGATGTGGACCCATCTAATTAAACTTTATTCCTCCATGTATTATTAGATTTGACACCGTGCCTTCTCTTTTTCCAATGACTCACATTGACCTTCAAAATCATATTATAAATAACATATTATTGGACCAATTATTCTATTATTTTCTTGCCCCATCATTCAAGTTAAAGGTAGGGTGAAATGTATAGTGTAGATAAATTATAATTTAGTTCAAGGCATCTACTTTACAGAGACAAGATATTATTACTCTATGAAGATGCAATTCCAAATCATTCAAACCAAGTGGATTGAGGCACTACTTGAGTGCTTAAATTATGCAGCATTAAACAAATATATTGTGATTACAATACCATTCATATTTTATAATAAAATGTGATGTTTATAATTTATTTTAATAATTAATGATATCAAATTTTTACAATCTATAATAATACAAATTTTTGCTTAAAATAATTACAGTCTCAATTTCATTTATAGCAATTTAGGTTTACTTTTACATACCCTTCAAATGAAAATTTCTTGCAAGAAATACATCCCACATGAATTAATAATAATGATATTGGGTATCATCATTTGGATGCTTGTGCATAATGCTTTCCTTCCAAGGGTGGCAGTTGAACAATAAATCCTATCCATTTTTTAATCTTCATTGAATTTATGGTTAAGATACTTATCCACATACAACTTGCAGATATCTTGAAACTGGTTACTTGGGTTCCTGGGTTGACAGTTCACATTCCTTTTGTTTTATGTTCCCCATTGCCTTGAACATGCAGCTTGGTTTTTATGAATTAACAAATAAATCAGATTGTCATTAACTTAGATATTTAGCAAAGAGTTACAAATTAGGTGTTAATTAGAATCTTGGTATCTCGACTGTTTAATATCTTGCATTGAATGCCCTCCCGTGAGATCTATTATGAAAGTACAAATCTCCAGTCAATATAGCTCACTGCTACAGTAGAAGCTAACCTTAAAAGTACAGGGCACTGAACTGGATAGATTCATTCAATGTTTGGAGTAAATGTGCATTATTCTGCACACTACTTTCAAATAGAAGCCCTTTATTCACCAAGTGCCAATTATGTACTTGCAGGATTCATACATAGAAAATGAACTATGAGTGGGTTAATACATCATTTTTTATAAAAATATAGATTATAAAAATTTAACTTAAATCTTAACATTCTAGAAGTATATTAAAATCTTCATTTTATCAACTAGTTTTTTAAGGTGCTAAGACAGCGTAATTTTGAAGTAGTACCAAAAAAAATCAGTTCTCGATGTTGACAATTGAATTCCTGGATTTGTCATATTGAAGCTTCAATGAGAACAGAAAGTCGGCAAAATTTATTTTAAATTTCATGGGAGAACAACAGATTCACATCTAATCCAAAATAGTGAACGCCACTCAGATCCGTAAAGAAGAGTCTTTGTGACGGCCTAATCAAATAATGGCATCGGGAATAATTGATATTTAATGAGAGTTTTGCCATCGATCTTCAGCAAGAACTCAGATTTTCCACCAAATATTTAATTTCACACATATATACTAGAAGCCCAGGAGTTGCATATAGTGATAATTCTACTTGTTATTGCTTTCGTTAGTTTATCAGAACATAAAACTCACCATGGTTTTATCCGAGAGAACCATATTTTTATAGAAATAATTAGATTTTATAGATATTAATATTTCTATTTTCGGATTATAATATGATAGATAAGCAAAGGGATCTCATTTTTTAAAGTCATTTAGGGTTCGAACCTAGTTTCAAAATTTCAAACTTGGTGATATAATCAAGAAACATACCATCATCCTCACCAATTATACTAATCCAATTAAACTATAATCCTTTAACGACCACTTTTTTCTAAAATATACAGTAAATATAATCATGGTTAATCAATAAAAATATAATACAAATAATAAGAGTCCACAAAGTCTCATTTCAACTTGGTTAAGTTGAGAAGAGTGGAACTAAACAAGCAAAGTGCCTGCTAAGAGTTTGTGTAAGTCCCATTTCAACTAGGTTAAGTTGAGAAGAGTGACACTAAACAAGCAAAGTGCCTACTAAGAGTCGGCATAAGTCCCATTTCAACTTGGTTAAGTTGAGAAGAGTGGAACTAAACAAACAAAGTGTCTAATAAGAATCCGCATAAATCCCATTTCAACTTAATTAAGTTGAGAAAAGTAGAACTAAACAAGCAAAGTGCCCGCTAACCCTCCTTTCAACCTAAACCAGGTCGGTTGAACTATATACCGGAAGAGGCATCAAACTTTGAAATTGAAGTTTCCATGACCCAAGCTGGCAGAATTCCGAATGAGCATACTTTCAACTAGGATATATATTAAAAAAGGAGACCTCAAAACTCGGGTCTAGATGTGATCTCTATGCTCCATAGCTAAGAGACGGACCTTCCAAATTCTAGAAGATGGACCTAGGCATTTTTTACTAAATTATATATGTTGAAAACTAAAACATTAGACTTCAACGTTAATAATGGCAAAACTAAGACCCACATCTCAATACCAAAGGCTCTCTTGTCTTTATTCGAACATTCTCCAGTCAATAGGTGTTTCGAGAAGTGATCCTCAACTTGCTTGATATTTACCCGATTGCCTTTGGACTGACTAGAGCTCTATGAAACACCAACCAAACATGTACAAAACAAATATGTACTCATGACATTAATCATGCAAAATAAGTGGAGTACAATTGCATGGCCAACTCTTTCGGTCCATCAAATTTGATTGGACAAAACTGGGGCCCAAATCATGAATGCCTTGCATATGATCCCAAACCCATCCTTTTGGACAACCTACCAGAATAGCGTCCAACGTTTAGCTTCCCTCAAGGGGCACACACACCTAAGTAAGTGAAAGATACTCTTGCACCAAAATATGGCCCACCACACATAATCCAACTGATATTCTCAATTATGAAGAAGAAAAAGGCAAAATCAATCACCATCAATGTTTTGGATTCAAGTTTTGAACAGCATGCAATCATCCCCAATCCTACCACCTGTGGGCAACCTACTATGACCCTAAACTTAAGTCAGATTATACTTACCATTGCTGACTTAAGGTAAAATTCCCACTTGCAACTTTTTAATTGATTTTCCTAAAACTGGTAATGCTTACAGAGAGAAAGGCAAAACAGCCTAATCAATCGGTTATCTGCTAGGAAGACCAGACACACGAAACCTGAAGACTAAGATACAGAACATACTGAAATTAACACTCAGATCAAACAATTACAACAAACAGATTGCCCAATAGCCATTACATGATTAGCCCATGAACTCCCAAGAATAAAAGAAAAATGCTTTGCATGATACATAGTACACAGAGAGGTCTTGTTTTCAATGGAACGAGAGGAATTTCTAGACTTATCATATAACCGCTCCATGATTTTTTTCCCCCTTGCACAATGGAATCACAAGAGTCATTCTTATCAGCCATAATATTGAACAATACTTGATACAGCCAAAAGATCTTGATATGCAAATAGATATACATATTGATATAAGCAGAGCAACAAACTAGGCTGCTGCCAAAGTCTCAGTGTGGGCATTCTTATTCCCACTGTTCTGATGCTAGCTTGTGGAAACTGATTCTTGCTTCATCACTACCACACAGCATTTCTCTTTATTTTCATCTATTAAAATTTGTTGGTTCCGACATTCAGTACTACAGAATGCACTGTCACCCCTGTTTCAAGGACCCCCATCCGCACCCAAAACCAAAATTAGTATCAATTCAAACTTGAAAACACAAACTAAAAACATATAAAAATTCATGTAATTTTATCTGACAAAACTGTATTAATTTCATGTGTGTATGATGTGAAACTAGTAATCAAGACTTACATGTACATGTAGATATCCTTGCCAGGGACAAGTCTGCGCTTGCAGAGAAAACAGGCCTGCAGGAAGTGGGTGGGCTCTGAACTCTTTTTTCTGCTAGCTTTGCTTGAACCCATAAGAGGAAAGCTCCTCAAGGTCTTCATAAAACCTCTTTGGATTGGTATGCCCATTGTCACAGCCTGTTGGGAAGGGCTCCCTGCTGCTCCTAGCACCACCATGCCCTTAGATGGAGGACACCCTTCTTCTCCAGGTGGCTTCTGCTTCTCTTCAGGAATCTCAAGACTACAATCCGACCCAAGTGACGACATGCTAGTAGTCCTCCTCATAGGAGGCCTAGGACGCTTCCCCAGTAGCATGTTCATATACACCAAAAGTATACCTGGGAGCAATTACAAAGCCCTGTCAACTGCAGTCGCTTCCTGAGAAAAGCCCCTGCGGCACCAGTTTAATGGGTCTGATAAACTCTGATATGCCTCAGTGAAATTCCTCTGTGTTTTACAGGTGCCCACATGGAATCATTAAATAAAAATCACAATTTTCCAGAGAAAAAGAATAAAGAAAAAACACTGAAACAAATGTAGAAACTGCCAAAGTCAAAAGCTTGTATTGCTTACTACCTAATTAACCATTCACTACCCTCCCATAATAGTAGTTTTCAAGAGAATGGCGTCTTCTGTAACCCTCAAATCCTCTTACCCCCTGAGGCTATATAAAAAATTCACTCTACCAGTTTGAGTCTCAGTCAGTTGCCGGTTCTGTAAGTCCAATTTTCCCGTCACATTTTTTTTGCTGACGTCATATTTAAAAAAAAAATCGTATTGATTTGAGTTTTGGGGTCCAGAATTCCATTGAAAGCGGACCGGAGAGGTCACCGGCTGCGGCCGGTAAATCTGACATACCAGCCTGTTGCCGGGTTCAATTATTGTGCGGGGTCCACTGTCCCATGCTGATTCCGTCTTTGGACATGTTGTTACGAGAGTGAAAACTACAGGAATATAATATTCCTCCTTTTATTTTTATTTTCAATTGCTATTTTGGTGGAAAGCTAGCCTTTCGTTTTCTTGTCTTCTTTCACCATGGCAAGTACTTGGTGTTGTCTTGCACTAGAACAAGTACTACTGTACTGTTGGGATTGGTACTGTGAAGTGATCTATGGCATTGAAGGGAAATAAGCTTTACTTAATAAAGTTTTCTTCAGAGAAAAAAGTCTATTGACTTGAGATTATAAGAGAATATATGTTAAATTAGAATTAAGGTGGAATTAGGGTTGCATATTTCATAATTAGATGATTGAAATTAAAGAAGTTAAGAGTTTGAGATATAAATGCAACATCAATTTTATTCAAGGTTATGATTCCATTCAACTTTATGTAATTTTTCGTTTTTATCATCTACAAAATCTGTTTGTCTAATGATATTTGAGAAAAGAAAAGAAATTGGTGATGTTAAGCAACAATATGTGGTTTGCTATTGAAAGGTTAAAATTTAGAAATTTCTTGCACCTTAGTCAAGCCCCAATATTGAGTTAATAGTAACGATAAAAGAGATAAGAGGTGGTAATGGATGTTGATGTGAGGTGGCAATAGATGCTAATGAGTCGATTGGTGATTATTGTAGCCTAATGCAAGTTGATAAGTCACTAATGTACTTGGAATGTGCCTTGACAATGAAAGTAGATATTTGATTAATGTAGGCTTGTTGAGGCTTGATGCTAATTGATGATGATTGATTACCTGCAAGAGGAAAAATTGTGTGTTCTTTTGTCATTTTTTATGGCATGCAAGTGTTATATGACGTTTTTTCTTTAAATAATAACCGTGGATGTATAATTCAAATTTTGGGTGCCCACATTGATGGGCAATGATTAGATCCCTTGGGATTATGGGCCTTGGATTGTGGAAATTTAAATTTTGGGATATGGAGACACAATCACACTCACAATCTTGTCTAACAAGCATTATCATAGTTGTGATCTTATTCAAGACAAGTAGACAAATGGAAATTGTTGGTGTGAATATGGTATTTTTCCTATCTAGTCCACTTGTAAGTCTTATTAACATGTTAAGTTTTCTTAGGTCATAAGAATCTTTTTAGAAGTCTTAGTTATCATTTAGATCTTATCTTATTTTATGTCATTTGCTTCTTGTGTCCTAGGCCATTTAATATTAGTTGAGTTAGTTGTCTCATGTTATAGGATTAAGATAAATGCCATGATCTTGTCTAATCCTATCTCTCACCTTGTCTATCTAAGCAAGGCTCTTGTAAATTTGTAAACATATCATATCAAGAAAGCTATTATCTTGCCATAATCTCTTGTGGAAGATAATCTTTTATTTTGTAAATGATCCTAGTGTGTGAGCTAATTTTTAGCTCCTACAGGGTATTAGAGCTTCAAATTTGTAAACTCCTCAAATCTGAGGGTGATTTTGTGTATGAGCTATTTCTAGATTGAAAATATTGGTGGACCTTGAAAATTTGAGTATGCGCTTCTCTTGCATCATATGATGACCTAGAGAATCAAAAAAACTTGATAGAAATATAATATTTTGGGGTTTTCTCTTTGTAGATTTATCTTGCAAGTTAATTTTGGTGCATGCGGGTGCAAATTTGAGCCTGACATTGAGTTCAAGGAGTCTAAGAAAGTCAATTTTCTTTTTCTTTTATCCAAATTGGACATGTGAGGCTAGATCTATGAGGGTTTGAAGTTTGGAAAGTGGTTGCTAGATCTAGGAGGTAGTTACAATTTTGGAGCATTTTGAGTCAAAAAAGACCTTGTCATTGTGTCCAAGAGGCTCAAAAAATTAACTGTCAATTCACCCAAATCAAATACTTTTACCCCAGGCACTTGGAGGAATTTTTCAAACCCTCACCATTATTTTCATTTGTACAACGTACGAAATTCGCATCATACGATTTTTACATACTCAATAGTCACAAGGTAATGGTCATTGTATAATCAACATATTTCACAAAGAATATTTTCTATAGTCATCAGAAAAAGGTACAATCTTGTGTAGGCATCACATCAGGTCTACGCACTTGGTACGACAATCAACATTTTAAATTTTGTGTTTATTTATTTATTAAAAATTCATTTAATTTTAGAACGCCCTCGATCACTGTTGCAGCCTTGTGTTAGCAATTGGGGCTTATCCCCAAGCGGTGTAGGGAACCTATCACTCCACCACCCTATTGTCGCCTAGCAGTGCATTTTTTTTACCCAATACTATGCCCTATGGTCGTGTGGGCGACCAACACCCAACCCCTAAGGGGCCTAATTTTTTTCCCTCAAGCCCTAATAGGGAATTTCTTTTGGGGGCCATATCTTTTGATCTAAGAGTCCATTTAAAAAAAATGAGATATCATTAGAAAGTTGGTTCTAAGCACTTCGTAATGGTGTAGTTCAGTTTTCCAATTTTTTAATAGGTGCATTTTATTTATGTTTGAAGTCAAATCTCCCATTTGGACCTTCGAGCTCATAAATTTTTGTTTAGATCTCCATTTTCACAATTCTTACGACATCATAAAGGTATTAAGGAGCTCAATTTTTATGTCCATGCACTTTTCTAGATTCAACGCAAAGTATATTTTGTTCAATATTTTCAAGTTTCACATTGTGACAGATTACTTGGACATCCTAACACCTAGAGAAGTTCTATCTTTTGGTGGAGGGATTCATTTTCAATATTGATTTAGATTTGTGAGGTTCCATATCAATTTTTGTAATATATTATCTATTTTTTCTCTCTTAGTGCTTGTCCCTCTCATGGTTGAACCAAGTTCATTTGAGGTACTCACTCCTCATAATTATTAAACATAGAAAGTAAGAATACAAAGGTTACTCTGGTCCAAGGGTTTTTGGTCTACTTTGGGTGATCATCAACCAAAATTTACTAGGGAGTATTAGAGATTTTCTCATAGGAACAAATGTGATGAGGCTATGGGCTTGATTGCATTGCATGTTTTTTAAAACCTACTCTTCCATATTGAGGAGTGCACTACACCATGATAGGTATGAGATAAGTCCAAATAATTTTTTGGTTTAGTTAGTGATGTTTGTGCTTTGTAATTAGAGGTAGAATTGATATCTCTTTCCATTGATTCATTTCCTAGAATCAAAGATTATTTGATCAAATTAAAATCCTTAAGATCTCAATTGACCGGAGGTGGAAAATATAGAAATGATGAATGCATATCCTTGATTTTGTCTAAGTTGAAGGGACCATTTGCATTATTTTCTTCTTCATTTTATTCCACCATGGATAGTTTAGGAAAATATCTTAACATGGCTTCTTTTGAGATATTTTGTGATCGATTGACTAGAGAGAAAACAAAGCTTATCTAGTTTGATGCATTTCCTAATAATCAAGCATTGTTAACACAATCACCCAAAGGCAAAGATAAGAAGAAATATAATACTAAGAAAAAATCTAGTTAGACTCCCACCTTTTCCAAAGAGGATGAACCTAAGAAGGAGAAACCCAAATAGGCATATTGCAATAAATCAGGGCATGGTGAACATAATTATTATAAGAAATTGTTAGAAGAAATGAAGAAACTCTTTCAGGAGTATAAATTTTCCTTGCCTTTCAAATATTATAGTTCACATTCTTCTTCTACACCGCCCTCATCATCCACACAATCAAGATCAAACCCAAATGTGCATATTGCAATAAATCAGGGCTTGGTGAACATAATTATTATAAGAAACCATTAGAATAAATGAAGCAACTTCTTTAGGAGCATAACATTTCATTTCCTTCCAAATATTCTAGTTTACCTTCTTCTACACCACCCTCATCATCCACACAATCAAGATCATTAGGTTTTGCTAATGAATGTGATAGTATGAAAGGTAAATCCATTGTTATGACTATAGTTGGTGAGTTCGTTGGATAGATTCTTGACTCTAGAGCTTCTAATCACATGGCATGTTAACCATACTAGTTCTTGGCATTTGAGCCTTCACTTACAACTAAGACATTAATGACTAATAGTACTTGCATGGTTGTTTGTGCAAAAGGAGATGTTGACATGGGTACTAGAATCTTTCATAATGTCCTATATATTCTTGAGATTTCTAACAATCTTCTTTCTATATATCATATAAGACATAGTGCTATAGGGAAGAATATTGATTTTACTCTAGATTTAATGTTCATTCAAGATTTTCATAGTAAAGAACTTGTTGCAGTTGGTAAGGTCGATCATTATTCTAGTCTTTTTGTAGTGCCACATTTTGATTCTACTCCTGATGAAGTTTACTCCAAGGTTGATACTCCTACATTGAATGTGGATAATTCATTAGAGATTTAGATTGGTCACTTGAACCTTTTTGTTAAGGTTCCATCTCCTCCCGCTTCTTCATATTTTAGTGTTTCCATGCCTTCCAATACTTCAATTCAACAGGATGATATTTTTCTTTCAAATTTGGATTTGCGGGATGGTTACTTGATAGGTATATGTGATTTGTTTTGTCATTGTCATATTGCATATTTGGAGGACACATTTTAGGGGTATCTCTCCTCTTTGATGAAAATTGTACCACAAATGTTTTCTCATCATCATTATCTTTGGAGATTGCTCCTGAGTTTCTACATAGTCTTCATTTATTCTCTTTGATTTGGATAAAACCTTATTTTGTTGAGACATACTCTAGCAAGGAGACACTTGATCCAATTTCAGAGACACACATTATGAGGCTTCTTCCCTCATATCTCTTCATGGATTTGGAGTTTCTTCAGCATCATCCATTGGACTTGTTTCTTTCCAAGGGGAGACATGTTGTTTGTAGGTATTGGATTTTCTTTTGTCTTCAAGCATTTATCATTAGCTTTAGAGATACTTCATTATGGGGGGATATATAGTCTCTATATTTCTCTCCTATGGGGAGGATATCTATTGTATTTTTTTGATGGATGTAGTCCTTGGGGGTATTGTTGAGTCCTCCATTCATCAATCATTTCATCACTTATACATGATAGTTTTCATGTATTTTCTCTTTTGGAGGGGTTTCTTCCCATGTGGATTTTCTCCTTTTCTTTGTTTATGAGATATCATTTGTAAATGGGTACCTAACATGGCCTCATAGTTGGGACCTATCTTTGTATTCTTGTATCATTTGAATTGGTTTGTTCTTCCCTAAGTTACACTTAAGGGGGGTGTTGGTGCGAATATAGTATATTACCTATCTAGTCCACTAGAAGGTCATATTCACATGTTAAGTTTACTTAGGTCCTAGGAATCTTTCTAAAAGTATTAGTTGTCATTTAGATCTTATCTTATCTTATGCCATTTAATTCTTGTGTCTTAGGTCATTTAATATTAATTGAGTTAGTTGTATCATGTTATAGGATTAAGACACATGTCATGATCTTGTCTAATCCTATCTCTCACCTTATTTGTTTAAGAAAGGCTCTTGTACATTTGTAAACATATCATATCAAGCAAGCTATTATCTTGCCATACTATCTTATGGAAGGTTATCTTTTATTTTGAAGGTTATCTTTTATTTTGCAGGTGATCTTGGTGAGAGATAATTTTTAGCTCCCATAGAAATTAGGTTAGACAATTTTTAAACAAAGTGGTGTGGTAAAATTGAGAGTTGACTAGATATTGTGTTAATGAGTGCACCAAAATAGTCAAATTATGTGCTAAAATCACACATTAAAGACATTGAACCAAAATGGTGTAAAAAAAGAAAGAAAAATTCAATGTTTGCAATTTTTTCCTCTACATGTATATACTTACATAGAGGAATAATATAACCTATATAAAATAATCAATATCACAATTAACCTAAATAAAGTGTCAATTCTAGATGCATAATTGAATCTAATGAATTTATAATTGAAATATATATAAAATGAATTAAATATATGCATACCTTGGATCCAAAGAAAGGGAGATTGATATGACTATGATCAATGCTTAAAATATCATGTTGGATCTAGGATGAACACAATATGATGAATGCACTATGTGGAATCTATAATTGTGCAAAGAATTGGATTAAGGCCATAGGGGTGACCTTTAACTTCTTGAATGTGGTGCTAAACCCTAAAATTATGACCTTAAATTTTGATAAATTAGGGTTTCAATACCTATATAAGTTGTTCACTTTGTCTATAATTGAAAATGAAAAAATTGATAGTTCTAAAAGCACCATTATAACTTGTTATGGTAATGGGTAATCCTTAAGGCTTCCCAATTTTAGTATGGCCTAGCTATATAGATTAAATGATGTTGTAGTTAGTCATAATACACACCAAATATTGTATACAAAGGATGTGTGAGTAGTTGTAAATGATGTAATATAGTGATTATGAAAATTTTATTTGACTTAGTGCAATAAATGAAGTGTAATGAATTCTTGAGATTATACTTGAACTATAAACTTTTATGTTGATTCAAGAGTTGATGTAATTGAGATAAGTGGTGAAAAAACTAACCTCTGAAAAAGGTGATGATTATTATGTGTATTTTAATACATGAGAGAGGGCGATCTTTCTCACAATAGTCAATGAAATGACCTAGGGGTTCTTTCTTATACAAATCCTAGACACACAATTAAAATATTTTGGCATGCACATTAACAATTAATATTAACTTTAGCTTGATTCATCCTAAGGATATAATAATTTTTTAATTTATAATTTGAGGGCCAAACCTATGAGTGCAACCCTCAAATAGGTCAATGTTACGCGTGTTGTCTTGAATTAGATGAAGACAACACTAATGCAAGAGAACATGTGGTATGATATGAGTAGAGGTAAAATGGTACTTATAAGGATAATATTAAGTTTCAAGTTAGCGATTGTACCAAATCAAACAAAATAATGTGCTAGGACTATGGAATTAGGAAACCCAAGAAAAGTGACATGAAATGAGATGGAAATGTGTAGTTTGTTAGAAATGAGGTAGAGCATGGGATTGAAGCATTTTATTTTCATGTCTTAAAATTTTAGGCTTCCAATTTTACTTAGAAGTCTATGTATGCATTGTAGTCTTGAATTGAGAAATAAGGAGAGTCTACAAGTTGTATGGGGAGTTGTAGCAAGAAATATTCTTAGTATTTTCATAGTTTAGGATTTTTCAAAAGATAAAAAGGTACGTGAGTTTTGGGAAGAGTTGTAATTGTATTTTAAGGGGAATTTTCATTGTTTTGAGAGCTCTTTTGATAGCCTAAGAGTTAGATATCACTTTTATTTTCTATTGGAGTATTTAAGTGAGTATATGCTTATATATTTTTTTGAAGATTTTACTCACAATGAGTTTCTCCATAGTATATTGGTCTAATTTTTATGATGTTTTATTTATATTGCATTGTCTAATTCTTTTTCTTAAATTTTTATCCATATTGCTCTCAAGTCATATGAATCTTTCTTAAGTTTTCTTAGGTCATATGAATCTTTCTAGAAGTCTTAGTTATCATTTAGATCTTATCTTATCTTATGTCATTTGCTTCTTGTGTCCTAGGTCATCTAATATTAGTTGAGTTAGTTGTCTCATGTTATAGGATTAAGATACATGTCATGATCTTGTCTAATCCTATCTCTTACCTTGTCTATTTAAGCAAGGGTCTTGTACATTTGTAAACATATCATACTAAGAAAGCTATTATCTTTCCATACTCTCTTGTGGAAGGTTATCTTTTTGTTTTGCAAGTGATCCTAGTGTGTGAGCTAATTTTCAACTCTTACATGGTATCAGAGCTTCAAATTTGTAAACTCCTTCTTAGATCTGAGGGTGATTTTGTGCATGAGCTATTGCTAGATTGAAAATCTTGGTGGATCTTGAAAATTTGAGTATGCTCTTCTCTTGCATCATATGATGACCTAGAGAATCAAAAAACTTGATAGAAATATCATATTTTGGGTTTTTCTCCTTGTAGATCTATTTATCTTGTAAGTTAATTTTGGTGCATGTTGGTGCAAATTTGAGCTCATCATTGAGTTCAAGGAATCTAAGGAAGTCAAATTTTCTTTTTGTTTTATCCAAATCGAGCATATGGGGCTAGATCTATGAGCATTTTAAGTTGGGAAGTGGTTGCCAAATTTGGGAGGTAACTGCAATTTTGGAGCATTTTACGTCAAAAAATATCTTTCCATCATATCCAAGAGCTCAAAAACCCTAAGATTGGTTGTCAATTCGTCCAAATCAAAGACTTTTACCCCAAAACCTTAAAGTATTTTTTCATAACCTCACCATTATTTTCATTTGTACAACCTACAAAATTTGTAGCATACAATCCGTACATAGTCAGTAGTCGCAAGGTAATGGTAGTTGTATAATCAACATACTTCGCAAAGGATATTTTCTATAGGCATCAACAAAAGGTACAATCTTGTGTAGGCATCACATTGAGTTTGTGCACTTGGTATGACAATCAACATTTTAAATTTTGGGTTTATTTATTTATTTATTAAAAAATAGCTAATTTTGAAATACCCTCGATCATTGTTGTAGTCTTTTATTAGCACTTGGGGCTTATCTCTAAGTGGTGTGGGGAACTTGTCACTCCACCACCCTACCATTGCCTAGTGGTGCATTTTTTTTACCCAATGTTGTGTCCTATGGTCATGTGGGTGACCAACACCTAACCCCCAAGGGGTCTAAATTTTTTCCCCTCAAGTCCTAATAGGGAATTTCCTTTGGGGGCCATATCTATTGATCTAAGAGTCCATTTTTCAAAAATGAGATATCATTAGAAAGTTGATTTTGAGAACTTCGTAATGGTGTAGTTCATTTTGCCATATTTTTTTGTAGGTGCATTTTATTTATGTTTGAAGTTAGATCTCCTATTTGGACCTTTGAGCTCATAAATTTTTGTTTGGATCTCCGTTTTTTATAATTCTTGCGACATTAGAAAGGTATTGAGGAGCTCTATTTTTGTGTCTATGAATTTTTTGCAGATTTAATGCTAAGTATATTTTGTTCAATATTTTCAAATTTCACATTGTGATTGATTACTTGGACATCTTGACACCTAGAGAAGTTCTATCTTTTGGTGGGGGGCTTCATTTCCAATGTTGATTCAAATTTGGGAGGTTCCATATCAATTTTTTTGTAATATATTATCTATTTTTCTCTCTTAGTGCTTGTCCCTCTCATGGCTGAACCAAGTTCATTTGAGGTACCCACCCTCATAATTATCAAACATGGAAAGTAAAAATGTAGCGGTTACTCTAGTCCAAAGGTTTTTGGTCTACTTTGGGTGATCATCAACCAAAATTTACTAGGGAGTATTAGAGATTTTCTCACAGGTTTAAATGTGATGAGGCTATGGGCTTGACTGCATTACATGTTTTTGACAACCCACTCTTCCACATTGAGGAGTGCACTACACCATGAAAGGTATGGGATAAGTACAAAGAATTGTTTGGTTCAGTTAGTGATGTTTGTGCTTTGTAGTTAGAGGTAGAATTGGTATCTCTTTCCACTGATTCATTTCCTAGAATTAAGGATTATTTGGTCAACTTAAAAAACTTTAAGATCTCAATTGGCTGGATGTGGAAAATATAAATATGATAAGGAATGTATATCCTTGATTTTTTCTAAGTTGAAGGGGACATTTGCATTCTTTTCTTCTTCATTTTATTCCACCATGGATAGCCCAGGTGAATCTCTTAACACGCCTTCTATTGAGACATTTTGTAATCAATTGACTAGAGAGAAAACAAAACTTATCTAGTTTAATGCATTTCCTAAGAATCAAGCATTGTTAGCACAATCACCCAAAGGCAAAGATAAGAATAAATATAAGACTAAGAAAAAATCTAGTGAGATTCCCACCTCTTCCAAAGAGGATAAACCTAAGAAGGAGAAACCCAAATATACATATTGCAATAAATCAGGGCATGGTGAACACAATTATTATAAGAAAATGTTAGAAGAAATGAAGAAACTCTTTCAGGAGCATAACATTTCCTTGCCTTCTAAATATTCTAGTTCACCTTCTTCTACACCACCCTCATCATCCACACAATCAAGATCAAAACTAAATGTGCATATTGTAATAAATCAGGGCATGGTGAACATAATTATTATAAGAAAACATTAGAAGAAATGAAGAAACTTCTTTAGGAGCATAACATTTTCTTTCCTTCCAAATACTCTAGTTCACCTTCTTCTACACCACCCTCATCATCCACACAATCAATATCACTAGGTTTTTCTAATGAAAGTGATAGTATGAAAGGTAACACCCTTGTTCTAACTATAGTTGGTGAGTTTGTTGGATGGATTCTTGAATCTAGAGCTTCCAATCACATGACATGTTCACCATATCAATTCTTTTCATTTAAGACTTACCTTGCAAATAAGATAATGATGACTAATAGTACTTACATGGTTGTTTTTGTAAAAGGAGATGTTGACATGGGTACTGGAAGCTTTCACGATGTCTTATATATTCCTAAGATTTCCAACAATCTTCTTTCTCTATATCAGATAGCACATAGTGGTACAAGGAAGACTATTGATTTTACTCCAGATCTAATGCTCATTCAAGATTTATATAGTAAACAACTTATTGCAGTTGGTAAGGTTGATCATTATTCTAGTCTTTATGTCTTTTCATATTTTTCTTCTACTCCTGATGAAGTTCACTCTAAGGTTGATACTCCTGCATTGAATGTGGATAATTCATTAGAGGGTTAGATTGGTCACTTGAACCTTTTTGTTAAGGTTCCATCTCCTCCCACTTCACATTTTAGTGTTTCCATGCCTTCCAATACTTCAGTTCAAGAGGACGATCTTTGTCTTTCAAATTTAGATTTATGGAATGGTTACTTGATAGGTATATGTGATTTTTTTTTTCATTATCATATTGCATATTTGGAGGACAAATTTTAGGGGGTATCTCCCCTCTTTGATGATATTTTCACCACAAATGTTGTCTCATCATCATTGTCTTTGGAGATTGTTCTTGAGTTTCTACATAGTCTTCATTTGTTCTCTTTGATTTGGATAACATTTGATTTTGTTGAGACATACTCTAGCAAGGAGACACTTGATCTATTTTCAGAGACACACATTATGAGGCTTCTTCCCTCATCTCTCTTCATGGAGTTGAAGTTTCTTTAGCATCATCCATTGGACTTGTTTCTTCCCAAGGGGAGACATGTTTGTAGGCATTGGATTTTCTTCTGTCTTCAAGCATTCATCATTAGCTTTGGAGATACTTCATTATGAGGGAGATATATAGTCTCTATATTTCTATCCTATGGGGAGGATATCTACTGTATATTTTTGATGGATGCAGTCCTTGTGGGTATTGATGAGTCCTCCATTCATCAGTCATTTCATCACTTGTACATGATATTTTTCATGCATATTATCTTTTGGAGGGGTTTTCTCCCATGTGTATTTTCTCCTTTTCTTTGTTTATAAGAGATCATTTATAAATGGGTACCTAACGTGGCCTCATAATCGGGACCCATCCTTGCATTCTTACATCATTTTCATTGGTTTTTTCTTCACTAAGTTGCACTTAAGGGAGGGTGTTGGTGCGAATATGGTATTTTACCTATTAGTCCACTAGTAGGTCATATTCACATACTTAAACCTCCTAGGAATATTTCTGGAAGTCTTAGTTGTCATTTAAATCTTATATTATCTTATGTCATTTACTTCTTGTGTCTTAGGTCATTTAATACTAATTGATTTAGTTGTATCATGTTATAGGATTAAGACACGTGTCATGATCTTGTCTAATCCTATCTCTCATCTTATCTATTTAAGAAAGGATATTGTACATCTGTAAACATATCATATCAAGCAAGCTATTATCTTGCCATACACTCTTATGGAAGGTTATCTTTTGTTTTGCAAGTGAACTTGGTGTGTGAGCTAATTTTCAACTCCTACAAAAATTAGGTTAGAAATTTTTTAAACAAAGTGATGTGGAAATTGAGAGTTGATTGGATCTTGGGTTAATGAGTGCACCAAAATAGTCAAATTATGTGCTAAAATCACACATTAAAGACATTGAACCAAAATGGTGTAAAAAGAAAAAGAAAAATGCAATGTGTGCACTTTTTTCCTCTACATGTATATACTTGTAGAGGAATAAAATAACCTATATAAAATAATCAATATCAAAATTAACCTAAATAGATATAAAATGACTTAAATATATGCATACATTGGATGCAAATAAAGGGAGATTGATATGACTATAACCAATGCTTGAAATATCATATTGGGTCTAAGATGAACACAATATGATGAATGCACTATGTGGAATCTATAATTGTGCAAAGACTTAGATTAAGGCCACATGGGTGGCCCTTAACTTCTTGAATGTGGTGCTAACCCTAAAAATATGACCTTAAACTTTGATAGATTAGGGTTTCAATATCTATATAAGTTGTTCACTTATATCTATACTTGCAAATGGAAAAATTGATAGTTCTAGAAAGCACCATTAAATCTTGTTATGGTAATGAGCAATCCCTAAGGATTCCCAATTGTAGTATGGACCAGCTATATAGATTCAATGATGTTGTATTTAGTTAGAATACACACCAAATATTGTATACAAATGATGTGTAAGTAGTTGTAAATGATGTAATATAGTGATTATGAAAACTTTCTTGACTTAGTGCAATAAATGAAGTGTAATGAATTCTTTAGACTATAAGAACTATAAAATTTATTGTTGATTAAAGAGTTGATGTAATTGAGATAAGTAGTGAAAAAACTAACCTATGGAAAATGTGATGATTATTATGTCTATTTTAATACATGAGAGAGGGTGATCTTTCTCATAATAGTCAATGAAATGACCTAGGGCTTATTTCTTATACAAATCCTAGATACACAATTAAAATATTTTGGGATGTAAATTAAAAATTAATATTAACTATTGATGTTAAAAATCCACATGAATGTTGTGTCGAGAATGGGTGTGGGTGGGAGAGGGTGCAGGGGGGTTGATTTCAAATTTTCTGAGGGAGATCAAGATGAGGACAATGGCTCCCTCCCTTTTCTCTACGTTGTTGTGTGCTTCTCTTCGCCTAGTTGTGTCGGTTACTGCTCTTTGCCAGGTGTTAAGGGGTCATGGAGTGGTGCTTCTTATTTAGCTGTTAGGGATCCTGTTTTGGTGGTGCCTGCAGGGCTTGAAGCTATTGTCTGCTTTTGTGGTTCTGTGCAGTGGGTTCCTACTTTATTTTGCGATGTGGGCTCCTTTGGGAGCAGTTTGGGCTTCTTGGGCCTTTGGGCGGGGGGCGGTTCCTTCTCTCAGTGGTCACTGGTGTTGTCCATGGTGTTGGCTCGTGGCTGAGTCTTGACTCCTAGTGGGTGTCTCCTATTTTTTGGAGAGGTGTTTCCTTTTTGGCCCTGTTGTTGGTGATCCTCACCTTGTCTAGTTTGTCCCTCACGTTTTGGGGTTGCTCTATTGTTGGTTTGTTAGTTTTGGGAGGGTCACATTTCCTTTGCTCAGGATTCTCCCCTATTTTGGGGTTCCTCATTGTTTCTTTGCTCTGGTCTATGGTTGAGAGGTCGAGCCCCTGTCTTGTTCTTCTACCTCTCTTTATTGCTCCTCATAATTTGGTTGGGGACCATGGGAAAGATAGGTTTTCTAAACTCTTGGGGTTCTTCTTCTCTTAGCCTCTATCAGGGATCTTGTTCCTCTTTTCCTTTGCTTTGGAGAAGCCTTGGGCCTCTTTGGTCTTCTCTATCTTATTTATGGATGGGTTGGTGTTGTTTGTTAAGGGTGTTGTAGACTCCTAGATTTTTCAAATGGGGCTTGTTTCATTGTCTTCATTGGTTATGATTTTGTTGGGGTGTGCTTGCCCTTTAATGGTTGTTATTGCTTAGGATTTTTTTCTGGTTGAGTTGCCTCTTACTACTTCCTTATTGTACTTGAAGCTTGTGCCACCTTGGGATGTGATGTGTTTTCCTACTACCAGAGTGTTAGCTTCCTATTGGGTTTTATAGTTGGGGTCTCCTATAGAGGTGGAGATTGCTCCTGTTGAGGTGGATCCCTCTCCTATAGAGGTGGAGATAGTTGTTGTTGCTACAGTGGGTTGTCCCCTTTCTTTCTATTGGTTCCTTTTGAGGTGGAGCATGTTTGTGTAGGAGATTGGTGGCTCTCGTAGTTTGGTTTCTCATTTCATCCTCTCCTATAGAGGGGAGCTGTCTCTTATTGAGATTAAGATTGGGTTGGTGTGTTGGGTGGAGTGGTGCTTTAAGCTAGTGGTTGTTCCTTAGTGTTCTATTTTACTTAACGACTCCCTATCTGAGGCCTATTTTGTTTGTTGTACTCTTGTTGCAGGCTTTGTGCTACTGACTTTGGATGGTGGATTTGTTGCGGTTTGGCAGTTGTTTTTCCCTTTCTTAGGATGGACTACTATTTTGGCTACAAGGAGGGTGGCCTATTGGCTTGTTATGTTGGCTGGGAATCTTGTTTTGAAGATTATTAGTGGTTGGAAAGTGTTGCTTGGTGGCCTTGAAGTTCATACTATTGTGGCCACCCTAGGGGTGGATGCTTTATCTCACCCACCCTTGGGGTGGCTGCTATTTCAGGCAAGCTATTCTAGCTGCTAGAAGGGTGGTGTGTTGGCTTGTTATGCTGGTTGTGAAGCCTAATTCAAAGAATATTTGTGGTTCGGGTCCCTGTAGGGCCGTCTTGCTAGCTATGAGGCATGTTTTGTTGTGTGGTCCCATTTACTTCTCTTGTAAAGGCTCGAGGACTATCTAGTTTTTTCACCCTTGGGGTGACTGTTGTTTGTTGTTTTGCAACTTTTTTTGGCTTGTTGCCCTTTCTTCTAGCTTTGTTGCCTATCCTTCTTTTGCTATTCAGTTGATGTAGCTTCTTGCTGTTGTTTTTTCTGGTTGTTGTTCCAAGTCTCATTGTACTAACAGCTAAATCTTTTGTGGTGTAAAAGGGTCAAGGCCCTATCAAAATCCTTGCTTACCTAATAAAAAACAATTAGTATTAACTTTAGCTTGAGTCATCCTTAGGACATAATTAAAAATTTCCATGAGTTTGAATTGCCATTCAAAATTGCAGAAACCACCACCATTGATTCTCCTTCAACCAAAATTTGGGGAATAGATAACTTTATTTCCACTTCCAAGCCAAGCCTAAGTGCATTAAATTTGACAACATTATTGGATCCATCTAGGAGAACAGAGCATACTTCTCTAATATAATTTCCTTGCCAATCCATGAGAATTGATGCAACACTTGACTTACCAAGGTTACCCTTGGACACTCCATAGAAATTTAGTTTAATGAAATCCCTAGGAGGAGGTAGCCATTTGATGAGTGATCTATTCACTTGAGGACCCCGAGTTAGAATAGATCTAGTTTTAGGAATTTTGAGAAGATTCAAGCTCTTATGAATGAATCCCATGAGGAAACAACAATTTTTTAATATTCATTTATGTAAATACTTGAAATTGTTGTTTCTGAAATGGAAACTTCATTTTTTTGGATGATTTGTCCCAATTCTAACTTTTCTTTCCTGAAAATGTGCTTGTTTCTTTCCAGCCAAATGTTCCAAATGAAAATGGATGGGGAGATTTCCCAAATGCATGCAAACTTAGAGTTTGAAAATAGGCTAGGCCAACTTTGGAAATGTTGAAGGATTGAGTTCTATAAGGGGGATTTCCAACCAAGCCCCCCCATTAACTAGGTCGAAGAATTATGAGCAAATTCACATTTAATGAGCAGGTGATCTGCTGATTTTAAAGCCTGACCACACATCACACAAGGGAATAGGGGTTTTGTACCTAATATGTCTAACCTCATTCCCGATAAGATTCTATCTTTGATAGCCATCCAAGAAAAGGCTCCTACCTTTGGGAGGACATTTGATCCCCAACAGAGGTTAAAAGGCTAGGATGAAGAGCCCATAGAGCATGCTAGGGAGTTATAGCCTTCTTTTACTATGTAATTTCTAGACTTGGCTTTGGTCCAAATTATTCCATCTAGTTTATCTAAGAAAATAATTTGTCTTTTCTAGAGATTAGAGCTGAGTGAATCCTTCAAATGTGTTGGAACAGGGAGAAAATTAAAGTCTTTCCATTTAAAGTTGTGCAATGGATTCGTCGGGTTGAAAACAAAGTAATATTTTACCTTATCTCCCAAAAGGCCCTTTAGTGTTGATTCTAATTGTTCCCAATTTCCAAGGAGCTTGAGTGGCTGGTGACCATTCCAAGCATCATCCCAAAAGAGGGCCTTCTCACCATTGTTGATCGATCGGGAAAGGTGAGGGAGGATGACCGATCTACATGAAATAATAAAATTCCATATTTTTGAGTCAGATGGAAGATCTCTTTAGGTCAAAATCCTCTCTCTATCAAGAGAGTCCAAGTATTTATGCCTCATGATTTGACACCATTTGGTGTCTGGTTTGGAATACAATTTCTAGAACAATTTAGCACATATGCTTTATTATGCAAGAAAAGATCTCTCGGGTTTGCACCACCCATTAGTTTAGACTTACATACTATTTCCCATGAAACTAATGGGAGTTTCTTCTTCTGTGTAAAATTTTTTTCCCAAAGAATTTTTTTGAATATCTTTTGTAGGGAAATTCCCTTTTCATATAGTATTTTCATAATTAACATTAGATATATTGGAAGAGAATGTAGGACTGCTTTTAGTAATAGGAATTTACCTGCGAAAGAAATCCATTTCGACCTCCAAAGCAGGATTCTATTAGAGGTAGACAAAATTATCCTATCCCAAAAGTCATGCTTCTAAATATTTGCATGGTAACGAATCACATTGGAAACCCCAAAATTTTAGCAGTTAAGTTTTGACCAGGGGATTGACATTGATGAAGAATATTTTTTATTTTTCTACATTAAAGGATTGACTTGAGAATGAATAATAGTCAGAGAGGATAGTTTTAATTTCTCTTGCCTCATTTATAGATGATTTTCCAAATAATAAAGTATCATCTGCAAACAGTGAGTGGGAGATTGGCATCGGGAAAGGTCTAATAGAGATTCCTTTGCATAATCGGTTAGACCTTGATGCAATTATAGAATTGCTTAGACCCTCAGCCATCAAAATGAATAAAGAAGGGGAGAGAGGGTCACCTTGACACACTCCCTAAGTTGGAGAAAAATTACCAAATGAGGAGCCATTCACTAATATTGAAAAAATTTCCCTTGAGAAGCAAGATGAGATCCATTTACACCAGTGTTAGAGAAACCAAACTTTTTCAAGACAACCAAAAGGAAGTCCCAATCAAATTTATCATAGGATTTTTGCATATCCAATTTGAGAACAACTATAGGGGAATTGTCCTGCATGATTGAATGTAGAACTTCATGGGACAAAATAACCCCTTCTAGAGTGTCTTTTCCCAGCACAAAACCACCCTGCTCATCTGAGATGATGAGGGGAAGCAATTTTGCTAGTTTGAGTGCTATCACTTTAGTAAATATTTTGTATATAGTATTACATAGAGTGATAGGCCTAAAGTCCTTAAAGGATGAGGGATCTATTTTTTTAGGAATGAGAGAAATCATAGTGGCATTGAATTCTTTTAGAATTTTTCTATTTCTCCTCGATTCTTCCAAAGTGAGATGAACATCTATACCAAAAAAATACCAACACTTTTGGAAAAAAATAGCAGTAAAGCCATCTGGGCCTGGAGTTTTTTCAGTCGCCATAGAAAAAATGACATTTGTGACTTCCTCTAAGGCAAAATCCATCATTAACAATTTATTATGCTCATCTTTAACCAATGCTGGGATGTTATTTAAAATCACATTTCCTTCTAGAGACTTATTTGTCTTTCTTGGAGCCAAGATCCCCTTAAAGAAGGAGACAACTTCAACCCCAATATCCTTTTTCATTTCCAAAGTGTTTCTAGAAGAACATAGGGTTGAATCAATCATATTCACTTGTCTTCTGATTTTTGTAGAGGCATGAAAGAATTTAGGAATTTTATCCCCATCTTTTAACCAGATTTCCCTTGATTTCTTTCTCTAGTAACACTCTTCTCTTGCCAATAACTCTTCTAAATCAGCTTTAAGATTTTTTTTCTTATCATATAGGGAGGAATCCATTCTATTTTTTATCACAATTTCATATACATTAGATAACTCTTGTTCCACTCTAGTATATTCCTTGAAAATATTCTTAAAGCTATTTACATTCCAGTCCTTGATTTTGGCTTTGATAAATTTCAATTTCTTGCAAAGTTGGTACATCTAGGTGCCTTCTATAAAGGACAATTAGGCCACCATATTTTAAGGTGGGGAATAAACTCTAGGTCTCTAAACCACATTGATTCAAATTTGAAATAACCCTTCTTGATAGGCTTGTATTCATAGATAGACAAAGAAATTGGAAAATGATCTGAACCAACAAGAGTATGGATTGTAGAAGAAAAATCCTAGGAGGCATTAAGCCAATTTTTAGATAGAAGGAAATGATCTAATCTTTCAACAATTTGAGAAAAACCTCTACGTTTGTTGGTCCAAGTAAAATTACCATTTTTTGGAAGACAATCATAAAGACAATTGTTGAGAATAAAGGTGTTAAAGTCCTCCATTACTTTTGTTGAAGGGATGATACCTCCATTTTTTTTGAGGAACTACAAATTGCATTAAAATCCCTTGTAAATATATTCAAAGCATTTTTTAAAGGTGTTGAGGCAAAAGAGAGATGAGACCATAATTGTTTCTTAGTAGAAAGATAATAAAGCAATTATTTGTCCTCAAGCAATTGTCCAAAGCTTTAATGCAATTGTCTTTAGATTCCAACACATTTAACTTCATAGTATATTTATTCCATAAAATTGCTAGACCTCCCAAGGCTACTTGAGCTAGAGAGGCAAAAAATACCTAGTTATTCCAAGTAGCAAAAAAATCTGAGGCCAACTGAGCTGAGAATTTTGTTTCTTGTAAGAGCACAATATCTAAGGTGGTACTCAAAATTTGACACTTCATGAAGTGTCGCTTGTTAGGGGCATTTAAGCCCCTAACATTCCAAGATAGAACCCTCATTTTATTAGAGGAGATATTTCATCTCCCCTCATTCTACAATTCATTTCAGAGACCTTATTCGCTACAGCTAAATTAGGTTGTACGTTTTTGGGGATATTGCATGGGCTTTCCAAACCTCTGAGTTTTTTTGAGGAAAATCTAAAATTCTTTTCTAGTGTTGTTTGAATACCTGCAACAATTTCAATCTTAGTTTTCTCACTGTTAGGTTTTCTTCCCCTCTTATTCTTGGGAGACACCAAAGTTTTGGCATCTGTTTACGAGATTGGTGGAGAGGAGATGGGAGCTTGGGCTTTGGGGGAAAGCTCAATATTCTCTCGGGCCAAGGGAGTCACCTTTTCAAATGATAGATTACCATTTGCATTTGTTTGAGAAATTGGAAGGAGTGGGATTTCCTTCTCTGATTTAAACTCAGCAAGAATTTCATCTACCACTTCTTCAATAAAGTCTTCTCCCACCTTAGTGTAGACTTCATTTACAATGTCCATTTGTTTCTCTTCACTTAAAGATCCCTTTAGCAGATCTTCAAAATGTGAGACTCCCTTTGAAGGACAAGCATCCTCTTTAGGTTGAGTTACATCCTCAATATGTTTAGAAGAAGAGGGGATGTCGTCCAAGGGCCCTCATGAGGGAGAATCAAAATGAGGCACAAAAGAAGTGTTAGGTTGGCTAGGCGGGAAAATAACACCTACACTTTTTGAAAGAGAGAAGAAATCTATTGGCTTCGCCCAAGAAAATAGTTCAAAATATATTAATATTTTAGCCTCTTTCCATGAAGAAGTGTCCAAGACTAATTTTTGGCACCATTCACCCTTGCATGTAAGGAGTTTGATAGTGTGCAAAACTAGATTTATGTTATTAACTAGGGCCCAAACCCTAAGAGTGGTAACATTTGGTTAATCATGAATATTATCATTTTTTTATGTTATTAGTCTTTATATTTAAATATTTATTTAATACTAAATTATGGAGGCTAGAAATCCAAATTAAAAAATCTATATGTGGAGATCATCCAAATTAAATTTTATGTATAAAAAAGAAATTTGAATCATGAAAATGATAAATATCACTAAAAAATAATAACTTCAAATTAAAAACCAGGATATTTACTTGATATAACACAATGTATTAATTTTTTATTATCTGTACTAAAACCCAATATAAGATTTTGAGTTATGATAATAGCATGTACCTATGTGGGATTGTACTTCACCAATGTAAAAACATTTATCAAATGATTTAAAAAATGTATATTAATGCAATTAGAGTCAATTAAAGATTTGACCTCATAGGATATACATATAAATAATATAATTAAATTATGATTTCTTTAGTATTCCTTTCATTTGGGATTAAGAAGATTAGAAAAGTGATTACTATTGAGGGTGGTGTTAGCACATCCAACTTGATATGTAATAATGAGTTATTGCTCCTGTTGAAAAGTAGAAAACTACTCCAATGTTCCTTGTAAGTTAGGTCTTGACCATGTGGGATAACAAAGTGATCGTTATTAACGTGTTTCAACAAGGGGCCTAGATTGTTAGATTTTTTGGAAATGATATCAATAACATGCAATCAATAATAGATTTAATATTTAGAAAATGAATTGCATATTCAGGTTTTCCCACAACAGATCTATATCGATTAAATGCTCTTTTCTAATAACTTTAGATGGATTTAAAAGGAAAGTCAAAAGATTTAGGGCAACAAGAAAGCTTTTAAACCAATGCTACTTTAAATGAACAATAAAAAGATCTAATCTATTAATAAATTTCAAATGGTTTAATAAAATCTCACAAACCATTGTTAAGGAAATTAGTAATCCACACATCTATCATTAACAATGATGTAATCTTCCAAGGAAATGTAATCAGTCACAAGATTTTTAGACTTTATCAAATCAAAACGCCATCAAACATGCACAGATCTGAGACAAAATCTTAATTATAGAATAACATACAAGATTTCATTAATTTTTTCACTTTAAAAAAGATAAAATAATCATACAATTACCTTTTGATGCCTAAAATTGCTAGGAAAATAGCCTTACAGGAAACTCAGTTAATGGGGGGACCAATTGCACTAAATTGAGTAACCTCTAGGTTTTAAAGAAGCAAACTCTTCAAGTATTTGGGGGGTTGGAAAGGGAAAAGGAAGTAGATATATTAAAATAAAATCTAATCTAAGGCGATGCACCAAGAGTTAAGTATGTAGGCATGAAAATATTCCTTTCAAATGAGATTTGAGGGTTCGTTCAACAATCTGCATATCCGAAAATAACAAAAGGAATAGATGAAAAAACTAAGAAGTCCATCAAATAACATAACATAACTTCCATACACATTCACTGAACAAGAAGAGTTCAAGACATGATCTGAATCAACAAATTTATATTGAAATTATAGAAGTCTTGTAGATAAACTACTCAATACAAGAAACAATGCAGTATAATGTCTTATCAATTAACTAAGAAACAAAGAGGCTGAACAAATTGACATAGTCTGTGAGTTTTAATACAATACAAAGGACTACAGTCTTTCAGTCTTTTTTCTATGTATTTTTGAACCCTTTTTTAGAGAGTCAAAGCAATATATATAGATCTCTCCACCGCTTGAAAGCCAATAACCAAAAAATTCCCCAGGAATGGGCCATGCTCCCCGTCACAATGATTCTCAAATACCGTTGCAATAGAAATATTTTGAAACATGGAATTTAGTTGCCTTGAACAAAGTGTGCCCTTCATAATGATGGAAGTGGTCCTGGAGTGACATCAACAAAATTCTTATGAAGACATGTGTCTAACCATTTGAAAAATTGGTTAGGACACATGGCGTAGAGGCGGGGCCTCACATTCATTCATCCTTCACTTGCGATCAAAATCCCCATAGAGAAGACATGTGGCACAATGAATGCATTAAGCTTTGACTATGGGGCTTGCCCAAAATGGTGCCCATGGTAGGATGCAACGTGCCACATGGGCAGAGCTTGAAGGAGAAACAAAGGAGAGAGGATCCTTAAAGGAACGCACTATAAACACATGGTGAAAGGGTGGAGCTTGAAGGAGAAGCAAGGGAAGAAAAATTTCAAAGGCGTGTGTGACTGGCATGTGGCGCAAGTGAACAAAGGTGCTACAAAAGGGGGCCCAAAAATATTCAAACATATGAAGCGCTGGCCGAGGCCAATGCAAAATCAACAGATAATCCAATCAAGGAGATTTTAAGGATCTTTTAAACTGTCCCTTTGTGACTATTAGGGGCATTTCACTTGTGTAATGGGAACCCAAAATTTTTGGTTCAAAGATTAGAGCCTTATCCATTAGGCAATGATCAGAGGTTTGAAAGTGCGGTCTGTAGAGGCAGCCAATCAGCCT
>VDFB02026320.1:93022405-93059007 GCA_007258455.2 Sequoia sempervirens | reverse complement strand
ATCAACACTATCTAAAATTTGGAGTGTAGGCCACCTCACAATACTAGGTGGATACATGGTGGAATGATGCCATTACCCACACTGTGAGGTTTCTTCACATTTATGGGCACTAGCTGGCTATCTTTCATAGACGGTCTTATGACGCGACAACATCTAACCTTCGTGCTACCACCGAGGATTTGACGACTAACCCCTTTTCCCCTTCTCTATAAGTCAGGGTTGCAGAGTTAAGGCATCAAAAGCAAGTTAATAATTATGTTGCTAGAGGGGCACAAATCAAGGCTAGACTTCATTGGCTTAAAATTGGGGATCATGCCTCGAAAGAATTTCTTTTGGCTCTTTGAGCTAGACACTCATCACCTATATCAAGCAGATCAAAGAGAGAAATAATGTGCTTTCTGAATTGTTTGATATTCTCTAGGTGTTTGTTAAGCACTAGAGCAGGTCTTCACAACCCAAGATTATACTCTTGAGTGCCATCATGTGCTCCAATATTGTCTTATTGTTGTGCCAAATAGGCTTTCCTCAGCCCAGAAAGCTTTCTAGGAGCAATTGCTCACAAGTGAAGATCTCAAAGAAGCTATCAACACTATGGTCGATGATAAGGCTCTGGGAATTGATGGGTTCTCATGTGAATTTTATAAGTCCCTTTAGGATTGTGTGGGGAAATATCTACATAAGGTTTACCTTGAAGATTTTTATTCTAAATCCCTAGGTAATCTTATTAACAAAGGTAACATAAAATTCATACCTAAAGCTGGCGATCCCAAGGATATCTATAACTGGCAGCCCACCATGCTCTTCAATGTATCTTATAAAATTATTGTCAAATCTCTTGCTTTAAAAATTTGCCATCTTCCACCTCAGATTGTGTGCTCAAAGGAAACTGGATTTATTAAATCCAGGTTCATCTTAGACAACATTATTGTTGTCTGGGAAGGTATGGAATGGGCAAGACGCTCTAATCAAAAGGTAAATTTTCTCAAAATTGATTTTTCCAAAGCTTAGGATCACATAGAATGGCCTTTCATACTTGCTATGCTCTTTGTATTGGGATTTGGCCCTCAATTCATCTAGTCTATGTGAATGTTGTTCTCAGATACTTCCTCTTGCATCACCATTAATGGCTTCCAGGCCCAATCCTTTGGTTTGTTTTGTTCCATTTGTCAAGGCTACCCACTTTCCCCCTTGCTTTATGTGCTTGTTGCTAAATGGTTTGGTTATCTTCTAACTCACTCCCAAGGGCTAGTTCATGGCATCTCTTTGCCTAACTCGCCATCCTAGTTGGTCAATGGCCACTTTGCCAATGATTCCTTCATTACCTTGTTGGAAGAAGAAAATAATGTCAAAGCTACTCTTGATTTCTTAGAGACCTTCTGTTTGGCCTCTTATTTTTCCATTCAATGGCACAAAAATTTGTGCCACAAATAATCTGTCCTTCCCAGTCCCATCTAGATAGAACAATATGGTTGGAAGTGGATTGTTCCTAGCAAAATCTTTGATTTCTTGGCATCCCTTTCACCTTTTAGGCTTCTTCCACTGATCTTTGGCAAGCGGTTTTATCTCAAATTGAGCAAAAATTAGCTTTTTGGATTACCAAGATGCTCTCTCTAGCTAGTAAATTTCAGATTTGCTCCAAATTTTGAGCAACAACTCATGTATTACTCCTCATGTTGGGCCCCTTCCAAGGCCTTATATGCTAGGTTGGAAAAGTTGCTCTATGACTTTCTTTGGGCCTCTTTTGGGACTCATTGAGGTTTTTAGTGCGTTGCCTGATATTTTTCCTGCCTTCCCAAAGACTCTGGTGGGATTGGCCTTCTTTCCACTTAGTGGCAAGGGATTTCTCTTTGTATTAAATGGATTATCAGAGCTCTTACTAGTGACGAGGCCTAGAAAATCCTCCTCATGCATTATATTCAGACTTGATATCCTGCCCATAGACCTTCTTGGAAGGGAATCAACTTTCAAACCCTTCTTGTTATAAGAGAGCCAGTTCAGATCATGGGAACTTTTGTTGCCAAAAGTATTTGGCAGGACTATGAGGTGATCAAGCCCTGTCTCCGCTAATTTGGTTCTGGATTTCATGATAGGCTCTCGCTCAATCAACAAAACATTTGGTGGTCACCTCTTTTTTCCAATGCAGGTCAGTCGTTGGCCAAGCTTCCTTGGATTAAGGTCCCCAGGTTTCACAAGAAGGGTATCCAGACCCTTTAAAATTTATTTCATAAGCCCACCATGAGTATTTTTCCATGGGAAGGTTTTTCGTGTTCAATATGGTTTTGAAAACAAGGATAGTGAAACTTACAATGTCCTGGTGAGTGCCATTCCAACTAATATGCTTCATAAGGTGGGTATATGTGCCACCAAGCCTTGGTGGAAAGATTGGAAATGGTATCCAAACACCCCTTTTAGAAATTACAAGCCTCAACTTGGGTATCAATGGATTTCACCTCATTTTCCAATGATTAACAACCTAAACCAAAGATGGCACCTCTAGTCCTCAGTGGTTTTTTGGCATAAAATATTTTTTACTACGTGGTCTACAAGTGTTGATCCAAAGCTCACCCACTTTCCTTGGTGTATTCTTTTCCAAGGCTTACCAATGGGGTCTCAGCTTGTTCACTTGGGGGTCTAGGACCCTCACTGCCCTTTTTGTGGGTAGGCTGAGTAGTTTAAGCACCTCTTTTGGTTCTATACCAGAGCTCATTAGCTATGGAATTGGATTTATGACTTCTTTCAACCATTTCAGCTAGAGCCCTTCTCCTAGAATATGGTTTTGCTAGGAGACTCTCCTAGGCTCTTTGCAAAGTATACTCAAATTTGGCACACTTTCAGGGTGGAAATCCTCTTAAGTATTAAGAAAGATAGAAATGCTTGCATATTTTTTCATTGCCAGATTGATAAATTTGTTTCTTTATATTCTAAAGCAGTTATTTGTTCTAATGTTCTATTGCAGATTCAAGTGCAAACTAACAAAGTTGTGCTTGAATTTTCTCACCTTCAGGAGCTTTTGGACCATTGGGGCAATGCCCCTTGTACTATGGTGCATGTGCCTCCCTCACCCACTTCTTCCTGGGGTCGGTCGCTTTCGCGGGGTTGGCTGTGAAGTGTCTCTACTAGGGATTTTTTCCCCCATTCTCAAGCTCCTCCTCATCACGGTTGTCACCCTCACTGTCAATCGCCCTCTCCTCCTCTGTAGGCTAACCTAGGGTGGCCTTCTGGAGGAGCGGTGGGGGTGGAGGTGGCGCTTCTAGGTGGTCATCTACTGATACTCCTAGAGGAAGTTCTGGTTGGCCTTTTGATACTTCTAAGTGGCTCCCACAATTGGATTTTTCCATTTCACCTCATCGTGAAGAAAAATATAAGATTCTAAAAAATATGATGATGGTTGTTGGGTTCCCCCTGGCATCACTCTAGACCCCACTGATGGATGGGAGAAATCAGATGACAGGGACTCATTGCCCTCTACTGGCACTACCATGGCCACTTGATGGCCTTTTTATTTTCATGTGTTTGTAATATTTCCTACTTTTTGGGCTCAACCCATGTGACTATAGCTTTTTGGGCATATCCCATGTGACTTTCGGGGTGTGCCTTCTTACCACCCACCTTTTTTTGTGAATATGTATGATTATCTTTTAAATTAATATAGATACTATGCCTATTCATAAATAAAATTGTCTGTGCATCAGCCATTTCAAAGTAATCTAGCTCGCATATCCAATCATCTATAAAATCCAAGTCGTCAAATTCTTGCAATGATGAACTAAATGGGTCAAATTTATTCATAAATGGATCATCTAAAAGAACTGATCGAGCTCAGTAACTTTTGAAGATACAAATTTCTTGTCATGCCTTTGTTCTCTGATTATTGAATACAAGTCAACCATCTTTATTTTGTAAATTCAATGTGCTTGATGGCGTCCATTCCTTTACTCAATGTGCCCCCACCAAACATGGATCAATCAATATTAAATATTTCAGAGTTAGCATTCCATCCCATATATAAACACCATGCCTCTTAATGGCGTTCCAATGACCCCTTTGACCAATGAAATTTATGATCTTACTCACCATACATGTCTAGTGGTTGAGTACACCACAAGAACTTCATACTACTAATCGAGTGAATCCGTAGGTGAATAGAGTAAATTGTAACTTTAACCTTCAATATTGTAGGTTTTCAACAAATTAATATTTAACAGTCCTTTATTGCTCCTCCCTTCGTAAGAGTAAAGAATATCCCCCAAAAGTTACCTTTTTCCATGGCTACTTGGTTGAGGGGGCCTTTAACCCATCATGAAGCATAAAAATATTATTTTACCACTCCTTAAAATCCTTGACAAAGCCAAATATGATTTTCCATAAAAGGTGTACAACAACCTAGGGATATGGAAATAAATAAAATTTCAAACCACATAAGGAATAAAATTATTTAGGTTGACATGTGGTTAGTTCAAAATTTCCCTCTCATATATTAGGATGAGAGTATGAGAGTGTATTAGGAAATGAGAGTGTATTAGGAAAGAATGGAAAAATCCATATTTCTTCACAATGAAAAAGGAAAAGGATGGCTAAGGTTCTTGGTTGATCTCTCATTCTTCTATTGACCAAATGATAAATATCCTTTAACACTTAATGCACACAATAAATACATTGAGAATAGAGAGATGAAGTGATAGTTCTAGAAGATTGAAATACCAATTAAGATAACTATATGTAAGTATCATATCAACACAATAATCAAGCATCAATTGAAATTACCACATGATTAGCTCAAGTGTGTCTTTCTACTCACAAGTCATGATGATGGTAAATATTATCAATTCTTCATAACTTAATGTTCATGCAAACAAATTCAACCTCAATTTATTCTACTAATAATATAAGCATTACATAATTATGTCTAATAATGGTATCATCTAGACTATTCAATTCACCAAAGGAAATTAACACTATAAATATGCCCTCACGAATAACCCTACTCACCAAGCACCTTGAAGACCAAAATTTTTGTATTTGCACAAATCATAATTCAATTGCTAACATAATATAATACTATTTGCTTATAAAAGCCTCTAGTAAATCCTTAAACATTTGGATAAGTATCATCACATTAATATTATCTTTTTAAAAAATCCTTTCAATCATCCAAACAAATTAATCAGATCAAACAAGATAAAAGAATCCTTCCCCAAGGAAAAGTGACCCTGTAGATGTTGTCCATTTTCAGCAATAGGATCTTTGCAATACCAAATTTAATAAAATGCCATAGATCTAATTACCATTGTTGTCAAGGCCTAAGTCCCCTTCCAGATATTGATACAATAGTAATCGACAACCAGTTGAATCTAATTTATAATTTAGTTAACCACCTATTGT
This sequence comes from Sequoia sempervirens, assembly GCA_007258455.2. Classification (NCBI taxonomy): domain Eukaryota; kingdom Viridiplantae; phylum Streptophyta; class Pinopsida; order Cupressales; family Cupressaceae; genus Sequoia; species Sequoia sempervirens. The sequence goes on along the minus strand of VDFB02026320.1, from coordinate 93,053,625 downwards.
AATATAATACAAAATAATCTATGTAATACTTACATATGAAAGGTTAAGGAAGGAATGTAATTATTTCAAGGTAGTTAAAACTAGTACCATCAAGGGGTTATTATAACATAATTTAGTTTTAAAAAAATAGTTGGGACTTATAGTAACAATTTATCTTATTGGTTTGGAGATCTTGGTTATATTTTATTTATTGGAGATCCTAGTGTTGCATTTGAGTGTTTGTATTATTGGTGACCTACATTTAGGGGGTGATTATCTTGATTGTAAGAATTACTCAATATCAAATTTCAACGAGACATTTTTGTAGTGATTTGGATTCACCTCTTGGTTACAGATGATATTTTATATTTTTTTTGTGTCATGTAAATGATCTTGGTTTATAAATATGAACCCATGTGTATATTTTATTTATCAATGCATCATGACACATTACTTTTTTATATAGATGTGATAAGATTATTTTTTGGCAGTGACGATATTATGGTTTCTATTTTATTTTTATCAGATGGATATATGTATGCACTAATGAATTTTTATGATATTATGATATGTGATGCGATGAATTAGATATTGATATTTCCATTCCCATCTATACCTATACCTGTGGGGCCTCACACTATGAAATATGCCTTTAGAAATAAGACTAACCCTTGAGGCACAAAGACCTATCATACCCACAACAGAAGGATTTCTAACTCATGGCAAAGGGATGATGGTTCAACACAGTGAAGGATTCAATCAACTATGATAGTAGCATGTTTTCCAGATTGGGATGAAGACGACAGTTGGGAGTCATGGGAATAGTCACCCATGTGGCATTCCATTTGTTGAATAAGCTTGGAAGAGGAGGAAGTATGTTCTAATAAGGAAGGCTAGTTATGATAAGGATGCTTTGTTTAATGCATTCCTATGTTATAGTTACTTTCTTAAAAGATATAGAATCCTTGTTTGAATTATACACTCTCACTTCCAGTAGATAGTTGTTTTTGTACAACTTTAAATAACTCAAGTCCTCTTCCTATCTTCTTGGAAGAGTTGGCATTTGTTGGATAGTTTGTTTACAATTTAATAATAATTGGACTTTAATAGACCCTATTTAGGAAGGTGTCATGTTGAGAGACCGATTTAGTAGTTAGAAGATATATGCTAGATCTTTGTAGAAATTATATTTTGATATTAGTTGCTACATTATGTGTTGATGCTTGATATATTACAATAAAGAATATTTCTCTTGATATCTGATTTGCTGAGTAAATTGAAGATAATATGAAACACAACACTCAAGCAAGGGCCACTTGAGGTAGTGTTAATTCCACAAAAGAGTAGTTAGTTAGATTATGTGTTGAAGTTTTGAATTATGATTCTTAGTTGTACATTGTAATTTCTTGTTATTTTAAAATTTCCAATTCAATGTTTTATTTTGTATTTTATTCAATGATTAAGTTAGGATAAATGCATGCTGCAACATAGGATAAATTAGTTACATTCCATGGAAGTAGTAGGTACCCATAGCAACTAGCAGTAATTAGATTACTTACTCTATTTCTTTAAGTAAAAATCACTAAATTATTCCTTCAATTATATGTATTCAATTGATTAAGTTAGGATTCTTGAATGCAACATCATCTTAATTATACAATTCCCTGGTTGAAAATTAAATGAAGCCCCCCTTTTAATGATGAACTTCTTAGATACGAAGGATATTCAAGTCCACCAAGTTGTGTGTATGATTAATTACACTAGTTAATTAGATATTAGGGGAAAGCTCTACATTTTCCTATACAAGAAAGACCTCATTTGTACATTTTGTATGCAAATGCATGCTTATTGATCATTGTTGATCTAATATATTTTGCATCTATTATTAGTAAATTTATGCTCTTTATTTTCTCCCTTGAGAAGGATATTTTGGTTTTGCAGGTGATCTTGCGAGCTTGAGTCCTTGAGTGACTCTAACATTACCATTTTAAACCTAGTTTTAGAAATGATATTAAAGCCTAAAGTGTACTAGGATTATAAAATCCTTAAAAGCCAAAGGATCACCATTAGTGGCACAATCAATATGAGATTTATAATCACAAGGATCATTAGAGGAAGTGGTGGGAAATTTTTTTTTAGATTTAGAAGTTGTAAATGAATATTTTAAAATGTCAAAATAAGATGGGTTTACTTTATATTCACCTATATAGAAGGTGTAAAGTCTAAAAAAAACTAATAATCACTTAGAAATGCATTAAAAGGAGTTGAATAAACCTATTTATCAAAAACACCATTAACATAAGCTAAGACAATGTAATTGTATTTGGTGATGAAGAAGAAATCAAATTGCAACTTAGTGGAAAATGATATTAGGTGAATTTGAAATTGAGTGTGTAAAATGATCAAGAGACAAGTTGTTATAGATCAATTGGTTGAGGAACATCTTACAAAGAATCACCCTTTGATTATAGACTTTCATAATGAGTCTATCTTTAATATTGAAGAACCTTCTATATGGAACTTGTATTTTGATGGTTCTTATATTAGTCACGAGGTAGATGCTATAATTTTTTTTAGGAGAATTCATACCAAAATCATTTAGATTGGACTTCAAATGTACAAACAATATCATTAGATATGAGGCTTTGCTTATTTATCTTAAACTAATAATTTAATTAAAAATCCAACATCTCATTTATGATGATTCTCAGTTGAAAATAAAGCATTTTAAAGATGAATATTATATTAAAGATGAAAAATTGATCCCCTACAAGTGGATGGTATTTTCAAGCAAATATCTCACACTTTCAATTTTAACAAGTATCTCATCTTAGTAAATTGAGTTTTTGATGCTACACCCACAATTGACTCTCTCTAGGATATGCCACAAACTACTAAGCATTTTGAGTTCTTATTTCAGAAATTATAAATACCTACATATGATGTCCCCAATTCAAAGGTAATATGTGTATTTTTTGGTATTGATTCACCCTGGTATCACGATATATATTTACCTCCATAATTAAAATTTACCACATAACATTTCACACACTCAACATAAAAACTTCCTCCAACACACATCAGATTTCATTACCCTCGCTAATTTAATTTATATCAAAGATGCTTTGATGGTTCCTTAGGTGTAAAATATCAAAGAGGCCAATATTACACTTTAAGAGGTTCAAAATGGTATTTGTAGTGCCCACACTAGTTGCATGATCTTAGCTAATAAGGTTCTATGAATAGGTTATTATTGGCCTACCATGGAACATGATTCCTATTCGTATGTTAGTATGTCACAATCTTGGATGTATTGCATAAGGAAATATAAGTTAGATTTTTTTATTTTTGTAATTTATGTTTCCTATTAGCAACATGGAGACTTAATTCATGTGTTAGAACAAGATCTACAACCTATCACTGATCCTTGAAATTCTTTTCAATGGGGCCTTGATCTCATCAACAAGATTTTCCCCTCCTATAACAGTCACAAATTTATTGTTACCATCATTGAGCATTTTAATAAGTGGGCCAAAGACATCCCTCTTACCTACAATAATAGTAAGGAAATTTTCAAGTTTATCCTACATCATATCATTTTTTATGGCATTCCCATCACCATTTTCACATAAAATGGTAAGTCCTTTAAAATCATGATGTATACAATTTATGTGAGTTCTTTTATATCCAAAATTATTGTTCTACCACTTATTATCCCTAAAAAAATAATCAAGCATAAGAAAAAAATAAAACTTTCTTAAGACCCTGAACAAAAGTGTCTCTATTATAGGTCATGATTGGCATCTTCATCTCCATCCCAACCTCTAGGCTTATCACACTAGCATCCAAACTCCTACAAAATCTACTGAATATTCCATGGTCTTCATTTTTTAATCAACCTTACCAATTGAGATTGAATTTCCATCCTTGCACATCTCTTTAAGTAACCTCATTAATGATAGAAGTATAGGCTTGCACATTTACATGATCTTGAGGTACTTGATGAATGATGCCTTAACACCCAAAATAATTTACAAGTTAATCAAAATAATCTTCATAGAAGCTATAACAAAAGGATCAAAACTCAAGACTTTGAGATCAAAGGCCTTGTTCTTAAGGAAAGTTAGAGAAACACTACTCAAGATTGTAAAAAGCAAGAAAAATTTGAGCCTAATTGGTTTGAACCTTATATCATTATTGTCGAATATAGATTAGATTCAAATTAGTTGGATATTAAAGATAGAAAGATGCCTAATGAATCTTTGAATATTAAGCACCTCAAATGATTCTATGATTAGTCTATACAATATTCCAACCAAATGATTCAAAAATAAAAAATCAAATCAAATATAAAAAATTCAATAAAAAAGTAAATAGAAAAATCATCCTCTAGTGAAAATAATTTTGTGGCACCTTGGACAAGTACTATGGTGAAAAATTACTCACGGCTGCCAAGTATATAGCTAGACTCCATTATCCTTTAGGTCATCTTCATGATGCTTCCTCCCATTACCATTGCATTCCATCTCATTAAGTTTAGTCTCCCAAATTGTTCTTATTCCTTTCCAGTTTATATTATTTAGTATGTCTTATATTGGGGAAAAATACTTGTCTTATTTAGGAATTAAAATTTGGAATTCTTCCCTTTGCTTATTCAACATATTGGATGAGTCCCTTTATTAGTCTAGAGTTCCATACACTCAATTATTATGGACTTACACCTTACAATGTTAACCCTTGAAACATTGAACTTCAAATGAAAAAATTGATCTTTATGCCACCTCAAGATAATATACATCAATTATATCATTTTTCATTGTGTCTTCCATCTCTTATATTTTTCCTTCATGAGATATATCATTCCCCATATCAAGCATTATTGATGTTATCCTCATTTTTAATCTTTTTCAATGCTCTAGCAAGAGCTACACTATTATATGTAAATTGACTATTACTCTTTTTTATTGTTGCTTCTCTTTTTGTCCCACCTCACGCCTCCTCAAGATCTCTTGTATATCTTGGTGTCTCTTGAATGGTGTAGATAGGGGCATGATTTTATCTTTTCATGTGCTATGTTTTTTGTTTATCATTGTTGCGAGTATGCTACAAGGGTTTTCATTGATGTCAACAGTATGGAGATGGTTGGATATGGAAATTGATGGAAGCTTGTGTATGCTACAAATGTTTTCATTGATGCATAGTGTGAAGAGATTGTGATATAAGAGGGATTCGCTGCACACAGGTCTCTCCTTTCTTGAGAGATCACCCGGGAATAAACTACCCTTATACACCTCAAAATAATGAATTAGCAGAATGGAAAGAAACTAAGATTCAGTTATGCTTCTAGGAAAAACCACCAGAAACCCTAAGAGAGAAAAACCAAGAGATTTATATCTCAAAAGAGGGAGCTCTCGGCCAAAAGACGTTAGCTCAATTTTAGGATGCCAACGTGGTGCGTTGTCATCTAAAGGACGTGCTAGCATCCTAAGCAATAGAGAACCCAGGAAATTGAATGGACAGAAACAAGTTTTACTTCTAAACTCAGGCCTAAGGTGTACTGAACAATGTAACCAGTTGGAAAACCATAAATTGAAATGAACACAAGGATGCTTGGGGAAAGCTTACCTTTCTCTGGATGATTGGATCTTCACTCCAAGCTCATTTTCATGACCTACACACAAAAGAACGAGGAGGAAATTGTTGAGTGGTTGTATAGGGGCTTGCCTCAATCAAACCCCCGTTTTGGTGTTCACACCTCCACGAACAACCTGTTGATGGTCAGAATAGCACAACAACAGTAAACATAATATTACTATTCTGCTCTCTTGAAAGAGAAAGAATAACGGATGGATACCTAACTCCCAAGGTCTTGGTAATCAATTCTCAACTGTGCTGATTTCACTCAATGGTTGACATGAACTATAATGTTCAAGGGGCATGTTGGTGTTGAGCTTTTGGATTGTTCTAAAATCAAACATAAATTTAAACCTACTTTAACTGGGGTTTTAAAAGAAACAAAAAAAGATAGATCAAAGTTTTGGAACTAAAGAGAATAATAATTCATCCAACTTAACCAGACTTGTTACCTTTCAAGGAATTCCTAACTACAATTGCAGAACAAAATTAACTTGTGATTGACACACAGTTTCATTCATTCACAGTGCTAATTCAACAATAGATTTTAAATCACCATTTAAACAAAACATAAAATAAGATTTCATTCCTTGATTTAGCTTTGCAAATCAAATGATTAACCCAAGATAACTACCATTCTGAAGCATAATATTCAAAGTAGATTTAAATTTGGTTGCTTCTATTGTTGGTAAAATAAATAAGCAACATTTAAAAATCTGGGACAATCACCAGTGTACAGAAAATCCGTGTCTTCAAATCATCTCCTTCTACACTAAGAAAACTTGAAAGATACATTACTACCTCTGTTGAATCTAGCTCCTACTCTACTCTTAAGTTTTTCTACTTTTTTTTCTCCTCTCCTTTAAAAAGAGGCAAAAATGCCATATATATAGAATGTGCCCAAAAAGAATGTGTTGGCCCCTGTTTTAGGGTTTACAAAAATATCCTTCTTTAGAAGGGTCGGCCCTCAGATTTTTTGGAATGAAGTTAATTTTGCATTCAATGTGCATCCCCGGTGTCCATGTCAGTGAAGGATCACCCTCAGGAGAAGCCTTTAGATCTTTTACAACCACAACATTAACTTCAAGCCTCCGTGTCCGCCCTCGAGAGCTTCATCGGAGCTACTTTGAATGCCTTGCAAAATTATCATAAATATCGATCTACCTTTTGCCAGTAGAGATCCCAGCTGTCACTGAGACTCGTGGCCTCTTCTTCCTTTTGGCTTTCTTGTGCTCAAGATCTTTCTACAAGTTGATCATCCTCTGGAAGCAACATCAAATTTTCCCATTAGATCTCCACACCATTGTTCACCGAGCTACTCCATCACTTTTGATCTCAGAGTAAGTCCATGTTGTTTATGTTTTGTTGATCTTCTTCACAGGGGTATTCAATCAGTCAAACTGTCAATGGTTCACCCTCAGCTTTCTTTGATTGGCTAAACACATGCCACTTAGGCTTTCCAGGTGGTTAAAGGCTACTCAAATAGAATCACATGTCGGTGAGACACTTTCCGTGTCTCCCCGATGTAATTATACTCTACAGCAGCATCGACATAGCATACAATTGTCGGTGAGACCTCATATTGAATGCAAAAGTTATACCGATATCACAAAAAACCATTGGCATGACAATCATTATTGGCTAGAGGTCATAGCGAGTTCTGATTGGTCATACCGATATCCCTTTCCATTGGCAAGTACATCACTATCGGCAAGACTTCTTGTCGAATGCAAACTCTTCGGCCAGGAGTCCTACTGCAACCACATATCTATCGGCGAGACTTTATTCTCTCGGCAGGACCTCATATCGAGCCCTTCATCCTTCGATGAGACACCATCGGGTCAGCGAGATATTATGCCGAGATCATCCCACTCTCACCGATCTCAAACCCTTCTTTCGGTGGGACTTCCTTTAGTTAGTAAGACGTTATACTGAACCCAAAATCTTTCGGTGAGACCTCCAACTGTCGACAGGACATCATATCGAGTGCAAATATTTCACTTGGAGTCTCCCTGAGCTCAACCTTGTGAACCACTATCGGCAAGAGTTTCCCAGTTGGCAAGAGATTACACTAAAGGCATAACCTTCAGTGAGACATTCAATAGTCGGCGAGATTTTTCATCGAATCCACCTTGTTTCGGCAAGAGCTCATTCTGGGACCACCATTCCATTTCGGTGAGACCCTATCAGGTCGGCAAGACACTACACTGAACCCTTCATCTTCCCAAGCTCGAACCCTTGCATTTCGGTGAGACTCCCACTAGTCGAGAAGACTTCATACAGAGCCCCCCTTTTGTCGGTGAGACCACGATCATTTGGCCAGACCTCATAGCGATGATGCCTCCTTTCTGCGAGCTCATTTCATTTTAGGGAGACCCCATCCTGTCAGCCAGAGGTTATACCGATGAGACTCCCTTTTTCATAAATGCAACCTCTTTCGGCAAGACTCCCAGTGGTTGGAAAGACGTTATAGTGAAGCCCCCACCTTTTGGTGAGACTCCAGCGAGTCGGGAAGACTTCTCCCTAAGCAACCCTTCTTTCGCCGAGACCTCCAGCAGTCGGCGAGAGATTACACCGAAGGCATAACCTTCGGCGAGACCTTTAGCATGTCGGGGAGACATTACCCAGAAGCAAAACCCTTATGCCGAACTCAAACCCTTCGGTGAGACATCACTTGGTCAGCGAGAGGTTACACCGAGACCAAGCCCACTTCCACTAGACCTTACCCCAAAGCCATAGCCTTTCACCAAGAGCTCCATCTATCGGCAAGACTTCTCCCCAATGACACCCTTCTTTCGGTGACACTAGCCTTGTGCACAACGGTCGGTGAGACTTCTTCCCAAGTGGAGATATATATAAAAACCCATGGCGATTAATATGTCTGGCCGACTGGTATATTTCAAATGAATGGAACCACACTGCTAGTTGACAGGACAATAGGAGGGTCTCAACGACTTTATACTTCGAGGATTTTTATGCCAAATTCGATTGAGGTATGCCTTCCAACAAACTTCTCTGTGAAACAACATCAGATGTATGATTTAATCCTGCAAAACAAGGTCTCCATTAGTCCCAAAAGCATATAAAATATATTATTTTTTCATCGTTTCTCCCAATTTTAACAAAAGGAACCCAACTTAGGCTAAAGTAGAACCAAATTAGACAGAACAAAAGACAAACTTAGGAGGAAAGCAAGAGAACTCCTAAGACCCAAAAAAAACAACGAAAGGTGACAAAAGCAAAAAGAAAAGGGGGGCCCATTTTATCCCAGAATAAAATGGGGTGGTTATGCAAGGCATAACACAACCACTAATACATTTGACTGCAAAATCCGATGAAACTATCCGATGAAATATGTAAAATTCGATGTTCGTCGGGTGCTTGTAAAATTTGATGTGTAATTTCCAATTTTTTGAAATTTTATCCCCGACGTTCATCGAAATTTCGATGAACCTAGGGTTCGTCGAAATGTCAGCTATCATTTTCGTCGAATTTTTGACAAACATGAAAAATCAAAAAAATCAAATTGTGGCCGACATAAAGAAAAGTGAGTTCGCACCTGATTTATTCCGACAGTGTTTTGCTCTACTTGAGACAGTTTGTGGAGAACTAAGGACGATTTTCTTTTGAAAAATCAGAAAAAATTCAAGAAGATATCGCCAGGTTGAGGGTAGTCATTGTCTTTTTGCAGAATTCAGTTGTGAAGTCATATTTGTAGTTCCAGGTTTGGAAATCATATTTTAAAGCAAGATCTCATCAGATTTCATTTTTAGAGGTTAAGGGTTTTGAGAATTTCATGTCCAGATTTTGTTTTGTGGAATCACCATAAGATCACAACCAAGGAACACATTCTTGTGACTATAATTATGTGATCCATAACTCTATTGGTCATGTGGCATAGTTGTGCTATAAAGTATACAGGATGCATTCATGTGTGACCCAAGTTTAATGTGGCTATGTTGTGATAGAAATGAAGGCACTCATATAATGTAGTTAATTTAGGTTGTATAATGTAGGTGTCAATCATCATTGGGTGCATTCAGGTTTTCTCAAGTTTAATAGGTTAGGATGTAATTATAGCATGATCGAAGAGTGATTACCTCTTGCTGCAATAAAGAGCCTATAACTCTGGTTGATATGCAGAGTGGTTGTGTTATATCAATTATGTAGTGCATTCAAGAACAACCCATGTTTAATGGGCTATTAGGAAGTTTGTGATCAAGTTCAATATTCTGATTTTAGGAGTCTTAACGGTTGGAAATCATAGTAAAATCAAAATTTAATAAGTTTTGGAATTAGCATTTTAAAGTGTTTTTTGGGGTCATTGACTTCAGACTATCTTCTCTTTTGCAGGGGTGGTTGCATGTCAAATTGTTTTGGTGTCAAATATCAGAATTATTAGATTATGTTACCTGTCTATGAATAAAAATTATTAGAATGTGAGTTTGATATTTTTTGAAGATCTAAATAGTCGAGCTTGGTAAAGAAAAATCATGTCAGATAATTTTAGTCTAGAACAAAATGAAGAGACACTTGATAGATTGTGGGCTAAATTGAAAAGAAAGGGTGATGGAAAATGTTATTTTCCTTGCAATAATTGCAAGGGTTTAAAGACAAGATGACTTTTAATCACAATAGTTGAGAAACATTGTAGGCAGCATGGTCACGTTGAAGGGGGGCATGATTATCGTCCATTGGTAAGTTGTTCATTATATGTGTTTATATTGATTGAATTTGTAAATGTTTATATCATTTTAACATTTTATATATATATATATAATCACTTGATCATGATCATGGTTTATTTGTGTTTATCATTATTATAAAGGTGGGGTGCCCTAGGGCAGATGATATGGATTATCAGAGCCTGGAGAATGTGGTTTTGCAAGCGGACGAACATGGAGCTGTGAATATCGAAGATGAAGTTAATGATCTTATAGAAGAAGATGATCATGCGCCAGAAAACATAGTTGAAGATGATGGTACGAATACATTGATCCTTGACACATTTAGTGGCAGAACTGATCATGATGATCAAGATGACTTTGATGATGTTCATGATTTACTTGTACTTGAGAAGGCATATGAGCCCCTTTATAAAGGCTCTAAAACAACTCTTCTCTCCGTTGTATTGTTGATGTTGAACTTGAAGGTTATGAATGGTTAATCAAACATAGCAATCTCACGGATGTTAAGGTATGTCATATATGTCATCTTTTTTCATCTATTTTAATTGTTGTTAGTTCATCACTAGTAAATAAAGGATGAAATATGTACCATTAATATTCTTTATATGAACAAATTATTTTTTGTTGTAGATTGATAGATGAATTTTTGTTACCTCCATCAAATATTTTACCTCGCTCATACCGAGATTTATGTGTCATTATGAAAGATATCAGAATGGAGTATCAAGCAATAGATGCATGTCCCAATGATCATATTATATATCATAAACAACAGGAATTTGCAACAGAATGCCCAGAATGTCATATTAGTAGATATCAAACAGATCAACTAACAAAAAAGGTGCCTCGCAAGGTTCTTCGTTATATTCCTATTATTCCACATATGCAACGATTATTTAGGTGCGAAAACTTAGCGTAATTTAACAAAATAGAAGTGGAGATGACATTATTCGAATGCCTGTGGATGGTTCTGCATTTAGGGGCATGGAGGAAAAATGGCCACACTTTAAAGAAGAACCTCATAATCTCAGACTTTCATTGGCAGCGGACAGTGTCAATCCATTTGGAGAGCTGAGATCTATTTACTTAGTGTGGCCTATTTTTGTTATCAACAATAACATTCCTCCATGGATTTCAATAAAGAGGAAGCACATAATGTTGTCAATGATTGTTCCAAGTATTTGTTTACATCAATTTTCTTTAACGTAGTAGCATCTCATTTGTCTTATTTGTTGCATAATGACTTATATTTTTTTCATTCAATAGTCATGTACATTAATTTATATATATTGCATAAAAGCGGTTATAATAATTATGTAATGTTTATGTTCATTCAACTAGGTAAGTTTCAAGTTAAAGATATGAATGTATATATCGAGCCTCTTATCGACGAGTTACTAAAGTTATGGAATGGCGTCACTATGTATGACGTCTCCAGACCAATAGGACAAAGACAATTTCAATTTCATGCAATGCTTGTATGGACAATTCATGATGCCCCAGGGCTAACACATTTTTGTGGTATGTTATAACGTTCGACTACACTTTAACAATATTTAATTTGATGAAGTAGATATCATGCATGTTTTTAAAATAATCTATTCATTATATATAATTAAAAAATTGACATATTTAATCCAATTATATATCATCTTCCAAGTCCAAACAAAGGAAAATTTTCATGTCCAATTTGTAGTCCAAGATGAAATCTAGGGCTCAAGTTTAGGAAAGCAGGTGTTTGATGAGTATAGGCACTTCCTCCATAGAAATCATAATGATCAAACTATTGAAAAACATCTTTTCAATGGGAAGAGGAGACTACATCAAAACCATGAAGAATGTCACCTCGCCTATGGAAGTTGGAATATAATAGAATTAATCATCAAGGTTATACATCAGATCAAATTGTTTATCTATCATATATGATATGTTTTGAATTTATATTTTTATATTGTGTTGTGTTTACTCATCTTGTAATTGAGAATGATTGTCATTGTTAATTTGTTTAACTTATATTCTTCATGAAGGTCATCAAGGCATTAATGGTCGTACTTTCCACAGGATTGAAAAGTTATCCCGCATTAATTCTAGTAGGTTGCCCTACTATGAGTAGCTACAAATTGTGCATTTGTTTGATACAATGCATATTAGAAAGAATATAATAGAAATGTTATGGAAAATATTGGATGGAAGGCATGACAAAGAAAAAAATGTCAAATTTGTAGTGACATTCATGAAGCCAATCATGCTATGAAAAATTTCATTCAATTAAATAGCGATGGAGACCAAATTAATATAAGTGCCCTTCCTTGGTTATTAACAGAATAGAAAAGCAATGCTATAAAAGAAGTCATACGAAAAATTCAATTTCCCATAGGATTCGTTGGGAACATAAACAATATAATAACAAAGAAAGGTGAATTTGGGTCGTGGATGAAAACACATGATTAAGTGTGAGAAAATTCTCATCTAATGTGTGAAATGAAAAAGTGTTTACCTTCAACATTTTTCAATGCACAAGAACACTACCTCATACACCAAGTTGAGGAGATTGAATTATGTGGACCTATGCACACAAGGTCAATGTGGATGGTTGAGAGGCACTTGGAATTTTTGAAGGCTTTGGTTAAACAAAGATCACATCCTGAGGGTTCTATGGTGGAGGGATATATGGTATACTGCATCACTGCACTAGTGAATATCTCCTCTAAGCTTACAACAAAGATCCATGTAGATCGCATTTGGGATCCTAACTCCATTAACAAATTCGAAGGGGAGTACCTGATGGGGAAAGGTAGATTGAGGAAAGTGAGAGGTAATTATAAGATGGTCATGGAGACTAATTGGAATACATTTTACATATGGTTTTTATGTATATTGTACTTATTTAATTTTTAATCTTCAATATACATCAATTATAAATTAAGGTCGTATACTGTGGTATTTAACTAATTATACATCGCTTGTGAATTTCTATACTTTTGGTATAGTTGGTCGAGAGGATGTACTACATTTGTACGCCGCCAACAATCTTGATTGGATGACGGTATGGATTGAACGATGTCAACAATCTAGTCGCACATTAACATGGGAAGGTGTGGCTTCATTGGTTAAAGAAGCTCATCACAATGGAGATTCCAATGTTACACAAAGGGAAATTGATTTAGCATATGGTCTAAGAGATAAATAGGTACATATAAATATATTAATCACCCATATTATTTAATTATTTTTAAGTATATTGATGTATATATATGTTGATATTGTTTTCTTTGCATACATTCGCCAAGAATAAATATATGCCTTTATCAACCTGATGATATTGAAATAATTTTGCAATGCTTGACATATTGTAAAAGTGGTAGAAACACCACAAGGCTAAGGTGTGGTGCAATGGTCATAAATTTTGAATCAAAATGTTGGATGACATGAAGAAAACTTGTGATTCTGGTATAACTGCAGTCTTTCAGGTGACTAATGTTTCATCTAGAAGCAACATACATCCAGAAGTCTCAGAAAATTGATACTATGGGATTTTGGATGATATACTTGAGTGTGAATTTAAGTCCTTCAAATTAATTTTTTTCATCGTCCTATGGTATAGGCTATGATTGAATGAAAATGATCCTGAGAGAACTATTATTGAACATGATAATGGATTTACCATGGTTAATACAAGGTTGATCGAGCGAGTTGGAAATGAGCCCTATGTTCTTCCAAGCTGTCATGCCCATAATTTTTCACTCAAAAACACAACCAATTTTTTATTTATTTAAACATTAAGGTATGTTTTGAAAAGAAGGCCACATTACAATAACTTAAGTCAGTTAATTATGAATACTCAAGTTCTTAGCATCCCTTTTAAACCAACCCTAAAATAATCCTACTTGCACATAATTACAATCAAGATGATACAGTTTTATCCTTCATTTCAACATTAACATTATTATTGCACTAATGTTGCCATTAACATCCAAGGATGGTGATGGAACACCTTATGGTTTACTCTCTCAAGTTGCTTATGGATCATGCTATTTGTAATTTGCAAATCTGAGGACCTCCTCAATGTAAGAATAAAGCAGTGACCTCTTTTAAACCAGCATTGCTAAACTCTGGTTCACATTTGTGCCACTGATAATATTATTACTTAATAACAACCAATTCAACGGTCCAACCTTGGTGACCAAAAACATGGTATTATTATTAAGCGCAATAACACCACTAACATTTTTACTTTTATTTTATTTTCCATTATGATAAGATAACATTTAAACTATTACACTTCCAACATAACTACAACCTTGAGATTTATTTGGGAACACTCCTATATTAATTTAATATCAAATTTTAGGATGCTAATCCTAATATCAAAATCCTATGATAATATTAATAACAAAACTCGTGCAATTGATACTATAAATACTATAATCCTTATTTATTTTCTTATTAATATTAACCATACCACATGATAAAAAAATTCCCAAAACACTATATCCTAATTTCTCTTGATATATTATTGTTTATTATGAATATTAACAATACTAATTTATTAATTCTTTATAAAAAATGTCATTATCTTAATCAATAACAAAATATACTATTTCCTTAATTCTCTAAATCTTATGTGAAATAATAATAACTATACTATTTATCATGTAATTATATTTATTATAAATATGAACACAATATATAACAAATATTTGTTTTAATCTCATATTACAAATTTATATACATAATATTTATATCCTAAAACGAAATAATACCAAATTTTATCATATATAAAATATAAACTAAGTAGTATTGTTTCTTACCTTTACTCCATATAAAAGAAAGAGAAAAACCTTTATAAATATCTTATTTTAAGGTATAATTTAATTAATCCAAGTTACTTCTCTTTTCCTTTAAAACTTTTGTCCCCATCTTGTTCTTTTTCTTACGTGGGAGGAATCACTTCTTTTAAATGAAAAGTAAAAGAATTTTTAAATATGGCGGTAAGAATATATGGCAAGAGATAAAATATATCATGACCTAAAAACATTTCTGAAGCTCTAAACTGCCGTGAGGAATATACGGTGATAGAAGAAGTGCGACGAAGTAAGAAGTAAAAGTTTTTTTTTTTTCTGTGTATTTGCAGATTTGGAATAATGGCAGTGTCAAAAATAGGAAGCGATCTAATTGATGCTTAATGACTGATTATTATTATTATTATTTTATTTTATTTTTATTACCACTCCTCACCAAAACACCGTCAATGCCCAACGTCTATTGTCGTGCTTGAAATTAAGGCGATATGACATTTGATCTGCTCGCTTTTACTGAAAGTCTGAGTTTATTTTATTGGAAGAGATTCTTTTCCTCAATTGAATTTTAAATTTTGATAAGATTTATTTATGTCACATTTATATATATTAGTTATGAACTGTAAAAAGAATGCTGCATTCGTAATCATGAGATCGAGAGTTTGTGAGTACATGAAGAGGGCTCCTTTCATTGTGCGAAATGCCACAAATAGCCCAAGATTCACGCATCTAATATATATATATTTAATTACCCTACTTAATCAATGTTTAGGTGTGGGACTTTCACCAGCCGTTCCCATTCACTATTGTTGCGTTCAAAGCAAATGGAGGCCTATGGTGATCTAGTCAATCACTAGATGGGGTGATGGTTACTCCATGAATCTTGAGGAAAATAATGGAAAGAAAAACCATTTTCAGATTTCAAGAGCATTTATTAGGTCACAAAATCGTATTCCAAGGGAAGAGGCACTTGCCTTTCGCCTGCCATTCTCATCTACATTCTGATAGCAACTTTATTTTTTATTCAAATATTTGAGAGAAGACTGAGATTACCCTATCTCAATCTCAGCATCAGACGGCTTAAGAATAGATACAGGTTACATCCTACATCAATTTTTAGATTGTGTATCTAATACAGGGAAGTGGCATTTAAACTTCTTGTTCTTCCAACTATTGTCAAGATCTCTATAGACAGGGAAGTCTGACTAATCTCAATGTCCCACAACAAAAATAATATTGATACTTCCAATACTTTCAATCAGGAATTAAATTTTGTCTCCCAATTTAGTTGGCCCATCTACCCCTTACCGTATTTCCAAAGACATCATGGAGAAAGCGCTCAATATTTACTCGCGAACGAATGGGCTTGCATTAACCATTGTTTTCTCTATCGTGAGTGATGAATGTTCTGTTTTTCCATGTGGGTGATTTGGTGTTTCTGCGCGAATTCACCGACTTCTTCATAGACTTGATTTTGTATGCTTATAGCCCAATTCACTTCAATGTCTCTTTTGTCTTTCTTATGAATTTCTCGTTTTCTGGGTTGCAATTTTACTTTGATGTGGAGGAGGTGTTGTTATTATTGAATGGCTCTCAGAATTTATCTTAGCATATCCATGAGATAACATCTCTTGAGATACTCTAACTGTTTTGTGCATTTGTCTGAGCTTTTCATTGTATTTGTGTGAAACTCTATCTACCCCACATACCCATTGTGTCCATATCCCGCAATCACCAAACTCCATGAAATAATATCTCTTCAAGGCATTCTATCGATTAGTTTGCATACCTTTCCTAGTCGGCCAGTTTTGGAGCTCCTTTCTACAGAGCTTCACTATCTACAATATTTGCTAACAAACCTATCATCCACACATTCTATTATTCTATTAACTATCATTGTGAAGTTCCCATTTGGGCATGGGTACAATGCAAGGTTGCTAAAATTTGCATTTCACCTGCAACTAGAGATGTCTTCACTATATATATATATATGTTTATTATTATTCATTTTATTTTATTTTGTCTCAAGGCCTCTTAGAACTGTTGTAGCCACAGTGATGGTTTTCTCTATCTATCATGTAGTTAATTGGTTGGAACGCAGTGCATGCTACCTCTATTAAACATGTCTAAATAGTGTCCTTGAAGTATGTACTTGTCATATAAGAGATGAGGAAATGCTTTGCATCAAATAGCAGATCCCTTGAAGTTGAATAACCATGTTGACATACCACAGTATATATATATATATATATATATATATATATATATATATTACGTTTAGGCAGAGGGAAAACTATCATTGTAGCGCATGATTCAGGATCACATATTGTATTGAATAATAGAATATGCTTAAATGATATTCTTAAACGTATATATATATATATATATATATATATATATATATATATATATATATATATATATATATATATATATATATATATATATATATTACGTTTAGGCAGAGGGAAAACTATCATTGTAGCGCATGATTCAGGATCACATATTGTATTGAATAAGCATAACACACAACTATTTATTATTTTAAGCAAAGTCTAGTATCCTATTTAAACATTAAAAAGAAACACTTATATACATAAAATTTGCTAGTTGACTCACATAGCAGAAATGAGTTCTTCTTTTACATCATACACAGCTTCTAATGACATATTTTTGTACTTCCATAAACATATTTCTTTTCATCTCACCCATGAGAAAATTACAGCACTTCTGATTAACAAAAAAAATGGCTCCAAAGATTCATTTTTTTTTAATTTTTATCAATAACTTAATTGATAAATCGAAAGAAACACAATTAGATCTGCACAATATGTTCTCTTTTCTTCTTTCAAATACCCACTACTTTTCCTGTTCAACAAGATCATATATATATATATAATCTCAACTCATTACAACAACTCTTAGAAATTAACTAAATAATAAACCTATCCATAAGGGCTTGCTCTCCACCCTACCATAATGGTGTCATGGAGCCTCGTGGGCTCTAGCCATACCCCCAAGCAAGGCTTTCTTTTAGCTCCAAAAAGATGAATGGAGTCTTTTCAAATTTTACAAAAACAAAAAAAATGAGAATAACATAGCATCAAGTTACATTCATATAGCTTCTCCACTTACTATTTTCAACCATGATCCATATGTAACATGTCACCTTCTTACAACAGGCAAACAAAGGAGAATGAAAGAAGAGGATAACTTATCTCTTTACTTAGCTAAGGGAATTGCATTCCTTCATCATCCTTTCCTCTCCAAGACAAGCTATCTTCATTACTACCTCCTAAGAGGGACCACTCCTCTCCTCTTCTCATCCTTACTTCCATCTCAACTAAAGTTCTCCAAAAGGAGAAGTGGGTAACACCCATTCATTCTTCCTCTCCAAAATATATAGGAGTCTTCCATCTCCAACCCTTGGATGGGAAGGTGTGGAGTGTACCTCCCTCCATCAATGATAGTCTTTTCCTTATTAAAGAGGAAACATGCACTTGGACAACCCTTCCATCTTTCTATCCCATCCTCCCCTCAAAACTCGTCACTCACCATTATGAGGACTTTTCAAAGGTCAAATCATGTCCTTGGGGCACTATTTTATGTCCACTTGACCCCTATCACTATGGTATAGACCCTAGGGAAATTATTTTTGCATCCCAACCAAGAAAATTGGCCAACAACCCTCTTTAAAGACCCTCTTTAGGACCTGTCCGAAATTTCAAGCTTGGATAATGGTTTCTAACCTTAACCCTAACTTGTATCTCACATGACACAAATAAAGACCCTCTCAACCCCCAAAATATGAATTATCTCTTTTACATCAACCCTCACCACCTTACTTTATCGGCATACTAATTTATATATTTCCAAGCCACGAAGGGGCAAAATTCATAATCACAAGAAGATGTTCAATGATTTTTCCTTCTTGTACTGGCACTCTACTTTCCTGCACATTACAAATGAAATCGTAAGAACAATCTTATATCACATTGATTGGATAACTAAACTAAGATTTAATTGTACAACAATTCTAATTACAATTTCAATTCATATTCCATGACATCCTCATGACAATGACAATGAAACAAATATCAAAGTGAAATACAAGAATATGGTCACCCAATCACATTATTTATTGCTCACGGTACAACTTACCATCTATTTATGAAAACCTATAACAAATTAAGTTTAACATTAATCATATGCAAGGTGGGGGTCCTACACAAGCCAATGTGAGCAGGTATTTTACTCAGAGGTTCCAGGTAAACTGGGTTGGTCATTTGTTGTTAGACATGATCCAAGAGGAAGGCCGGTAAAGTATAATGTGGCGGAAGAAGAAGATACTGAAGAACTAGAAGATGATGTACATGATGATCAGGATCAACGGTTAGTTGATGATGTCCCTGATGAAGATGTTGAAGAGGAGGAACTAGATCACGATGATGTAGGAGTTAATTTTCATGAAGATGATATCCGTGTGGATGATGACAATATCAATACGTATATCGATGACGATGATGATGATACGACCAATCCTTACAATGTCGAATCTAGATTGGATGATATAGAAAAAAATTTGGATGAAGAAGAAGATCAATGACATTGAAATGTATAAGTTATGCGATTATATTATCTATTTGATATTAATTTCTTGATAGAATTATATTTGACTTATGTGGTTACATAATTAATTCATGATGTTTTTAATTTTTATGCCATTACATAATTAATTTAATGATGTACTTTTTAATGTTTGAAAGGTCAAAACATTAAAACATTTCAATAGTGATGTTAATAACCTTGAAATTAGTGTGTTTTATGTTTCATGTGATCATAAAAGATTAAAAAGTCAGTTGTAGAGGTGGTTGTTCAGTGGTTGATGTGTATGTTGGTTCTTTTTAATGTAACCAGGTTTGTCTTCTAATCTACCTGAATTGCCAATTCCAATCAAGGCACCGAAGGACCTGGACCCGACGAGGACTTTAAAAGCCCCCTACACTTCGTGCCTGCAAGACCCAGAGGGCATCCCTTAATGTGTTTACAACCTCTCGCACCATTATTATAAACAACATTAACAATAGCAGATGATCTCACTTAATAGCTCAACATGATAAGATAATATCAACTAGAATTGGTTGTTCATAGACAATATCAACTATCTGGAGCGTGAGATAACTAAACACAATCCATTGTATAAGATAGTCAATGATTTGCAATTTGTAGCAAGTTCTAGGAAAAGACAAACAAATACTGAACTACACTAATAATTACAACTTAGATCAGTGCCATATATCCATTGCAGGAGTCAAATTCATAAGCATCTAGAGGTTTATAACAGATTTAATACATCACATATAAGATCCTTGACAATATTGTATTACAATTTTATTAGTATGCATTCTAACCCAGGACTACTTATCAAATCCTTATACAACACATATCCGCCTATAATCCCATTCAAACATTTTGATTAATTCCTTGAATTAGAGCTAAAATAGAATCATACACACCACAACAATGAGATGGATAAAACAACCCTTAGTTATTCCATTCAAAGTTTAGATATGCATGTACAATGGAGAGACATGAGCTCAAATTTTCATTTCAACTCAAATGCTAGTACTGTTATACAACATTAAATCTCTATGAACTCAAAACCTGTTACATAATGACTCAAAACCTAAATTGCATTTCTCTAAAACCATCGGATATGCAAAACATATCTGCTTATAATCCCATTCAAGCATTTTAATTAATTCCTTGAATTAAAGCTAAAATAGAATCATACACACTACAACAGTGAGCTGAATGAAACAACCCTTAGTTATTTTATTCAAAGTTCAAATATGCACATATAATGGAGAGAGACGAGCTTGAAATTATCATTTCGATTCAAATGCAAATACTGTTATGCAACATTAAATCCTCATGAACTTAAAACCTATCACAAAGTGACTCAGAACCTAAATTTCATTTCTCTCTAAAACCATTGATCTTTACAATCAGCTTTGCAACTTTGCCTAGACTCGATCAAAATTATCTAACTTGCTAACCCGTACTTCTGGCCTTGAAATCCTTCTTATAGAAAAATGAAGGAGAAAACAAGCTTCAGGCCATAAAGTACACACGCCACCAGCCGATTAGAGCACCTGATGATATTCCAAAAATCATTACAACTACAATCATCCTGGAGCATATTCATGTTCATCATGTCGATTGAGGAAAGTTGATGCGATTCAAAAACTACGAGAAACCCATACCAAGAAATTTATCAATACAAAACTGGGGCCGTTGTAACCGCAACATCATATTTACCACCTGTCCATATTCCACTCTCTTTTAATCATCATCATTCAAATACTTAGCTACCCACTTCTGGTATTCTTCATTAGTAGGCCAGTTAAAATTAATCACCTCATTTACCTTTGTACTATAAGGCATATACTTTACTGCTACCTGGTTCACATCTCTTTCAAAAGACTCCAAAATCGAGTTGGTACCAATAATCTTATCCATACAACTCACCAACAAATCATAATCTGAGTCATCACAAATTAATTTAATTTGATTATTGATGACCTTATTTGCTTGATCCTACCATTGTTGGAGTGTTCTAATTTTTCCTTGCTCATCAATTATATTAGCTAACAATGTGTTACCCCAATCATTGAAATTATTTACCAACTCTTTAATCTTCCTACTCAAATCATCTAGTAGGGTTTGAAAACCTTGTAATGATTTTACTAACACATGAGTAGGCTTCAATGATTGGGGCCTATTATTTATATCAAACCTTGAGGCTTTATTCATGATATCCAGATCATTGGCCCTAAGGATTCAATTTTTAATTATTTGTACCACTACCTCCTAATCCCTATCAATATTCTTTATTGCTTCCAACAACAAATAATATAAAGAATGTACAGATTACAATTTACTATCTACCCCTTTATTTAAGTGCTCCAAAATAGTAGTAACAATCTCTTTTTCCTTTGAAAGAAATCCCTCCTCTGTTATCCTTAATGATGTCTGTAATTCATCAATTTTTTGTATGAGCTACCTCTTCATTGGATCAACAGAGCACTCAGTTTCTTCGTCAATTTGTTCTAGAAGAGGGGTGAGAGTAGGATTCTGAATTGGAGACCTTAGTGTGGAGACATTTGGAGAAGCAGGAGGCATTGACCCTGCTGTGGGAGGTAATGTACTGGTTCCTAGAGCATTTGATGTTTCCCCAATCTGTCTATATCTGAACCTTTCCACTTCAGTTTCCAATTCAACATTCCTCTATTGCATTTTACTATATTCTTCAATCAAAATGTTATACTTCTCCATTAGGCTCTTCCTTTCAGCCTCCTCCCTTTCAGCAGTCCTTTGGGCCAATTTGGCCACATTTACAGTTAAATTAGTGGCCTTGGTGGTTGAAGTCTTTGAAGCTCTCTTTATTATTAATCCTCCTTTGAAATTTGGATTAATATCAGCAATATTTGGTTTTCTCCCTTGTGGAGCCAATGCCAAAATTTCCAAGGTCTCATATTCTTCACTGAAGCCAGAGTTTTGCAATGTTTCCTTAACCTCTTCCTCAGAATCTTGAAAAGGATTCTTGGACTTCATAATAGCATTAAAAGCTACTGCATCTGCAATATCCCACTCAGGAAAAATCAATACACCATCCTGACTCACTAATTGTCTTCCTTCTTTAAGAGTGATGTTCTTGAACTCTTCCATCAATTCAACTTTTACTTCTTCATCATTCTCCTGGTCTGACCTGTCAGGCCTTAGTTCCCTTCTCTCCCTGCATTTATCTTGATACTCTTCAAATTCTATTCTCCATGCCAATTGCAAGAATACAAGAGTTTTCACAAATGTATTGTCATCTAAAAACTCCCTGCATACTTCCATTCTTGCATCTTGCACACTTTTACCTTTCATATCTAAATTGGACGAAACCAATTCAGCTGACCTAGGAGGGGAAAGCATACCAACCTGCATATCCTGATTAGTAACAATAATTTCATCTATCAGATCCTCATGTGGGTGATCAGTTCTCTGCCTCTTAGGGCTTGGCTCAGATGGTGGTGATGGGGGACTATCTTTTGGTGACAACTCTAAATAAATGATCTTAACTACCCCAGGTACTTTGAATTTTGGACCTGGTCGTGGAGGCGCCTTCATTATTTTCTTCCCCTTCCTATCTACTTCCTCCTCATCACTGCTACTATCTTTTTTCATCTATAGATGGGTCGCTTTTCTATAGGCTAGTATACTGGCCTTGTTTCAATTGGCCCAACACTTTGTTCTTGCATACCCAGACTTAGCCTTAAATTTATATTTTTAGTTCTCAAGGTGTCCATAATCTCCTTGAAGTTCTTCATTAGAAAATAAATTTTCTTATGGTATGGACTAAACTCCAACAATGGATCATACTTTGGATCCATTTCATGCACAACATCTAGTAGCTTACTATAAACTATCCATTTCTCCTTGTTCAACTCCTGCTTATTTAGATCAAATTCATTTCTAATCAGGTCCTCAGGGAAGTTGAACTCATGTGCAAGTTTTCCAGCTTTTATTCTTTGTTTGAAAAGAGCAAAGAAACCCTCAGGATCATGTTGTCTCCATGGACCACATCTCAAATGGTAATCAACAAAGAATTCATCAAAATGTGTACAACTTCCCTTTGAAAATACAAAGTCAAACACCACTGTATAATCAGGGAAGAATGTTTATTTCCCCCTTCCAGTGAGGTTGTCTTCATGAATACAACCTATCTACCACATAACTTCTACAAACCCTACTCTTGGTGACACATTGTATGGAAGTATGTGAGGGGCTCCCTGAAATCCATATACTCTCAAGACAATGCTTACTGGGTATGGGATAATGTCACCCCAGTTATGGTAAACCCTCAACTTTGGCTTCCTCCCCTTTGGCCTAAGGAAATAATGTAATTCCTTGGGGATCCTAGGTACATTCACCATCAATCTAGCCCTTAATCTAGAAGCAAAAAAATTATCAAATTGCACATAACTAGTGCTTTCCTTATTACAGGATAAATCTGCAGCCCATATCTATACTGGCAACCTTTCTCCATCAACTGATTGCCTTAATTTCATCTTCTCAGAAAATAAATTAGCATTCCTAAACAAAAACATATGCATAAACATAGAATACCAAAAGAATTGAGTACCAGTATCATTTTTTTGCAGCTTCGATAGACCTTCATGTATCCTCTCAGCCAAGAAAGAAGCAAAGTCATATGTCATAGAGAAGTTAGGGTGTTGTATTTGCACCCCTATGAACATGTACACAATAGGCATTACCGCACCAGGACTAAAACCCAAAATCTGACATAATGAATAGAAAGTGGCCAGGAAAGGTTTTGCAAAACAATTCAATCTGAAAGGTTCCTGGTCACTAGGGCTGATATGAAATTGTGAACCTCCTGCCCTGACCAGATGAGGTGGAAGCAGCTTAGCCCTAAAAAGAGATTTTAGCTTTGCATACTCCTGCTTCATTTCGTCAAGATTAATAAGAACCAAGTCTTCACTCAGCTCACTCAAATCAAAAATTTGTTGGATAACTTCTCTATTAATTTCTAGTAGCACTCCTCCATCATTATCCCTAATTACCCGTGTAATATGGTCATACCTCGTTGCCACTGCCCCTAAATAAGTCCACATCAGGGAATACATTTGGTACAACCAGCTTCTCCATGTCATACATCCATCCATTTGAAAAAGGGTGAGGAAAATTCCTCTGTCCATACCACAATATGAACATTTCTAAGCCGGTGAGAGGAAACCTAGCATCGGCAATGTTGGAATAATTACACACTAACCCCTCCCCTAGGATTTTCCCTCGCATAAACACTACACCTTTCCTTCGATCATTCGTTGATAACAAAAATTGATCCAGGAAATCATCGTACAAGTTTCTTTTCAAATATTCAATGCGGCCAGAGTGCTGCTTGGTTGGTGCCATCTTGGACAAACTAGGGCTTCGTTACAATGTTACACTTCAATTGGCTAGGACTAAGTAGAGATAGGAAACTATAGAGTAAAAAACTGCAATTCCTCACAATTTATGATTAAACTATAGCCTTAACAAGAGATTTCAATAAGTTCAATGACAAGCATAACAAACCCCTTTCCCAAATTTAGGTGCAGAATGACTGGGAGGCATAGAAAATAAACTTATGACTCTTTTCGCATAAACTCCAAATTATGGCTGCAATGGCTTGCAATTTCACCTTTGGCTCTGAAATTGTTTTCACAAAATTATTGGATGCTTTGTGATACAAATGAGGTAGGAAAATTGATTTTATGTCAATCAAATCTCTTCAGTAAATGTCTCATCCACCATTAAAGCTCATTCGCGGGTTGCACGAACGACTCCAACCACATTTGATATAGATTTAAATTTGAACTGTTGATCCTCCAGTTTGATCAAATCATTGATGACCACCTTCAAAATAGGCTGACATAATCGCCAACACGATAATAAGGGGCCCACCATGCCATATGCCGCAAATGAAAACCACGTTGCGGTTTCCCGCGATACTGCAATCCCTCGATTTACCATCACAGGATGGCGGGCAACCATTGATCCTTCTAATCAAAGATCTTGCTCCTTCAAAAATGGTCATCGTCCTTTCTGTTAACTGTTGAGCAACTTTTCCCTCAAAATTATAACATCCGTATTGAAATAAAGCACGTGCATCTCAGAAGCACTTTAGTAATCTGGCCCTTAACACATTTAGAACCGGCTAATGCTTCCTTCACTCTTTAGACCTCATCGAATGAGACACGTGGCAAGCGCCCATGATATTGCGATCCTATAATTCTTGATCACGGGATGGCGGGCACTGTTGATCTACAGGAAATAGATCAACGACAGCGCTAATTCAACCCTCTACAAAATAAAATCATCGACAACCACCTTCAAAACAAGCTGACACAATTGCCAACACGGTGATAAGGGGCCCACCTTACCATACACTGCGAAGGAAGTCCACATGGCGATTTCCTGC
This sequence comes from Sequoia sempervirens, assembly GCA_007258455.2. NCBI lineage: Eukaryota > Viridiplantae > Streptophyta > Pinopsida > Cupressales > Cupressaceae > Sequoia > Sequoia sempervirens. Next base: position 93,027,490 of record VDFB02026320.1, on the reverse strand, counting down.
GATATCGCAATCCTAAAACTTCTGATCGCGCGATGGCGAGCAACCGTTGATCCTGAGCATGAATGATCTCGTTCTTTTAACACAGTCACCAGCCATGTCGTTAACCTTCAAGCAGCTTTTCTAGGGAGATTATAACATATCCGTCAATTTAGAACATGTGTGTCTCCAGAACACTTTAGTAATCTGCCCCTTAATACATTTAAAGTCGGCTAGTGTTTCCTTTACTCTTTAGGCTTCATCGGATGAGACATGTGGTGCCCGCTGGTGATTTTGCAATCAACCCAAGCACCATCGCGGGATGCCAGGGAACAACTCAGATCAAATGGCAGTTGGTTAGCAATAGCACAAATTTGATCCCCCGGATAGGACACATGGCACCCGTCTGTGATTTCACGATCCTTTAATTCCCGATCATGGGATGGCAAGCACCGTTGATAGTTGCAGGAAATAGATCAACGGGAGCACTAAATCAACCCTTGCAAAATAAAATATTCACTAAAAGGAGAAGTGGGCATTACTAGGCGGATGACAAATAAAAAAATTATATTTATAGAAGAAAAATAAAATAAATTTATAATTTGTTTTATAATTTCACTTTTAACTTTAAATGTATGTTCACTCATTAAGTTGTATTTTTTACAATCACATTTTTATTTTAGATGTTTGTTTATAAAATATAAAGATGAATTAAAAAATATATTGGAAATATTTTTCTTATATTATATAGCATTCATAACATTAAATTAACATAGAATAATTTCACAATATCACTTAACCAATCAAGAAAAATTTAATCATTACTATGCAACATTATTCTCACATCAAACTAACAAATAAACATTGAAAACAAATTTATCTTTTATATTATAACATTCATAACTTAAACCTTTTATACACAATATCAAGTTAATTATAAAAACACATAAAATTATTTATAAGCAACTTAATTTTTTAACAATTTAATAAAATATAATTTAATATAATTAAGAAAAATTAAATAAGAATTATAGATAAATTTATGAAATATTGATTTACTTATCAAGAAAAATCAATGATAAATTTACTTATTATAGATAAATTTACTTACCAATCTATTTTAACCATCAAGAAAAAATTAATCATTAGTGATTGCAACATTATTGGCACATCTTTTAAACTGACAAATAAGGTTAAGGTTCAATTAGTATTCAATTTGGGTTAGGGATCAATTAGGGTTATAATTCAATAAGGGTTTAATTAAGGTCAGGGTTAAGGTTAGTCTTAAATTAGGGCTAGGATTGGAGTTAGGGTTCAATTGTAAGGGTTATTGTCTATTTTAGGGTTAGGGTTCAATTAGAGTTCTCTAGGGTTTTGATACAATTAGGGTTAGGTTTCAACAATACCTAGGGTTATGATTATAGTTCAATTAGTGTTAGAGTTAGGGTTATAATATGATTTCAATCAGGTTAGGGTCAAGGTTTAATTAGTGTTAGAGTTAGGGTTGTAATAATAAAATTTTCCATAATGATATGGAAAGGCATTCAATTGGATTCATATACAAATGCACAAATAAGAATTGGTAATTAAGAATTCTCTAGAACTGAAGTTATAACAATAAATACAATCCTTAGCTTAATCATTTGTTCTTTGTTAGGGTTGGGATAAGAATTTAACGGGGCCAACTGAGACTTCGGAAATAAAACCCTGCGGAGGAAATAAAGTATTAAAATCAAAGCTGGGTTTTAATTTTAATCCAGTGACGCAAGCCTAAGCCATTAACCCCAGTGGTCATGTCGCTGACGGCTTAGCCAAAGCCTTTCATTAAATACTAACCGCGCAATGTGTAGGTTTTTCAAATTTCGAAGATATGGGAGAAGATCTTGATCGTACCCCGCCAACTTGCAGACCTAAGGTGTCATCCTGTTATTTGGCACGAGGTCAGCAAAAGGCAAATGTGTGTCTTGTATGGATTAATTTTATTGGTCATGAGGAAGGTGAACGATGCTTCGTTGGATGTCAAATCGAGTTAGCCAGAGATAAACCATTTGATCTGCCAACTCTTCAAGAGATCAATGGGCAGTATTCGAAGTTGGAAAACGACACATGGTGGTTGTTTTATTGTACAACTGGTGAAGCATTAATGAATTATTCCTTTCTTGTGTAGTCACGTCGATGACAATCTATGTGAAGATGTTGGAAATCATGAAGGGTGATCTTTGGATTCTCATGTAGCTCTAGTTAAATGGTGACAGTACATATGCCGCCAAATTGCCATGTTTGCACATACATTTTTACTAAGCATTGATGAAGGTTTCGATTACCTCGCACAATAAATACAAGAGGAATTAACTACTAATAGTGTCATTCTTGTAGCAGTTAGAGCACTTTGTGGGCTGAGTCTAATCAAGTTTGAGTGCTTGTCTGAGAAGAGAAAATGAGTAAGTCAGTAAGGAGGTCTATTCATTTGAGCTCACAAAAGCTCGGTCCTGCTATTCAGGAAGGTGCTTTGGTTGACAATCCCAGGCTTGTGCCCACTAGCTGCAGTAGAAGGTTGCAATTCCAAGATGTTGCTGCTCAACTAGTAGATGACAAAGGCAAGTAGTCAGCGGTGTGCTCTATTACTAGTGTTAGTAGGAAAATAAGGTATGGGCATGGCTCCTTATCTGGATGCCAACACTCGCCCATTGACCTTACAAGCAACACTTTTGATGATGTAACCGAGACCGAATCTAAATACTGTCGATAATTACATCACTTCAATCATGGTCTGCCCTCTGATGAGGAAGTGATATTTGTGGTGCCATTGGCTGTTAAAACCCCAAGCGGATGGACTAGAACCGTATTGGGCAAGGACAAGAAAGAAGAGGAGGTTGAGGGTCTACCTTATTGGGAAACAACTAGAAGTGGGCGTGTATACTGGGGTCTGAGTGTTGGTAAGAGCAGGGTGGCGGGTAAATAAGAAGTTGTTGTGGTGCCTTCATGGCAATTTGGTTGCCTGGTTTTTTTGTGGGGATAGCGACAAGGGGATTTTGATGACAATTTGTGTTCCCTTTTCTTTTAGTTTTCCCTAGTTTGTGCGCCACTATGTTTTGCTGATTCAATGTGTGGGAAGTTTTGAAATGAAAGTCAAATGCAATGGAGATTTTGTTCAAATGAAAATTTGTGGTGAAATTACATTTGAGCCCGAAGCTTTTTGCTCCCTTGTCATATAAAAGGGAATTCAAGGCTCATTTGTAGGGAGAGAACTGATGAAAGCTCTAGCTAGGTTTTGAGTTAAATATATGGGTAGAAAGATATATGTCCTTTGATGAGGAAGTGATATCTATGGTGCCATTGGCTGTTAAAATCCCATGCAGACGGAATAGAATAGATAGCATGTTTTGAGTTTTGGATGAATATATGCAAATTATCTTAAATTGTATGCAAATATGGCTTATAAGCATAAATAAATGTATAATTCTAATATATTTTCTCTCCTTATGTGGATTTGAGTGAATTTTTACTGAAATGTTAATGATGTTGTCATTCTTCTTTTAAGAATTTGTTCAATTGTGTGTCTATGTTTTGGGTAGAATTCAATTTTAAAATTTTGAGGTTTCATATTTATATGTGTGAGGTTGATCTAATATTCCAGAAAATAAATGTTAAAATATCATGAAAAAAATGGGCATAGAATGAATGTAGAAGTAAAATTATATTTGCATATATTCATAAAATAAGATCTAATAAACAAAAAATATATGCAATTAAAAATAAAGGAAAAATAATTCAACCCAAATTTAGATAAGTGAGATAATTAGATTATATGATAACTTTAAGGCTAGGGTTAGGGTTTGATTAGGATTAGTGTTCGCTTAGTGTTATGATTAGAGTTATGAATCTACAATTAGGGTTCAATTAATGTTCACTTAGGGTTTCTTTCTTGGGAGAAGTTTATTGAATGGTAAGTGTATTTTATAAAATTAATATGTCAAGAATTAATTTTAGATAATACTACATGTAGTTTTTCATATGGTATTAAATTGTAGATTAAAATTGATAATAGATTTCCTTCTTTCTTTTTCATTGTAAGCTACCATAATATATGGCCTTAAAATCCTATTCATGTGTTTTGAGCTTTTCTAAACTATACAACACAACATCCAACAAAAAAATTTGTTATGCATTTTTTCCAAGCACAAATCCTTAGAATTCTTAATGTGTTACTTAGGTTAATTCTTTATTGCAATAAATAAATACACACTAATATATATATTATGGATTTGACGAAAAATATTAAAATATTTATATATATAGAAAATTTTAAAATGCATGATCTCAAGTACACCTTTGTTTCTTTTGTTAATGTTGATGAAGATACAACTTGGATGAAGTGCCAAATTTGACATGATATAAAGAACCGGAATATCTTGCTCTATGTGGCACTTGGAAATTTTGTACAAAAACTATAACCAACCCCATACACCTAGGACTTGGACCCATTTTGCATCAATAAATATGAGTCCCAACCTCATTCCAGCATACAACATGTAATTTAAACGCTAAAATAGTTGGGAGAGAAGAGATTGGTGGGATCTTTGGAAGGTCCACAAGCCACTGTGACTTCCTTATGATAGAGGTAGAGATGAATATAGAAATGAGAGAGAAAGTGCTGTGGATAAAAATAGACAGAGATATAGAGAGAGATAGAGGGAGAAATAAATATATAGAGAGATAGGGAGAGAGATATATATATATAGAGAGAGAGAGATGGCAAGATAGAGATATAAGGAGATATAGAGAGATGGGAAAGAGAGAAAGAGTGATAAGTAGAGAAAGACAAATATAGATGGAGAGGGAGATAGAAATAGGGGGAGATAGAGAGAGAGAAAGAGAGAGGGAGAGATAGATAAATGGGAAGAGAAAGACATAGATATAGAGATATATGGGAAGATAAAGGGACAAATAGGTTGAGATATGGAGATAGATAGGGGTATAGGGAGGGAGCAAGAGATCAGGGAGAGATGGGGAGAGATAGAGAGAGGGAGGGAGAAAGGGAGAGAGATATGTGGAGGAGGGAGAGATAGAAGATGGGGAAGAGGGAGATATATGTAGAGAGGGGGAGAG
>VDFB02026320.1:92949673-93022305 GCA_007258455.2 Sequoia sempervirens | reverse complement strand
CTTTGTCTATGCTATTGCTTACTATTGCTTTGATAGATTTTTCCAAGCATCCATAGCTTGTTTGAAAGCACCTATTTTAGCTTTAGCCATAGTAGCAAGGTTGTGAACCGCTTTGATAAAAATGCTTTGCAGACATGTATGAAAAAATGTGTAGGTGTTATTAGACAACTCCGCCGCCATCCATTTATGCAACAGAATGCCTTGTGCAATGTAACTTATATGAATATAACCAACGAAAAATCTATTTTATATAATTCATGAATTGAACTCAGATTTTATTTGCCTCAATGCTCATATGCTATGGAAATCATTAATTTTTTTTAAAAAAAGTAGTATGCTATGTGTGATACTATCAACAATGTAATTATGTATTGATTACTCTTTCTTTTTACACATAATCTAACGTGTTTCAAACTTTTCATAGGCTTCCTGACACATCGAAGGCAACAAAGGCAAGACTAGAAAAGCACGGGCAACACAAACTTGGCTCTGGTGGTTATATGAAATTAGCCGCACGAATTGTAAGTATCAATAAATGAAATATTGCATCCAAATTATAATAAATTGAAAACAATTTTGGTTTTATCACACCATAGAGGCAAAATTCATGATCTTATGCAAAAATGTAGGGCTCTGAATTCAACAGAGTTCCCACAAAAGAGGACCTGAAGATTGCCTTCCAGCAAGGCTATGGAGCCGTGGCTAAATGCCTAAGAGTCTTGACTGGGAAAACACAATCTTCCATTGCATCCGACACGCAGGTAAATAAACTCAATAAAGTTTATTTAAAATTGAATACTTGTGCAATATATTCAATATTAATTTCCATCATAAAGTAATTACATGCCTATTTGTTTTAAACATTCAAGCAATGATAATACTACACATGAGATTGGAATGTAGCCTAGTGAAGGTGGAGCACAATGTGCAGATGAAGGTCATGGTGTGCATCCCGGTACTTTAGAGCATGTAGAGCATGATCAACATGTTGAGCATGATCAAGCTAGAGAAGATTAGGAATATGATGTGGCCCCATCAGGTAAAGAGGACCACTCTAAAGTTCTTTTAAACATATTTAATTGCAATTGGTGTATTAATTAATGTAACCTTTTGTGTTTCAACTTTAGAGCAAGTAGAGTGTGATCAATGTGTTGAGCATGATTAGGCTAGAGAAGATTAGAAACATGATGTGGCCCCATTAGGTAAAAAGGACCACCCTCATATTCTCTTAAACATATTTAATTTCAATTGGTGTATTAATTAATGTAACCTTTCGTGTTTCAACTGCAGAGCAGGATTTAGAGGGTGTTCAACATGTTGAGCATGAGTCTATAACAAAATTTTAGGAACATGATGTGGACCCATCAGGTAAAGAGAACCACTCTAATGTTCTTTTAATTAATGAAATACTTGTAACAATAATAATAAAACATATCAGTTTAACATTTATTTCTTATTGCAGCAGATCCCCCCTTGCAGCAGCGTCCATGTCATGAGCAGACGACTAGGAATACATTAAGATCACGAGCATAGAACAACTAAAGGGGGAACATATATTGATTTAGAAAACGATACTCCACTTCAGCTTTATGTAGCTTTAAAAAAGAAACAAAAAAAAAGTGATTGTAATCATATCATGACAACCATATTTTTGATAATATGTTAATTAATGAATGTTATATGTTAATTAATGAATGTTATATGTTATTAATGGATGAATGAATGTTATATTTTATTAATGGATGAATGAATTAATGTTATATGTTATTAATGAATGAATGAATGATTAATGTTATATGATTGGGTATGGGGAATTGAGAGTGATGTGAGGCGGGGGGAGGGGCCAAATGAGCTTCCACTATCACATGGTTGGCCTTGTTAAGTAGAGAATATTAAACTATTATCAAAACAAAGAGAAGCTCAATAAGGTAATGCACTTTTCAATATAAGAAATGCATCGTTTGAAGCATCAAACCAATATGCAATCTGTATGTATGATCAATCTTCAGTCTCCGCAATGGTACATTTCCACAAATATTTTTAAAAAAAAATTGATGCTTCATCGCAATTTTGACGAAACCTACTGACGAATCAACGAAAAGGTTCGACGAAGTTGCTATAGTTGCAACGAAGGTTTCATCATAACTCCTTGCCCATTTCGTCACAATTTTGATGAACTTTTGGTGTTGTTTCCATGCTACTACTTGCCCATTTCGTCGCCCTTTCAATGAACTTTTAGTATTCTTCCGACGCTACTCCTTGCTCTTTTCATCACTATTTCAATGAACGCTTGGTGTTGTTTCGACGCTACTACTTGCCTATTTCGTCGCACATTTGATGAAATTTTGGTGTTGTTTCGACACTACTCCTTGCCCATTTCATTGAAATGGCGACGAACGTCTGGTGTTGTTTCGACACTACTCCTTGCCCATTTTGTTGAACTGGTAATGAACCTCTGGTGTAATTCGTCAGTGGATACACAAAGTGTTCATCAATATTCTGATGAAAGTCTGAGCCATTTCACGATGCTGACAACTGACGATTCTTCGCCATTATTTTGACGTTTAATTTGTCGTCGGCCTTCGACGAAAAAATAGTGAAAAAAATATTTTCGCCATTTCAACGCTTGTCTGACAAAGATTTGTTGAATGATCGATGAACGACCGTCAGAAAATGGTGTCAAAATTCAGTAGTGAACCAAGTTGGAAAGGAGCGTAAAAGAAGTAAGCAAAGCGTGTGGTGAAAGAAAAACCCACTCAAACCCGCACCACAAGGTAGTGAATGAATAAGTATGAAAGGAAAGTGAAAGAGAGAGAGAGAGAGAGTGTTACCCATGGGCCTAGACCCACTCTGGAACACACGGGCACACCGTTGAGTGCTTGCTTGAGAGCTGCCGCTACTGCTGGGAGGACCTTAGTCCAGCATGGCTTCGCTTGTGAAAGCACTACTATCAAAAGTGAAGAGAATTATGAATTGGAACAAGTAACAAGAAAGCTTGAGTGATGTCTTCCAACCCCCAAATGAGAGCCAAGAAGGGGTTTTTAATGCTTGAAAGGGCGGAAAAGAGCCCTTACTTTCATAATGTAATTTCCAGGACACGTGCCTCAAGAGTTAGTATTCCAGATTCCATGTTTTCCACCTTAGGAAACCTCTAGGATGCTAGCGCACCACGTAGATGTTTGCACGTCGTGTGTGCATCCAAAGTCTAGATTCTCAAGAAACATGTCGCCAAGCTTATGTCGCTCAACCACAAGTCCACATGGAGTTAGAATCACAAAATTATGACCCATGGGATTTTGTCATTAATGTTCCAAGGTGTCATAAATGCTAGGAAAAAATTCCAAATTGTGGAACTTCCCCTGGGTGCAATTCAGTGATATTATATTTTTCCCCCACTTTAGTGGGCTCAATTTTGAAAAAATCAGCCTCACTAAAGTTGAAAAGAAAAAAAATCTTCCAAATTTTAAATTTTATGGATTTGTGTGCCAATAGAGAGAGACCATAGCAGCCACCAAAGTTGAGCTATCTAGCATTGAAGGTACCCCCAGCATCCGAGCTCAACAAACAACTTTAGAACAGTCGTGAAAAATTGTTCAAAACATTAACCTGCCAAACTTAAATTTTGGGTCTGCTTCAAAAAATTGAAAGAAAGCTACTACGAAGAGAGGAATGATCAAGAAAAAGTCATCAATTTGGAAGAAAAATATGATCAAGAGACGACCTTATGCCCCCTCCTAATTTTTCCCCTAGTTTGGTGGGGAAAATTCAAGAGAAATTGGGGAGCCACAAGCTCTAGGAAAAATGGGCCCCGGGGGGCCTATATATACCTAGGTGGGCCCTTACAAGGGTCATTTTCACTATTCACTACGAGAAAATTGTTGCATTTTGTCAGAGAAAAGTATACAAAATGTTGAGCAAGAGGGAGTATGAGGCGCCGAGGTTGGAGCAGCTATGGCAAGACATTGTTGAGGGCCATGAGGTGGACCAGGTAGGTCTCTAAGCCCTGTTTTTCATGATTTTTAGCTTATTTTTTGTATATTTTCTGTCGGCGAGGTGCGTAGGAATCCATTTTCTATGCTTTCATCCAACATTCATGTTGTTGTTCGTGATGAGTGTTGGGGTCTCGACTTCGTGATGTCATCTCAAAGATGCGATATCATCTCAAAGACACATTGTCATCTTTGAGGTAGCCATGGCGGTCGGGAGGCGCATGCACAACACACATATGTCTTATTTAATTTTTTGTTTTGATGGAAAATTTTGATGTTCTGATTTTTATTTTTTCACTTCTTGCAGGAGTATCTAGAGATTCAAGAGCATCTAGGAGGGCAAGCATTTTGACTCGTTCATGAGTAGAGGGACCGTCTATCAAAGGACGAGGTCACACATCTGCAATGGGTCGGTCTATGGCATGTGTTTACCATGCAAAAGATGAGGTACCATGAGATGATGCTGACAACCCTTATGGAGTAGTAGGATGCCACCACATCATCTTTCCAACTGCCCTATGGAGAGATGACCATCACACTTGAGGACGCTTATCAGATCTTTGGGATACCCATCTGCAGACGGTGGGTGGCTCTCGACAATACACAATCGGTGCGGGAGCAGAGGCAGGGCATCCTCTACTACATAGGGAAGACTGACGGTGGTGATGACATGGGTCATATCTACACGCACTGGTGTGATCACGCAAGGACCACTGCACCATTTCTCTGCCGATTCATGGTCATGACCATTGCCTTCTGAATCACGATTGATGGGCAAGGATCATACCTACATGGGGCCTCGTCCACACTATTAGGGAAATGGTAGAGCATAGGACTATTTTTTCCTAGGGGCGCAGCATGCTAGCGCACCTCTACTGAGATCTAGGCCGGTACGTGCATTATGAGTTCTGTAGCCTCACAACATGCACACTTTTGCAAGTGTGGCCTTTTCCCACATCATGTGCACCCAACCAGTCAGTTTTTCCCAGTGACGGTCATATCACATTCCCATGGCCCACTAGTATGACATGAAAGGCCAATGGAGATTCAGGGACTTACAATTTTGGCCCTTCCAGTTTGACACTCTCACTACAGATAGGGTTCGGTGGAGACCCCATTGATTTTTCAGATGGGTAGATGACAACAGGTACTTCAAGAACCTGGAATGGGACCATTTTTTTATCAGCTAGAGAGATTATTGGAGTTGGGTCATGCAGCAGCATGGTCGACCTTAGACTATTCCAACAAACATGCCCACTTATAACAGGCCTATAGGAGTGTGGTGAGGGTGGGGGATCAATCTTTCCCTGCCATTATTGATATTGTCCCCTCAGATGATGGTAAGTTTGATCATGATTAGCCACCTTTAGTGGTAGCGGATAATGCGAGAGTGGTTGTACATTTTTCACAGTGGTGGGAGAGGCATTGTCTTGCTCCTGTGTTTGGCGAGGGTGCCCTAATAGGGGATCATGGTCCACAGGGGGACTTGCCACCCTATCCCCCACAAGATAGGTGGAAAGGTTGATAGTAGGCCAGTGAGGAGGAGGAACCATAGGAGGAGGAGGAAGCACCATCAAGGCTGAGGTGGTAGAGGAGGTTGGATCCCCCACCAGCTACCCCCATCTCTTCAAGACCACCAACTTCCACTGTAGCAGCAACGGAAGCTCTAGCGTCACTGGGAGTGGCCACCAATGTCAGTGGCACAAGTCCAAGCAACAATCCTCAACCTAACCGGACATGGCAGTCAGGGGACACAAGTATACGGGATATGTTTATGTTTTTTATGCTTTCAGTTTTCTATTTATGATATATGTATATACACGCCATGTGATACTAATACCTCTATCTTTCTCTATGGTTGCAAAGGACACATAGGGATGGTTTGGGCTTATAGCTCAATGTATTTTGGAGGTCACCCCTGATGTGCTGATCCATGGGTTGGTCCTTGAGGCTTACTGCAAGCATCTACTAGACGACATGCCCCCAGTTTCAAGCTAGTTTCGCACTTGAGGACCACTTATGAGGAGTGGGGCATGGAGATTGTTCAGCTTACTATAGAGCTGATGATTGTTCAAGGACAACACGATCAGCTATTGAGGGAGCTGTGGATGGCACTCATCAAGCCAGATGTGGTAGTGAGGAGGGCTAATGCCATCGAGCAAGTGTGTGATGCCCTCCAGAGCTATCTTGATGACCTTGACGGGTAGCCGACAACTTTGATCTTGACAAATGTTCAACGACTGCGAGACGAGTTGAGGCAGGCAGAGTTGACAATCTCTTCTTTATAGGGAGAGATTAGAGGGATGTGGGAAGCTTTTTCCATATGACACTCACATCGATCACGCTTCATGACCATCATCCAGCCCCTCTCGAGGGTTCTAGAGCATCCACCAGAGCTAGAGGGCTCTAGGAGCCATGCACCATAGTGATTAGAGGCTCATTATCAATTTTCGTATATCATTTTTGTAGTGAGACACATACATACATATATACTTGTGGATCTTTTGTATAGACATATATTTAGCAGCCACTCATTTTTTATAGTAGTGGCTCAATACCTGTACATGACATTGATACATACATGCATATATATATATATATGGATACATCGATTCTGATCTCATGGCATTGTTCATTTCGATATGTATGTTCTTTATTTTTCATGTATGTTTATGCTATGGATGCTATATGCTCATATGGATGTATACTTACATTAGATGCTAATCATGATTTAATAAACACACATGGTTGTATGTTATTAAATAAAATGATGATCTAATCATCTTTAAAAGTTGTACATTGATGCATGGACACACAAACACACGCGTGGTCTCATCATAACACAAAAAAAAATTCCTAATGTGTTAATGAATAATGTCAACATATGTAGTGCTATTGCCCTTCAATAGAGAGAACACCACAAAGATGACACATAGAACACTACGCATAGTATCAACAAAGATGCATTACATTAATGAGCTCTTTTAAAGGCGTTCCATCCATAGATGATAATCCATAGGCACCCAAACCATTTATGGAGATCACAATGTAAGGGCCTAACCAATTAGGACTGATTTTTCCTCTCTGATTAGGAAACACATTTACATTTCTCTGGTTTTCACAAAGAACCAGATCTCCTATTTTAAAGGTCCTAGGATAACGACCATTGATAAGCTTTAAGATGTTTGAGGGCCCATAATTGACACTCATCAAGCATCTCTAGCTGATGCAAATGGTTGACTTGGTAGGTTTCATCATCAATTAACCCTTTAAGGGAAACCGCAAAGACAAAATTTTAAACTCTAAAGGATTAATAGCTTCGACACCATACACGAGGTTGTAAGGCATCGTTCTTGTATCCATTCGAACACTCGTGTGATAGGCCCACAAAGTATACGTTAATCGAATATGCCAGTCCTTACCATGCTTATTAACTATTTTATGGAGAATAAGCTCAAGATTTTTACTGGACACTTCTCCTTGACCATTGGATTATGGGTAGTATGGTGTGGAAAGCCTATGTTGAATATGAAATTTCTCAAGGAACTACCTCACTTCCTTGTTCTTGAATGTTGTACCATTGTCAGAAACAAGCATAGCAGGAAATCCAAACCAAGAAATGATGTTGTTCGTGAGGAAAATACAGATAGCTTCAGCATTCGTGGATTGAAGTGGAATAGCTTCAACCCATTTCATGAAGTAATTTGTAGTGGTAATGATAAAGGTATGCCCCTCAGAAGAAGGAGGTGACATTTTTCCAATAATATCCAACCCCCACTTTGTGAAGAGCCAAGGAGAAGTTTGAATTTGTAATTCTTGGGTAGGTGCATGAATAAGACAATTGTGTTGTTGACATTGAAGGCACTTCTTAACAAAATTGAAGGAATCTTGTTCCATCATTTTCCAATAGTACCCCATGTGTATCAGTCTTCTTGCCAAGGATCTACCACCAAAGTTTCCACCCCCGGAGCCCAAATGGGCTTCCTTAAGGGAAAGGGGTGTTTCTACTTTAGTGAGACACTTGAGAAGCAAGCCATTATAGGCTTTCCAATAAAGGCCTTCAAATAGAATAACGTAACACACCCAAAGCTTTCTAATACAAGTGTGATCATTCTTTGTCGCATCATCGAGAAAGTTTCCAGTCTTTAGGTAGTTATAGATATTAGAAAACCATTCTCTAGAGTCCACATGGAAACACAGAAGGGACTCAACTTCAGGTTGGTTGGGAACTACAGGGGTCCGCAAGACTTGAACCACAAAGTGGTATTCTTTCATGTCTTATTTTGAAGGTACCAAGGAAGCAGTGCTCGCCATGGCATCATCATGTCTATTTTCTCTCCTAGGGACACTGTCTATCACAAAAGAGGAGAACTATTTAAGAAAGGACAAGGAAAGGTCTCAATATCGAGATAACTTACTTTGCTTGGCTTGATAGGTTCCTATTATCTGGTTCACTATAAGTTCAGAATCACCTAGAATATGAAGGCATTTTACTCCTAGCACGATCATGGCATGTAAGCCAGCAATAAGGGCTTTATACTTGGTGATGTTATTAATACAAGGAAAATCTAGTCAAAAGGATAAAGGAATTGGTTTACCTTCTAGAGATATCATAACCACACCAACTCCAAAACCAGTTTGACACCTCAATCCATCGAAATACATCTTCCATTCGAGGTCATGAACAATTACAAAAATATTTTCATCAGGAAACAAATCCAACCTCGAAAAGGAGTGAGATGAGGGATTTTCTGCCAACAGATCCACAACCGCTTGACCCTTCATTGACATTTGAGTAACATACTTTATGTCAAACTCATAAAGCAACGTAACCCATTTCGCTAATCTTCTAGGTAGGTCGGCACTAGAGAACGGATGTTTTAAGAGATCATTTTTTACTATGATGTGCATTTCAGCATGGAGAAGATAGTGTCTCAACTTCTACATAGCGAAGATGAGAGTGAGGCATTGCTTCTCGATGGAGGAATAACGGGTTTCATAGTCAACTAAAATGTGGCTAATGTAATAGACCGCTTTCTCCTTCCCTGTGTCATCATATTGAGCCAAAAGAGCTTCCAAAGCATATGGTGATGCAGCAAGGTAAAGCAAAAAGGGTCTATCTTGCACAGTCGACATCAATACGGGAGGATTGGCCAAATAGGTTTTGATTGACTCAAAAGATTTTTGACACTCTTCATCCCATACAAAGCGAACATCCTTTTTTAGTAAATGAGTGAAAGGAAGGGTACAATCAGTCAATTGAGCTATAAATCTATGAATTGCTTGAATCTTCCCTTGCAAACTCTACAACTCAGTGATATTCCTCAGTAGAGGCATGTTAACAATGGCATCAATCTTATTTGTGTCAACCTCGATTCCACGGTGAGAAATTATAAACCCCAAAAGCTTGTCAGCGTCAACGCCAAAGACACACATATGAGGGTTTAGTCTCATCTTATAGAGTCAAAGCCTTTCAAAGATAAGGCGAAGGTTCTTTACGTGGTCTTGTTGGGTTATCGATTTCAAAAATATGTCATCAATGTAATCTTCTAAGATCTTATGGATAAAATCATGAAATGTTAGGGTCATCGCTCATTGGTAAGTTGCTCCTGCATTCTTTAATCCAAAGGGCATGACCATATAATAGAAAGTACCCCACAGAGTAGTGAAGGATGTCTTGTATTGATCATCTAGGTTAATATGGATTTGATTGTAACCCGAGAAGCCATCCATGAAAGATAGTAATGCATGACCTGCAGTCGAGTCGAATATCATATCTATATTAGGCAACAAAAAATCATCCTTAAGAGAAGCCTTATTAAGATCACATAAGTCGATACATATACGAATATGGCCATTCAGTTTACTAATAACAAATATATCCGAAATCGAGGGGGAATAGTCAATTGGACGGATAAAGCCTACTTTCAATAGTTTCTCTATCTCGGTCTTGACCATTAATGCCACCCTGGGATTGATCTTCCAAATTTTCTACTTAACTGGCTTGGCGTCAGAACATAGGACAATATTGTGAACTGTTATGCCTTGCATAACCACCCCATTTTATTCTAGAACAAAATGGGTCCCCCTTTTCTTTTTGCTTTCCTTGCCTTTGTTTATTTGCTTTGACCTTTGGATTTTTTTCATTTTCCTCCTTGGTCTATATTTTGTTTTGTCAAATTTTGGTTCTACTTCAACCAAAGATAGGTTTCTTTTTGTTAAAATTGAAGGCATGGTGAACAATAGAGTATTTTATATGCTTTGAGGACTAATGGAGGAATTTGTTTTGCAGGATTGAATCATTCATCTAAAGATATCTCTCAAGGAAGTCAATTGGAAAGCATCCCTCAATCCCATTCAACATAAAACTCCTCAATGAAGAAAGTTGGTGAGACCTTGCAGTTGTCTTGCTGACTGGCAGTGCGTTCTACTCATTTGAAGCTCACCGGTGGCCCAAACATTCCTGTCGCCATGATTGTTTGTGTGTCTCGCCAACTAGAGGAGGCCTCACCGAAAGATTCTGAGTTTCGCATAACATCTCACTGACTAAGTGGGGTCTCACTGAAACAACTTTGAGTTCGGGGAGAAAGATTTACTTTTGCCATAATGTCTCACCGACCAGGGGTGCTTTCGCCGAAGGGTTCTACCTTCGGCATGAAGTCTAGCCGAATGGTAAAGGTCTCACCGAAGGGTTCTCCCTTCAGTGTGATGTCTGGCCAACTGCGAAGAGTCTCAGTGAAAGGGTGTGACTTCGAGGTAAAGTCTCGCCGACAGGGTGGACTCTTGCTGAGGTGAAGTGGTGTCGGTGAAGGATTTTGGGTCGCTATGAAGTCTCGGTGACCGAGTGATGTCTCAACGAAATGATGATGTCTTTGGTATAAGGTGGTTCTCTCAGGGAGAATGGAGGAGCTTGACATGAAGTCTTGTCGACTAGCGGTAGTCTCACTGACAATTTTTCTCCCTTCGGTGTAATGGAATGTGCACAATGAAAGGTCTCATCGACCCAAAGATGTCTTAGCGACAGGGCATGAGTTCGGGGTAAGGTCTTCCCGACACGAAGGAGTCTCCCCGAGATGGAATGTGCTCGCCAAGGGAAGAGAGGCTTGATGTGATGTCTTTCCAAGGGAATACATTCTTGCAGATAATGATGGATTTGCAAATAGAAAAGGGATATCGGTGTGACCGATGGGAACTCGCTGTGACTTCTGGCCGATAACGACTGTCTTGCCAATGGTTTTTGTGGTATCGATATGACTTATGTAGCTCAACATGAGGTCTTGCCAACCATTTTGTGCTACGCCGATGACTGCTATTAGGTATAATCACATCAGGGAGACACAATTAGTGTCTCACGAACATGCGATTCCATTTGAAGAACCTTTGACTACCAAAGAATTTTGCGTGGCCTATGTCCCACCAATCAGAAGAAGTTAAAGGAGCGGCCCATTAGCCGTTTGACTGATTGACTACCCCTGTGAAGAAGATCAACATAACATAAACAACATGGACTCGCTCTAAGACCAGAAGTGATGGAGCAGCTTGGTGAACACTAGTGTGGAGATCTAACAACAAGAATTTGGTGCTGCTTCCAGGGGATGGTCAACGTGCAGAGAGGTCTAGGGTGGGAAGAAGGCCGAAGGAAGGAAAGAACCACGAGTCTCAGGGACAGTTGTGGTGTCTACTGAAAAAAAGGTGGATTGGTATTAATAATACTACTTTAGAGCATTGAAAGCAGCCCTTCAAGCAAGTTCAAAGATGGACATGGAGACCAGAAGTAAATGCTATAGCTCCAAAAGATCTGAGATCATCCCCAAAAAAATCCTTCACCAACATGGATAGCAGGGATACACATTTAATGCAAAATCAACTTTATCAAAAATATCTGAGGGCCGACCCTCCTACAACCAGGGGACAACACATTCCTTTTGATACATTATGTATATAGGGAATTTTCCTCTTTGTAATAGAGAGTTAGGAGAAAAAGAGAGTTCTAAGACATAGAGATATAGATTTTAAGAACAATAGTAATCTTCTAAGTAGTGGTAGAGAAAAGTTTAAGAGTAGCAATAGAATAGGAGTTAGATTTAGCATAGACAGTAATGTATTTCTCAAGTTCTCGTAGTGTAGATGGAAACAATTTGAAAACATTGATTTTTTGTACACTGGTGATTGTGCCAGATTTGTAAATGTTGCTTATTTGTTGCACTAACAATAGAAGCAACCAGATTTAAAGCCTATTTCATATTGTGTTCCAGAATGGTGTTCATCTTGGGTTAATCGTTTGATTTGAAAAGCTTTCAAGGAATGACGTTTTGTTTTATGTTTTATTTAAATAGTCATTTACAATTTGCTGTTAAAATTGTTGGTATGTGGCGACTAATCATGCTATATTGTATAGCCCATGGTATACTGTACACCCTGGTCCCCTGTCCTCACTAGGGTCTGGGGCTAGGCCGGGCCCCGGGTGGGGGTTCGGGGGCGCAGCCCCCGAGAAAATTTTTTTTTCCCTTTTTTTTCACTTCATCAGCGAAAAAGGAAAAATCTTTGAAAAAGAAAGAAAATCGACTTTGTAAAACCCTAATTTTAGAAGCTTCTAAAAGCTTGTTAAAAGGGGTTGGGATGGGGGTTACAGTATGATGAAGAAAAAAAATGCGATTATTCGCAAGATTGTAATAGGTTTTGCATTGGATAATAAAAGTATTGGATGGCTGCGGTTTGGTGGATGTAGCCTAGACTGGGTGAACCACGCTAAATTATCTGTGTTATGATTTATTTTGTGTATGTTTTAGTTTCTCTGTTTATTTTTTAAATCTGCATTTAATTGTTAGATATCTGCCATCTCTAATCCTAACAAGTGGTATCAGAGCGAGTTGTGTTTCGATTATCATCTATAGGAAAGTCTCACGGCTGAGTGGGAGTCTCACGGTTGATTGGGAGCAATGGAAGACGAGGGTAAGAAGGTTGAGAAGTTCAATGGGCAGAACTATCAGTTATGGAAGATGCAGATGGAGGACTATCTCTATCAGAAGGATTTATGGCAGCCATTGGAAGGGAAAGCCAAGAAACCTGCATCAATGTCAGATGAAGCCAAGAAACCTGCATCAATGTCAGATGAGGACTGGGAGATCTTGGATAGAAAGGCCCTTGGTAGTATTCATCTATGCCTGGCACAATCGGTGGCGTTTAATATTACAACAGCAAAGACAACTCAAGAGTTGATGGAAACCCTGGCGAAGTTATATGAAAATCCTTCTGCTTCGAATAATGTATTTCTTATGAAGCATTTATTTAATATGAAAATGGTAGAAGGTGGGTCAGTTACTGATCATTTGAATGAGTTTAATACGGTCACCAGTCAATTAACTTCTGTAAAAGTAAACTTTGATGAAGAAGTTAGGGCTCTTTGATTCGTGTTCTTTGCCTGAAAGTTGGAATAGCTTGGTAATGGCTGCAATTTTGTTTTAGGTTCGAATACATTCAAGTTTGATGATGTTGTTGGTGTTATTTTGAGTGAGGAAATTCATAGGAAAAGCTTCAGGTGGAACATCCACATCAGAAGTGTTTTGAATGCAGAAAGTAGGGGCAAAACAAATGAGAGAGGAAACAATTCTGGAAATGGTGGGAAGTCACGAGGAAAATCAAAGGACAAAAGGTCCCAATCTAGAGACAAGAGGGATTGCTGGTACTATGGTAAGCCAGGTCATTTGAAGAAAGATTGTTGGTCTCGAAAAAATAAAGATGGAGACAACAAGGAAGGAAGCAAAGAGGCAAATGTGGTAAGTAATAAATCTGATGAGGATGCTTTGATTCTTTCCCTTGATAATGCTGATGATTCTTGGGTATTAGATTCAGGGGCTTCATTTCATGCTACCCCCCATAGAAGTTATTTTCTTGATTATGTCCAAGGGGATTTTGGGCTGGTTTATTTAGGAGATAACGAACCCTGTCAGATTGTTGGAAAGGGAAGAATCAAGATTAAGTTGCAGAATGGGAATCATTGGCTACTACGTGA
This sequence comes from Sequoia sempervirens, assembly GCA_007258455.2. Taxonomy (NCBI): domain Eukaryota; kingdom Viridiplantae; phylum Streptophyta; class Pinopsida; order Cupressales; family Cupressaceae; genus Sequoia; species Sequoia sempervirens. The sequence goes on along the minus strand of VDFB02026320.1, from coordinate 93,008,304 downwards.
GGTAAGGCATGTTCCAAAGTTAAGCAGAAATTTAATTTCAGCAGGGCAACTAGATGATGAAGGTTGTGTTGTTACATTTAGTGATAAAAATTGGAAGGTCACAAAGGGTGCCTTAATAGTAGCAAAAGGTGTGAAAGTAGGCACCTTATATCTTTGTACATGACATACTATTCCTTTTACTTTAATTGTTACAGAAAAGAGTCAATCTTCAGGAACAGTTGCTGCAGTTCAGCAGGTAAAAGATCATATAGTTGTTGTGGACTCTAAATCAACACTGTGGCATAATAGACTTGGGCATATGAGTGCAAAAGGTATGAAAGTACTTCATTCAAATAATGTTTTACCAGGTCTAAAATGTGTTAATATGGATTTATGTGAAAGTTGTGTCTATGGAAAACAAAAGAGAGTTTTCTCAAGGATGGGAAGCAAAAAAAAGATGAGAAATTGGAGCTTGTGCATACAGATGTATGGGGACCAGGTCAAGTATCTTCTCTTGGTGGCTCTTTGTATTATGTTACATTAATTGATGATGCAACTAGGAAGGTATGGATTTATTTTCTTAGGCAGAAATCTGATGTATTTGAAACTTTTAAAAAATGAAGAAGCTTGGTTGAGAATGAGATGGGTAAAAAGATAAAATGTCTCAGATCTGATAATGGTGGTGAGTATTGCAGTAAAGAGTTTCAAGATTATTGTTCCTCTAATGGTATTCGTAGGCAGAAAATGGTTCCAAGGACTCCACAATAAAATGGAGTGGTTGAGTGCATGAATAGAACAATAATGGAGTGTGCATAGACTATGAGATTGCATGTTGGGTTGCCTTTAAAAATGTGGGCAGAAGCTGTAAACACTACTATTTATTTAATCAATAGAGGTCCCTCTAATCCTTTGTGTTGTGGTATTCTAGAGGAAGCATTGAAGGGTAAGAAGGTGAGTTATTCTTTTCTCAAAACCTTCAGTTGTGAAGCATTTGCACATGTAGATTCTGAAAATAGAACCAAGCTTGATGCAAAATCAAAGACATGTGTATTTGTTGGATATGGCATTGATGAATTTGGTTATAGGCTTTGGGATTTTAAAAATCAGAAAATTGTGAGAAGCAGGGATGTCATATTCAATGAAAAAGTGTTGTACAAAGATCTGTTGTTGCAGCATGAAAAGAAAGAAAATGATTATGTAGCATTGGATGATACTCCCAACAATGATGTTTCAGTGGTTCCTCATGCTGGGAAACAATAGCAGCAACAAATACCATAAACTCCTGTTAGACGATCTTCAAGGTTAAGTAGACCTCCAGAAAGATTCTCTCCCTCTTTGTATACTATTTTGTTAACTGATGCTGATGAACCAGAATATTATGATGAAGCTATGCAGGTGGATACCAATGTTCAGTGGGAGCATGGAATGAAAGAAGAAATGGACTCCTTGCTGGAAAATCAGACTTGGGATTTATGCAAGTTGCCTGCAGGTAAAAGGGCTTTACCAAACAAATGGATTTATAGGTTGAAAGAGGAGGATGGAGGTAAGAAAATATTTCAAGTCAGATTAGTTGTAAAGAGATTTGCACAGAAAAAGGGTAGTGATTTTGATGAGATTTTTTCTCCTGTTGTTAAAATGACTTCTATTCGTATTGTTTTAAGTATTATGGCTACTGAAGATTTGCATTTAGAACAGCTTGATGTTAAAAAATCCTTTCTCCATGGTGATTTGGAAGAGGAAATATATATGGAACAGCCACAAGGATTTGAGGTCAAAGGTAAGGAGAAACTAGTGTGCAGATTGAAGAAAAGTTTATATGGCTTGAAGCAAGCACCTCGACAATGGTATTTGAAATTTGACAGTTTTATGGCTGAGCAAGGCTACGAGGTGTAATTCTGACCATTGTGTTTATTTTAAGAGGTTGGATAATGATAGCTACATTATTTTATGCTTATATGTTGATGACATGCTTGTAGTTGGGTCTAACATGGATCACATAAGTGAGCTAAAACAACAGTTAGCAAAATATTTTGCTGTGAAGGATTTGGGATGTAGCAAAACAAATCCTTGGTATGAAAATTTGTAGAGATAGAAAAAATAGAAAATTGTTTTTATCTCAGGCTAATTATGTTGAAAAGGTGTTGCAGAGATTTCATATGGTGAATGCAAAAGCTGTCAGCACACCTTTTCCTAGTCATGTTAAATTGACTAAGGATATGTGTCCAAAGACACAAGAGGAGGAAGAAAAAATGTCCAAGGTACCATATGCTTTAGCTGTAGGCAGTTTAATGTACGCCATGGTATGCACGAGACCGGATATTGCACATGTCGTAGGAGTTGTTAGTAGGTATTTGAGTCATTCTGGAGTTGAGCATTGTAATGTAGTAAAATGGATTCTTAGGTATTTGAGAGGTACATCCAATAAGTGTTTATGTTTTGGGGGCTCTAATACTGATTTAAAAGGCTATGTTGACTCATATTTGGCAAGGGATATGGATACCCAGCAAAGTACCATAGGTTATGTATTTATAGTTGGTGGGACAACAGTGAGTTGGATTTCTCAATTACAAAAGGTGGTTGCTTTATCCACCACAGAGGCAGGGTATGTTGCTGCAATAGAGGCAGCAAAGGAGATGATATGGCTGCAAATTTTCATGGATGAGTTGGGAAAACAACAGGATGGAAATTACTTATTTACAGATAGTCAGAATGCTATACATCTTGCAAAGAATTTTTCCTTACATTCTAAAACAAAACACATACAATTGAGATATCATTTCATTCGGTCGGTGTTGGAAGATGGACAGGTCAAGCTGGACAAGATACATACAGATGTCAATCCAGCAGATATGTTTATGAAGTCAGTGCCAAGGGAGAAGCTGAGCTCCTCTTCAGCTTCGGTTGGCCTTCAAGGTTGAATTCAAGTATAACAAAGCAGCAGAGTCCAAGGTGTTTATTTCCAATGGGAGCTATAAGTGCAGCAGTGTTGTCCAGGATCAGTCTCCAAGTGGGAGATTGTTGGTATGTGGTGACTAATCAGACTATACTATATAGACCATGGTATACTGTACACCCTGGCCCCCTATCCTCGCTAGGGTCTAGGGCCGGGCCGGGCCCCAAGCGGGGGTTTGGGGGCGCAACCCCAGAGAAAAAAAAAATTCCATTTTTTTCGCTTCGTCAGTGAAAAAGAAAAAATCTCTGAAAAAGAAAGAAACGACTTTGTAAAACCCTAATTCTGGAAGCTTCTAAAAGCTTGTTAAAAGGGGTTGGGATGGGGGTTACAGTATGATGAAAAAAAAAGCGATTATTCGCAAGATTGTAATAGGTTTTGCATAGGATAATAAAAGTATTGGATGGCTGCAGTTTGGTGGATGTAGCCCAGACTGGGTGAACCACGTTAAATTCTCTATGTTATGATTTATTCTGTGTATGTTTTAGTTTCTCTGTTTATTATTTAAATCTGCATTTAATTGTTAGATATCTACCATCTCTAACCCTAACAAAAATTACTATTGTGAATAAATGAAACGTGTGTTAATCACAAGTTAATTTTGTTCTGCAGTTCAGTTAGCAATTCTTTGAAAGGTAACAAGTCTGGTTAAGTTGGATGAATTTTTTTTTTTTTCAGTTCCAAGCTTTGATCTATCTTTTTTTGTTTCTTTAAAACCTTGGTTAAAGTAGGTTTAAATTTATGTTTGATCTTAGAACAATCCACAAGCTCAACACCAGCAGGCCCCTTGAACATTACAGTTCACATCAACCATTGAGTAAAGTTAGCACAGTCAAGAACCGATTACAAAGACCTTGGGAGCTAAGATATCCATGTGTTATTATTTCTCTTTCAGGAGAGTAGAATAGTGTTATTCTATTTAACTGTTGTTGTTCTCATTAGAACCATCAACAAAGAATTGGCGCTAGAAGAAGGGCCTAGAAGGGAAAACTGGATAATACAAGGTTTTTCTCACCAGAGAGGCCCCATAGAGTTCTTCGATCATCTAAAAATCCACCACCTTTGATAGAACTCAAGACCCCAACAAGACACAAGGTTTGCAAGACTGGGGAAACCATCATACCACCCTTGTCAAATCCACTCACTCCACCAGGATTTTCACCAATACCCCAGTGGATAACTATCAATCCACCATTGAATCCATCTCAATTATCATCACAACTAGTTTGACCCATCCAACAGCTGACTCAACCACCACCACCACCACCAATGGCATTCTTTCAGAATAATCCCTCTCCATTTGGGATTATTCCTGGAGGTTTTCATGGTATTCCTAAGAATCCTGAGAAATTATATCCCAAATACATTCATGGCGAATCAAGGAGTGCTGAAGAGCACATATAAGCTTTTAAGGATGCTTGTACCAGAGCTCAGATAGCTCACCATGATGTAGTTTGTAGGTTGTTCCCTTATTCCTTAGGGTATGTGGCATACAATTGGTATCTAAATCTTCCTCAGTGCTCTATTCTGAGTTGGACAGACCTGGAGAATTCTTTCATCAATCAATTCAAAATCTATGTGGATCCAGCCATTCTGTTCCACCAATTTGCTACTATTAGGAAGGATCTAGGTGAACCTTTGCCCTTGTTTACTACTAGGTTTAAACAAATGTACAGAAGACTGCAAGACCCCTATCTGGTCACTGAGAATAGCACCATTCAAGCATACTTTAGAGTTATAGATCCTTTGCTTGGTTTCTTCCTGAAAAGGACTTATCAGCCGGCAAATATTGATTCTCTATCTAAAGTTTATCATTTAGCTATCAAGTTGCAACAACAAATTAGCTCTCAACAAGGAAGTTTGGGAGGAGGTTTTCCTTCAATGGGGTATCAGATGCCTAGCCCAACTCCTTTATTCAATACCGCCCCAAGAATGTTTCCTTCCCATTATGGGCCTATGTCTAAGTTGCAAACTCAACTACCTATTCCATTCTTTGCTAATGGAACTCATGACTTCTTTCAACAATCACAGGTTCCTCAAAGTCCCCATGGTCATCATAACCAAATTGGAACACCAAATCATGGTGTTCAACCACCTGTTGCTAAGAGTGTTGAAAGTGAAAAGACAGTTCAACCCACAAACGAGGTAGAGACCTTAAAGAAAATGTTGTATCAAATCACAAATGACATGGCTCAGCTTAGACTGAACCCCTCTCAAAACCAAGGTAATTATTAGAACAACTACAATCACAACCAAATGGGTTATCAAGGCCAAAACTCTTCTAACCAAGGGTATCAAATTCAAAATAGAGGATATAACTAGAGGCCAAATAACAACCGACAATGGAATACAGGGCCAAAAAATGGTGGAGTTTTTCACAATTATCAAGCTAATGAGGAGAGGTCACATACTGCAAATGTGGCTGACCTTAATTTTATGACTAATTGGTGTAGGATGCATGATACTGCAACTCATTCTGAGGTAAATTGCCCTGAAATGGAGAAAACTATGAAGATGGCATAGGCAGATGCCCAAACATTCCAAGGGAATTCAAACAAAGAAGGTGGCTCAGTGAATATAGCTATGACTTATGACCTCTTTGAAGAACCCTCATTCCCAATGTAGAGTGAGAATGAACCAGAGGAAGATTTATATGATTCCCAAGCTTTTCAAGCAAAGGGAGGACACTTCCTAAGAAATCAGAATAAGGGTTCGTTCACTACATCATCACCACCTAATCACATGATGCCTCTAAATCAAAGTGCTGATAACAACCCTCCTCCACCAAAAGGGCCACCCGACTTCTATAACAAAGGTAATTCATCTAGTGTTTTCAAAGGTAATGCAAGCTACAATACATAATTTGATATTGTTTCTGAGATGCAGAGATAGAAAACCTCTTTGTCATACTTCAACATCCTAAAGTGGTGCCCTTCCCAACGGGAGATAGTGCTAAAAGCTTTGGAGCAAGCTGATAAATCAAAAGAAAAAAACAAGGTGACACCTGCTGCAGACATGAACACAACCTTGTATAGAAGCAAGGTAGGTACTCCACCATTTCTTTTGAGTTTAAGAATTTTTGTGAAGAACCTACATAATTGTCTGTTAGATTTAGGGGCTTCTGGCAATGTCATGCCATTTTCTATATGGAAGAAATTGAGATTGAACCATTTCCAAACAAACAAGAAGGTCATCCAACTTGAAAAAATGAAGGTTAATGTAGTGGGAGAGTTGAGAAACATACATGTGCAAGTAGGGTCAGACCCTAGGATTCAAACCAATATAGATGATCAAGTAGCATACATTCCCGAGACTTATGGTATGCTGCTGAGAAGAGATTTCATGAAAGGTATAGGGGGATATCTCTCCCTTGAATTTTCAAATATGTGGCTACCATGGAGGGAAGTGCCTACGTAGATTATGATTGAAAGTGAACCTCACCTCAAGCATGTCATCACTGAATATGATTTCCCCAATGAGGTAGCCTATTTCGAAACCGGGATAGGGGTTTATAAAAGAGAGGGAATTTTAACCTTTTCAGTTCTTGATTCTAAGGACATGTCAATACAGGAGTTCCCTAATTCTATGACTAATGACAATCAATAGGCATTAATCAAGAAGTTGCAATAGGACCAGCTGGTCTTAGGAGAAGATATCGATCTGCAAAGTCTCCTACTCCCTAATTGGTGCAGGGTGCATTACCAAAATCATTCTGAACTGACCTATCAACCCTACATCAACATTCTAAATCATGTTTCCCAAGCTAAGGAAACTAGCCCAAGTCACCCTGAGACTGTTGCAGATCACTTCTCATTTGAAGCTAAAGATGCAGCAATATTAACCAGGGATAAGATACCTTCAAGGGAAGTTCCTTCTCAAATTGAACTTACCCTAGTTACATTTCCAAACCAGCATATTTATGAGAAACAACTCTAGGGTTTGCTCGAAACCCCTGCACTCACAAGTATGCCAAAACCTAAGGGATTAATTAAAGATGCAAGTGACTGTCAGAAGGGTAGCCACGTATTACATGATATATCTGTGCACAAATTGGAAATTACACATGAACAACCTGTTGAAAACCTATTCCCAATATCTGAGGCAAAGGATCAAGTGCCCCCACCTATGACTCATCTTATACAAATGCCCACAATGACCTCAAAGGGACCAACCCCAACTCATGATCAGCTATGGACCCTCACATTTGATGGATCTAAGTCCAAAACAGGCTATGGTGTTGGGATTGAATTAACTAGCCCGAAAGGGAAAATTTTCTTTGCTTCTTATAGGTTGCAGTTTGGATGCACTAACAACATAGCAGAATATGAAGCCCTAGCTCGAGGGCTGATGTTCACACATAAGAAGAAAGTTACTGCTTTGATGGTTAAGGGAGATTCAGAAATAGTTATCAAACAAGTGTGCGACCAATACACATGTCACAATAGAAGGTTGGCAGCTTATAGAAATAGGGTATGGAACCTAATTGAAGACTTCGATGCTTTTGGGATTAGTTTAATCCCTAGAGAGGAGAATCAGATAGTTGGTTCATTAGCAGTTGTTGCAAGCACCCTAGAACCCATGCAAGGCTCCAAGCTTAAGAGATTCTTAGTGGAATTGATATCCACCACAGCTATTCCTGATAATGTCAGGAACTTTCAAGTCTTTGATGATAATCGACATATCCTTGCTTTTCTAGCAAGTTTAGATGTTTGTGAAGGACAAATCATTGATGAGTCCAACAGGGATCAAGGAGATTGGAACCCTGAAGATTGTGATACAGAAGGGGTCCTCAATCTAAAAATTAATAGCATCCACAAGGGAATGGTGGCCTTGGAAATAATTTTTGATTTAGACCCAAGGGCTCGGGAGAAGATATCAACTGAAGATAAAGGAGGTGAATATGAAACTATTAACCTAGTTGATTCTGGCCCGGAAAGAAACGTTTACATAGGGAAAGCTTTCCCTAAAGCAATAAGAAAAGATATACTGAGGGGACTAAAGAAGGATATTGCTGTGATAGCCTAGGGGTATGAAGATCTGAAGACATTTGATGCTTCTGTGATGACTCATACCATTCCTCTGAAGCCTGAAGCTAAACCATTTCGACAGAAACAACACCCTGTCAATGCTCTGATTGAACCACTGATCTTCAAAGAAGTCCAGAAATTGCTTTCTGCCAGAATAATCTTTGTGTACGACATTCAACATGGGTGGCTAACTTAGTTCCAATCCGTAAGAAAAATGGGGAGATTAGGCTATGTGTAGATTTCAGAAATCTAAACAAAGCTTCAGAAAACGACAATTACCCACTCCCTTCATTGAACGAAGTCTTGCAAATTGTCAATGGATCTCACATGATATCATTCCTTGATGGTTATTCTGGATACAATTAGGCAATGGTTAACTATGAAGATAGAATGAAGACAACCTTCACTACAAAGTGGGGAACATTTGCATACAGAAAGATGCCATTCAGTTTGATAAACATTGGAGCAACTTTTTAGCATGCCATGGACATAGCGTTCAAGGATTTAATAGGTAAATGCATTGTTGTTTACATGGATGACCTGATGATGTTCTCCAAGGATAGACTGAACCATGCTGTAGACTTGACCAAAGTTCTTCAAAGATGTATCCAGTATGGCATCTCCCTGAATCCTAAAAAGTGTGTGTTCGGGGTTTCTAAAGGGAGACTTCTAGGACACATATTCTTTGAAAGAGGAATATTGATCAATCTAGACCGAGTTGAGTTCATTATGAAGATAACCAGGCCAGGAAGCAAGAAGGAGATGAGATTCTTTGGAAAGATTAACTTCATGAGAAATTTTATGACAGGCTTAGCAGAAATTGTTAAACCACCGAATGAAATGATGAGGAAAGATGCCAAAATAGAGTGGAGTGATGAGGCCAAGGCCGCATTTTCACGGGTCAAGCAATCCATTTCAAAAGTGCCAGTCCTCACCAGCCCTGACTACTTAAAGTCATTCTATATTTATTCTTTTGCCTCTGAACATTCCTATGCAGTAGTCCTAACTCAACGAGGAGAGGAGGCAGAGGAGAGGCCAATTGCTTTCATGAGCTCTCCATTCAAGAATGCTGAAATCAAATATCCACCCCTTGAAAAATAAGATTTTGCACTGGTCAGAGCTATCAAGAAGTTCAGGCACTACATTCTCCGAAGTCAAATCATTGCTATAGTTTCTGATGTTGTTGTCAAATCTCTACTTATGCAGAGTGAACTAGGAGAATGAAGAGGGAAATGGATGGCCTTTTTGCAGGAGTTCGATCTGGAGATTCAACCTATGAAACTTGTTCAAGGTACATGCCTATCTAATTCCATGGCAAGTGTTGGTGACAACATTATTTTCCAGTAGTACACAACTCCATCCTTCTCCAACGACCCTTGATATGTTGATATTATCTATTTCATGCTCAACAATCGATGTCTAGAGGGAATGAATACAACTTAGAGGAGAGCGCTAAGAATGAAGAGCTCCCATTATATGCTCAAAGGAGTATTTCTATACAGGAAGAATTTTGAGGGAGTGTACCTACGATGCCTTGATCAGCAAGAGGCTAAGCATGTAATCACTGAATTCCATGGGAAACATGGCACAGGTCATGGGTCTACAGACTCGTTGGCGCATCAGATCCTTAGATCAGGTTACTACTGGCCATGTGTGTTTAAATATTCCTATCAACATGTAAGAACATGTCACATATGCCAAATTTATGCATCCAAAGAATGCCATCCAGCCATGCCACTGTAGCTTGTTTATGAGGTAAGGCCATTTGCCCAATGGGCACTAGATTTTATTGGGGTAATTAACCCAAATTCTTTTCATGACACAAATTTATTTTTACCACCACTGATTACTACACAAGATGGATAGAGGCTATACCTTGCAAGAATAGCACAAAAGAGGTAGTGATCAAGTTCCTCACTGAATGCATCACAATTAGGTTTGGAGTACCCTTCGCATTGGTATGTGACAATGGCCCTTCCTTTTCTTCTGCTGAGTTCATTTCATGGACATATGATCACAAAATTGTCTTAAAATATTCTTCAAACTATTACCCACAAGGAAATGGAGTTGCAGAGTCAACCAATAAGAATCTCTTAGGGGTAATTAAAAAAATGTTAGAAAACAATCATAGGGACTGGTACACCTAGCTAAGGTTTATGTTATGGGCAGATAGGACTAGGATCAAGGCTGCTTTAAAGAATTCACCATTAAAACTAGTGTATGGACAAGATCCTGTGTTCCCTATTCACTTGCAAATACCCATCCTTGAGTTCATGCAAAAATTATACTCTAGTGATGATAGGATAGAAGTAAGATTAGCCGCCTTGTTGAAATTAGAAGAGTAGAGGGATGCCGCCTTGCAGCAATTCTTTAGACACCAGGCTATTGTCAAACATTGGTTTGACAAAAGGGCCACAATCAAGGCTTTCAAAATATCAGACCTTGTGCTGCTATGGGATAAAGCTAGTGAAAAGAAGGGCAGTCACCAGAAATTTGATAAGCTTTGGTTAGGTCCCTATCAAATTGCAGAGATCCTAGGAGAAAATGCTTTCCGACTGAGCAGTTTAACAGGGGAACTTGTTCCATTGCCTATCAATGGACAGTTCCTTAAACACTATTTTGAGTCATAAAGTTGGTATTTATACTAGGCAGTGCATTTGTGTAAATAGTTTATGTGTTTCTGCTTGTAAATAGCCTCCTTGTAAATAATTTTGTTCTTTATGTGAATAGTTTGTTGTTCTTTATGTAAATAATTTGTTTTACTGTTTGTAAATTGTTCTGCTGGTGTTTGCTTGTTCTTTCTTTCTGTCCTTTCATTTCCTTTGTTCTTTTTTTTCTGTCTTGTTTTTCCTTTGGGGTTTCTTTGTTCTTTCCATCTTGAAATGGTGGGTTGTTATTTGAAGTATACTTTGGTTATTAGGAGAGAAGTGGTTTAGGTATTTTCAAGTTTTTTGATTGGGTGATTTTGTCCTAAATTCGTTGTTTTATGCCCATTATCAATAAAAGTTGTGGAAAGTCTTGAAAACTAGGTGCAAAGTAAATAACCTTCATTAGCTCCTCTGAATCTATCACAAATCATCAAGATCATCTCCCTTTGTAATGGTATATTTTTACTAGGACTATGGTGTTGTAAGATTTGAGTGAAAAATACGATCTCCCAAGTGTTGTTATGAGGTCCATGGTAGTTTTCAACCCAGAACAGATGTTAAACATCTGACATATTAAGAAAAATTGAATGAAATATCTAAAACTCCAAGAGAAAGAGAAAAATAAGAGAGGTATCTAAAGAGAAAAGAAGACTCAATATGAATGGGTGATTCCAGTATCTCTATCGGGGCTATGGATGCCTAGCTAGCAGTAGAGCAATGCTGTGAGAAAACTAGAAGTATCTTCGTCGGGGCTATGGACGCCTGACTAGCAACGGAGCAATGCCCAAGATATCATTGCACAATAGCTAAAGGGAATCAACTCATGTAGTTCAAATCTTGCACATTGTTGTTTGAAAGATGAGGAAAACTTTATAAAAGAGTGATGTACCATAAAGCACACACATTGATTAAGGGGTAGCCATTGTTGATTTACATTTGAGATCCTAGCTCAGCCTTGGTTGTTAAAGCTGACCCAACTGGAGTTGTGATGTTCATAAACCAAGAGTTTTAGGTAGCTGAATCCTTCAGTTTCTTGAAAATGGTTAAACCATTTTCCTAGCTAAGTTGCCATTTTTTATTCCTTGCATAACCACCCCATTTTATTCTGGAACAAAATGGGTCCCCCTTTTCTTTTTGTTTTCCTTGCCTTTGTTTATCTGCTTTGACCTTTGGATTTCTTTTGTTTTCCTCCTTGGTTTCTATTTTGTTTTGTCAGATTTTGGTTCTGCTTCAGCCATAGATAGGTTTCTTTTTGTTAAAATTGAAGGCATGGTGAACAATAGTGTATTTTATATGCTTTGAGGACTAATGGAGGCATTTGTTTTGTAGGATTGAATCATTCATCTGAAGATATCTCTCAGGGAAGTCAACTGGAAAGCATCCCTCAATCCCATTAAACATAAAACTCCTCAATGAAGAAAGTTGGTGAGACCTTGCAGTTGTCTTGCTGACTTGCAGTGAGTTCTACTCATTTGAAGCTCACCGGTCGCCCAAACATTCCTATCACTATGATTTTTTGTGTCTTGCTGACCAAAGGAGGCCTCGCCGAAAGATTCTGAGTTCAGCATAACGTCTCGCCGACTAAGTGGGGTCTTGCCGAAACAACTTCGAGTTTGGGGAGAAAGATTTACTTTTTCCATAATGTCTCACCGACCCAGGGTGCTTTCGCAGAAGGGTTCTGCCTTTGGCAGGAAGTCTGGCTGAATGGTAAAGGTCTCACCAAAGGTTTCTCCCTTTGGTGTAATGTTTGGCCAACTGCGAAGAGTCTTGACAAAAGGGCATGACTTCAAGGTAAAGTCTCACCGACAGGGTGGAATCTTGCCAAGGTGAAGTGGCATCGGTGAAGGATTTGGGGTTCCTATGAAGTCTCAGCGACTGAGTGATGTCTCGCCAAAAGGATGATGTCTTCACTATAAGGTGGTGCTCTCGAGGAGAATGGAGGAGCTCAACATGAAGTCTTGCAAACTAGCGGTAGTCTCGCCGACATTTTTTCTCCCTTCAACGTAATGGAATGTGCTCGATGAAAGGTCTCACCGACCCAAAGATGTCTCGGTGACAGAGCGTGATTTCGAGGTAAGGTCTTCCTGACATGAAGGAGTCTCCCCGAGATGGAATGTGCTTGCCAAGGGAAGAGAGGCTCGATGTGATGTCTTGCCGAGGGAATACAGTCTTGTCGATAGGGATGGATTCACAAATAGAAAAGGGATATCAGTGTGACTGATGGGAACTTGCTGTGACTTCTGGCCGATAACGATTGTCTTGCCAATGGTTTTTGTGGTATCGATATGACTTATGTAGCTCGACATGAGGTCTTACTGACCGTTTTGTGCTACACTGATGACTGCTATGAGGTATAATCACATTGGGGAGACATGATTAGTGTCTCATCGACATGCGATTCCATTCGAAGGACCTTTGACTGCCCGAGAATCTTGTGTGGCCTATGTGCCACCAATCAGAAGAAGTTAAAGGATCAGCCCATTTTTTTTTTGACTGATTGACTACCCTTGTGAAGAAGATCAATAGAACATAAACAACATGGACTCACTCTGAGACCAGAAGTGATGGAGAAACTCGGTGAACACTGGTGTGGAGATCTAACAACAGGAATCTGGTGCTGCTTCCAGGGGACGGTTAATGTGCAGAGAGGTCTAAGGCGGGAAGAAGGCCAAAGGAAGGAAAGAACCATTAGTCTCAGGGATAGCTATGGTGTCTACTGGAAAAAAGGCAGATTGGTATTAATAGTAATACTTTAGAGCATTCAAAGCAGCCCTTCAAGGAAGTTCGAAGATGGACACAGAGACTAGAAGTAAATGTTATAGCTCCAAAATATTTGAGATCATCCCTGGAACAATCCTTCACCAACATGGACATCAGGGATACACATTTAATGCAAAATCAACTTTATCAAAAAGATCTGAGGGTCGACCCTCCTGCAACCAGCAGATATTTTGTAAACCCTAAAAATAGGGGACATTGCATTCCTTTTGATACATTCTATATATAGGGCATTTTTCCTCTTTGTAATAGAGAGTTAGGAGAAAAAGAGAGTTCTGACACATAGAGATATAGATTTTAAGAACAGTAGTAATCTTCTAAGTAGTAGTAGAGAAAAGCTTAAGAGTAGCAATAGAATAGGAGTTAGATTAAGCATAGACAATAATGTATTTCTCAAGTTCTCTTAGTGTAGATGAAAACAATTTGAAAACATGGATTTTTTGTACATTGGTGATTGTGCCAGATTTGTAAATGTTGCTTATTTGTTGCACTAACAGTAGAAGCAACCAGATTTAAAATCTATTTCATATTGTGTTCTAGAATGGTGTTCATCTTGGGTTAATCATTTGATTTGAAAAGCTTTCAAGGAATGAAGTTTTGTTTTATGTTTTGTTTAAATAGTGATTTACAATTTGTTGTTAAAATTAGCACTATGAATAAATGAAACTGTGTGTTAATCACAAGTTAATTTTGTTTTGTAGTTCAGTTAGCAATTCTTTGTAAGGTAATAAGTCTGGTTAAGTTGGATGAATTATTATTCTTTTCAGTTCCAAGATTTGATCTATCTTTTTCTATTTCTTTAAAACCCTGGTTAAAGTAGGTTTAAATTTATGTTTGATCTTAGAACAATCCACAAGCTCAACACCAGCAGGCCCTTTGAAAATTATAGTTCACATCAACCATTGAGTAAAGTTAGGATAGTCGAGAACTGATTACAAAGACCTTGGGAGCTAAGATATCCATGTGTTATTCTTTCTCTTTCAAGAGAGAAAAATAGTGATATTTTGTTTAACTGTTGTGCTCATCAGAACCATCAACATGAACCACTATAGAATCATCAATACCAGGCATATCCTCATACATCCAAGCAAAGATAGCAGGATGCGAATGTAAGTGATTGGAGTGTTCATCTTCTTCTTCTGAATAGAGACACTTCTCGATCTTGATCACTTTTTCCATGGATTTAGGATCCATAGAAACTTCGACAGTATCTCCTTTAAGAAGGGAACTATGGTCTTCAGGATGAGATATCATGAAATCATTATCGACATTAGATAGAGGGTCTTTTGTTAGGGTTAGAAAGGCAGATATCTAACAATTAAATGCAGATTTAATTAATAAACAGAGAAACTAAAACATACATAGAATAAATTATAACACAAAGAGTTTAACGTGGTTCACCCAATCTGGGATACATCCACCAAACCGTAGCCATCCAATGATTTTATTATCCAGTGCAAAAACCTATTACAATTTTGTGAATAATCATGTTTTTCATCATACTGTAACCCCCATCTGAACCCCTTTTTAACAAGCTTAGAAGCTTCTAGATTAGGGTTCTACAAAATTAGGTTTTTTTCTTTTTTCGTTGATTTTTCCCTTTTTCGGTGACGACGTGAGAAAGTAGGAGGAAAATTTTTCTCGAGGGATGCCACCCCCAAATCTTGGCAAGGATACATGCTAGGGTGTACAGTATAGCATGATCAATCACCACATACCAACATCTTCCTCGTCAATACTCAAAACAGATTCTCCAATGTACATTTGACTATGCAAGTGATATGGGAACCGTTTCTTGTGATGATAAGGAGGCAATGGGGAATAAGCACCTAGAAATTCCTCTAGCGCTTCATCCGAAGAGAATAAATTGAGAGGGACCTTCTTAGCCTGCCCCCTTTCCTCTATTAACTCAGGATGAACTAGGCTCAGCAGCTCAGCTGAGATCATATTAACACTCCAACAAGGCTTTTGCTTGGATTTTTCTACAAAACATCCCAAACCCAGATAGCATTGTCGTGGCTTGAACTGGATAGGGACCTAAATTCCTTTCTCAATGCATCCTAGGCCCTTCTACTTGTATCCATATAGAGAATTGAGCTCATATTCGAACCCATGACAAGTTTGCAAAACCTCAGGAGGTAGTGGTTCCACATAAAGCGTTTCATTCCACCAATGGATGTCAAAAGTCTCTACGGGAGTACCTCCACCTTCTTTACCAGGCTCACAAATGTTAACCTCTTTCACGGGAGTAGGATTGCTCTCTTGAGCATAGGAAGGAGTGATCTCCTAAATAGGATCACACTTCTCCTCCTCTGTGGGAACATCATCCACCTTTGTGTCAAGGGTACCTAGAAGGCCTATGCAAGAGGGGTTTTCCTTGTGTTTTGCAATGAATAATTCAAAGAAATTCAAGGAGCCCCAATCTCCGCCAAGGAAAGCATTTGTTTAAGAAGCAGACAACGGAGACTCAAGGTCCTCTACTTTAGGTGGTTCTTCATTTCCAACACTCACTCTAGGAAAAAATTCCACATAGGTTATCGATGAAAAGCGGGCCATAGCATTGGTAGTCAAAGATATAATACAATTCTTGAGAGTAGATACAACCAAAGCATGACTGGGAGTCACCAGCTCAGAGAGGTGAACAACTTTTGGATCTGCTTTAACTATAACTACTCAATTATTTGCAATGAACTTCAAAGAACAGTGTAAAGTGGAAGTCACTGCACCCATAGAATGAATCCAAGGTCTCCCTAAAAGGAGGTTATATGGTAGTGGGCCATGCATCACATAAACCAATGTGGGTAAGGTAATGGGGCCTAGCTGCAAATGGATATTATCATACCTAGAGCTTGGTGGTTGGCATTATCGAATCCATGAATGTAAAAGGAGGAAGCCGCTAAGGAAGATGAATCAATTTTAATCTTAGGTAACAGGTCCATACCACAGATGTTGAGAGCTGAACCGGTGTCAACAAGGGTACGCCTAATACCAATATTGTTAACATTAATTATAATCATTAAAGGATTTTCTTCTTCTGCACATTCGGAGGTGGGAGTTCTTGCGGGTGGAAAATGATATTCGACGAATCTGCGTGAATATGAACCAATAGTGCATTAACATCCATAGGCCTAGCAGAGGAAGGCAAGAGAATATTTTGTAAATCTTCCTGAAGCATCTTCTAATAAACTAGGGTGGTCTGAAGCAAGTCCCAAAGCAAGATCTTAGTCAGAGTAATGCAAAGTTTCTTGACAAGATCATAATTGCCTGGTGCTTTGATCGCAGGCTTAGGTGCTAAAGGAAGGCTTGGTTGAGAAGGTGGTAAGGAGTAGAAACAAACAGTTGTGATGTAGGGACTAAAGGTTGTTGATCCAAGTGTCTTCTATTACTCCTTGTAGGATATGTGTGCCCAATAGCATTATAAGATGTAGAGTCCATAGCTTTCACGAACCTTGAATATAAATCTGATGAATCACTACAACATGAAATCCCATAGACAGAAGAGTCAGTCAGGGTCACATAAATGATGGGTTTCTTAGTGCTCAGAGGAGCCATAGATACCACCACCACATTTACTGATTCGTCAGCCTACTAAGAAGAAATTTGTTAGGGAGATTTACGAATAGGAGAGAGTGCTTCTAAGAAGTCATCTAGAGCATCTTCCAACATATCTAAATCTTCCTTAGAATAATCATTATCACAAACATGCAACATCATGAAGAAAGATATGATGTTCACGTCGAGTTCACCAAAATGTGATATAAGAGGGATTCGTTGCACACGGGTCTCTCCTTTCTTGAGAGATCACTAGGGAACAAACTGCCCTTATACACCTCAAAATTATAGATTATCTCAATGATAAGAAACTAAGATTCAATTATGCTTCAAGAAAAACCACTAGAGACCCTGAGAGAGAAAAACCAAGAGATTTATGTCTCAGAAGAGGGAGCTCTCAGCCAAAAGATGTCATAGTAGTTTTAGGACACCAGCACTGTGCATTGTCATCTAAAGGACATGTTGGCATCCTAAGCAACAGAGAACACAGGAACTCAAATGGATAGAAACAAGTTTTACTTCTAGGCTCAGGCCTAAGGTGTATTGAACAATGTAACTAGTCGGAAAACAAGAAATTGAAATGAACACAAGGATGCTTGGGGAAAGCTTACCTTTCTTTAGACAACTGGATCTTCACTCCAAGCTCCTTTTCGTGACTTACACACAAAAGAACAAGGAGAAAATTGTTGGGTGGTTGTATAGTGGCGTACCTTAGTCAAACCCTCATTTTGGTGTTCCCACCTCCATAGACAACCAAGTTGAAAAGGAGTGTAAAAGAAGTAATCAAAGCATGTGGTGAAAGAAAAACCCGCTCAGGAGTAAAACCCGCACCACAAAGCGTGTGGCGAAAGAAAAACCCGCTTAGGAGTAGAACCCGCACCACAAGGTAGTAAATGAACAAGTATGAAAGGAAAGTGAAAGAGTGAGAGAGAGAGAGCATTACCCACAGACCTAGACCCTCTCCGGAGCACACAGGCGCACCTTTGAGTGCTTGCTTGAGAGCTACTGCTGGTGCTGGGAGGTCCTCAGTTCGACATGGCTTTGCTTGTGAGAGCACTGCTATCAAAAGTGAAGATAATTTTGAATTGGAGCAAGTAACAAGAAAGCTTGAGTGATGTCTTCCAACCCCCAAATGAGAGCCAAGAAGGGTTTGTTAATGCTTGCAAGGGTGGAAAAGAGCCATTACTTTCATAATGTAACCTCCAGGACATGTGTCTCAAGGGTTAGTATTTCAGATTCCATATTTTTGACCTTGGGAAACCTTTAGGACATTTTCATGCTGTGCAGACATTTGTGCGTCGTGCATGCATCCAAAGCCTAGATTCTCGAGAAACATGTCACCAAAATTTTTTCGCTTAGCCACAAGTCCGCATGGAGTCAAAATCATGAAATTTTGACCCATGGGATTTTGTCATTAATGTTCCAAGGCATCATAAATGCTAGGCAAAAATGCCAAATTGTGGAATTTCCCCTAGGTGCAATTCAGAAATATTACAAAGATAGTTGAGTAGGAAGATTGATGAAGATTGATGAGCACAACAGTATATAGTCTAAAGAAGACCATATGATTTGGATATTTTCCTAAGTCCAAGAGCACAATTTATCAATGTTTGAAGAACCAATCTTTTGATCCACATTTCTCTGCCATGAAGAATTTGGTTATGTCATTTTGAGGTAATGATGGTGTATGTTGGAAGACTTTAAATCCAAATTTTCATGATTTGATGTCTTTCATTGTCAAAGATAATAGTGAGTGTATCGGTTTGGAAATATCAATGTAACTGTGATAGAGTGTATGATTGGAATGATCCACATTCCACCACAGATGATTGTTTTTCTATGCAGTTTTGAGGAAGTGTTCATAGGTATCTGAAGTGTCTTTTTTGCAAGTGACAAGTGTTTTGGTTGTTTGCATGACAAGTTGTGAGTGAACAGATAATTCATTTTATTGTTACTTCACCTATGGAGCTGACCTAAGTATTTTGGGTTGTGCGGAGATGAGTAGAGTTTGGAGCGGAATTATGGCAATAATTATAGGTCATGTTGACCTATATTAATGTGTTATATGATTTAGTTCCCTTCACAAGGTGTGTATGATTGAGTTTTGATCTGACATAATGAAGTGTTGCACAGTACATGTTTTGGGATGACTTAATTGATGCTTACATTGATTGTGATATATATAAATGGCTAATTCCTTGTGTGATTATGAAAAAGATGTGAGATATTTAAGTGTGTAAGAGATTTAGAGTAGAGAAGTGTAAATTTTTTTGAGGAGAAGAATGAAGTGTGTTAATCCAGTCTTCTGAGCTTTAGTGGAACTGTATCTTCAACATAGGTCAAATGCATTATTAATAGTTCATATATATATATATATATATTGTGAGCTAATCCTCACTGTGGCTTTTCCCTTTTTGGGTTTTCCATATAAATTTGGTGTTCTTTTGTTCCTTGATGTGATGTATTCTTTCTATGTTACTTTCAATTACTGCAAATTTAATGTGATGCATTGAATGAATGTTGAAGTTATTAAGAATACAATGTTGAAGTTATTAAGAATATAGACTCACCTCCTCTCATTATTTCACGTGTTCAACAATTGGTATCAATTGGCTTGACTCCTGAGGTAAAACTTGGAGTTGAACACATGGCTACAAGGAAGTATCCTATTCCTCTAGAAAATATTATCCTTGAAGGATTTACTAAATAAGATTACATAGTGGACATGTAAGGAGAACTCAAATCAGCTCTTGATAATTTAGATAAAGTAGAAGCTGAGAACAAAGATCTGAAAAAGGATCTTGGTGATGTAGATGAGTGCATTAAGAAGTTGAGAGATGAACTAAAGAAATCTACATATAGAATCAAGGAAACAAATGAGAAGCTTAAGCAATCAAATGAGACTATCACCAGTCTAAAAGTGCAAGTTGAGGAAGGTAAAAGAATTGAAGACTGCCTGAATGCTAAACTAAAAGATAAATCTAAAGAATTTTTAAAGCTTGAACAAGAGGTTATGAATTTGAGATCAAATCTGGAAAAATAAAAGATTCAAGAAGATAAATTCAAAAAGAGTTCTACACTGCTTGATGAGATGATTGTTGGAAAAAAGGCTTCTAAGGATAAAGAAGGATTAGGGTTTAAGAAAGTTGAAAATTCAAAGGTAGATTAGACCTCAAAAAATGATGAAAATAAAGTTAACAAGAAAGGCAATGTCAGATAGATCCAAAACTAGAAGAAAAACATCAAGAGACCACTTAATAGACAAACAAATGCACAAAGGTGCCCATCTTTTAGTGGTTATTGTTATTACTACAAAAAGTTTGGACATAAATTTGTAGAATGTAGAATCAAAATGAATCAAAATGGTCAATCATTTCTCGGTCAGTGCTATACATGCAATAGATTTGGTCATAGAGATAGTGAATGCAAAAATCACATGATGAATGGTGACAATAAAGGCATGATGTCTCAATCTTTCAGTGGCTACTATTATGCATGCAATGTATTTGGGCATAAGGATAATGAATGCAAATATAGAATGGGTGGAAGTAAGCTTGTTCAAAAAGGTGTCATATGTCACAAATGCAATAAACTAGGACACAAAAAAGTTTTGCAAAAGTAGAAATGTGAGACCCTTTGTTTCACAAAAGAAGGATAATCCAAAGAATGATCCAATAGAGAAGAAGGATGATTTGGTTGAAATAAAGAATGAAATGAACAGGATCTATAAAAAGAAAGGAGAAAGTGAACTGAAGGATGGGTCCTTGGTGCAGATGTTTCCTCCAAAAACTAATTAAAGAGCTTTGGATCAATGGGAGTTTTAGCTCGGAAGATCCTTAATCCCCCACAAAAGTTGTGGTGATGATGCTCTCAACACACTGGTATATGTGAAGATCAACATGTAAGATCTACTGATAGAATTTTTGGTATGAAACATCCTATTGCAGAGATTCACAAAGTGATTGAAGGATGACTATGACCGCACAATTAGGGTTTTTCAGCTTTTTTACCTAACATTATTCATTTTAATCAATGCACTTTAAGTCTTTTAAAAATGATTTTATATGTGTTTTCACATATGAAAAGTTCATTCACAATCGAGCATTTGAAGAGAAGAGCAGAGGAAATTTGAAGAGATTTGAATTTGTTGTGTGAAACTCTACTGAAAGAAAAATTCAAAGGTATTTATCATTTCTTGCTAAAACTCCAATTTCAAAAGTGGTTCACAATGTTTACCCCTCGAGTAATTTATTTCTTGGAATGACCAAGACCTAAGTTCAAGAAACAACCCTTTAAATCCATGGAAACTGAATTCAGAAGGTGCGTTTTCGAGAGTTCCTTATGGTGTAATACATACTAAGGATGTGCAAATGTACATTCATATGAAAATGGAAGATTATGATCACTCAAAGTTGGGATAAATTTGAGTTAATGAGCTCACCAGAGATAATTTTGAGTTGAAATGAAAATTTTGATAGCTTGACAGATAAAAAGTTGGATGTATGGACCAATTTTCCAAACTTTTGTTATGAGAATGCATGGGTCAAGTATGCATTGATAGGAATTCATGATAAAATTATGTGGTTGGATATGTCGCATTTAATCAACAAGCAAGCCATTGAGGCAGTTAGTGGTTTATGTTTTGAAGGACCCATACTACCGATGAAGGCCATGAAGAATGAGATGGTTATGAAGCTCACCAAAGAAAAAATCATCAAGGGTTCCCTCATAGTGAAGAATATAAATGGTCCAACAATTAAATAAGCATCCATGATGATAGGCTACAATATTTACTACACCAATAGAGAGAATTTAGTGTTGGAAACTTCTATTCATACTGCTCACCAGATGGTGAAAGAAGGTTTGGAAATAGATCTATATGAGCTCCTGAGACAACAGTTGATGGAGAATCTTTAGAAGAAAAAAGTGTCTCAGTACCCATTTCAGTATCCTTATCATATGTTTATCTTTTTACTTTCTCATAGAATTTCCTAGTGCAAAGAATGTTGTATGGTTGGATAGTATTCCTATTACAATTCAGATTAGGGATCACTTAAGAAGGTTTGGAAGAATAGAAAATCATGATAGTATGTTGTGGGGTTTCTTTAAGACCTTTCAAGAGAAGATGCAAGAAAGAGAAAGGATTCCAAGAAGTTTTGTTGAAAAATACAAGAAGGATATAACCTTTATGGTTACTAAGGATGAATGCATTATGAAAGCAATGGAACCCAGAACAGTTTGGATTCTAGAAATGGGTTATGAAGTGGTAGAATATGTAATCATAGGTCTTGTAGATCTTATGTTGAGTGAAACAAGAGACCCTACTATAGATAGGTTTGAAACCTGTGAGGATATACCTATTTAAGTGCATCTAAAACACAAATAAAAGGAAATAAATAAAAATTAAGACAAAATGAAGGTAGAATTGGAAGAGATTGTTGGTTCTTCCAAGAGGATTGTGGAAAAGATCAAAGCCCCATATGTGGATCTGTAGGGTACAACAAGCATTATATGGTCCATCAAGAATTCTACTCCCTCTCCATATGTTTTAAAATCCTTCAAAACAAATCTTGTCATTGGTATGAAGAAGAAAGCTACAACCAATGCATCTATTGCACAATAAAATCCTCCACAAAGGAGAAGAAAAGAAAGAGCCACAAGGGAAAGATAATAAAATGTGAGGATGAAGAGGAAATTAAAGAGTAAAAACCTATATTGGTCAGAAAGAATAGAATGTCACAAGCCCCCAAAGAAGAGACCAGTACAAAGAAAGCTAAGATTGGTATTATGGATATAGAGAGCGAAGAAGAAGAATGCATTTTTCATTCAAAAGAGAGAAAAGAGATCTAGTGAAGGAGAAAAGTCTCCTAAGGGCAAGGACAAAAGCAAGAATAAGAAAAAATATCCTTTGGTAAGGGAGCGCAACCCTCTAAAACTAGATGCTTTATTTAATAGTATTGCAAATTTTGGTCTGCTAAAAGAAACTACACAAATGTATCCAAATGAAAACAATGAGAATAAGACCACAATTGAAGAGGCCATTGTAAAATATATGGTTACTTTTGATACCATTCTAAGTGAAATTGAAAGTCAACTTTTGGATGACTTAAAAGGAGTCTTGAGCACAAGAAGACAAGAGGCATTCGATGAGGATGTAAAGATAAGAAATTTTTCTTTCTAGAGGAGATTGGATCTTGTCTCGTTGATGAGGATAGGGAAAGATTGGCATAGGTTTACAATAGGGAATTCAAAACTAAGCAAAGAGTCTACACCCCGATGAGTAGGGATACAGAGGACATAAAAAGGTTGAAGGATGAAACAATGAAAAAGGTTGCAGATCTGGTGAAGCATTTAGACATGTCTCTAAATGATGACTAAAATGAAGCATGATATATCTTCTCCAGAGACCAATGAACCTAAGAATGTAGAACATGAGCTAGTCTTTGGACCTGAGTGCGATTAGGAAGCAATGATAACAAATGATGTCCCTTTGGTTGCATAAAATATTGTTGAAGGAGATAAGAATGATGTTGTCCTGGAGAAGGAAGAAGCATTAGAAAAATACGAATTGTTTGTCCCAGAAGTGGAAAACAATGCAGAGTAGAAGGAAAAAGAAAAATAGGAGAACATAGAAAACTTTGAGGTGCAAAAGAATGAAAACTTTCCTCCTTTATTTGGTGAGTGAAAGGAAGCCTGGTGAACAGAAACAACTTCCTACACTAACATAAGTAGGGGAGAGTTATAAAATTTTCTTTTAATACCTTATTCAATTATAAAAATAGAAACACATACATAGAATAAAATGAAAACCAACAAGAACACATAAAACAAAAAAACACCAAATATACGTGGGGAAAATCCTTTCGGGTAAAAACCCCACCCTCCAAAAGCACAATACTACTGTATTATCTTAAATAAAGATTATAATGCAGCCCCAAGCACAAAGCTTCTTCAACAAGTGTTTTGAAACAAACACATACTATGGAGTGAATCTAGAAACACTTTATTACCTATAAACAAAGCTATGTATTCTACAATGCAAGCACTAGTAGAATTTGGAAAATAAATGACTACGTGACTAGAAATTTTATTCACGACAACTAAAAATGACTAAATTGTAGTCATTTTTTGCAACATAACTATAAATGACTAATTTGATCATCAGGTAAAAACACAGCTATAATTGACTAAATAATTAGTAAGACAAATAAATTAGACAATATGATATTAATGTAGGTAATTAAAAAAATATTTCCAATTGGTAAATTATTGGCAGGAGTGGGTTATATTGTGTGTAGGGTTAATAGCAAATTGGTAAATTGTTGGCTGGAGTGGGGAGTATAGTAGAGTGCAGAATTCGGAAAAGGTAATTCGATGGGGGAGTGGGGAGTACAATTGGTATTATTTGTGCAATGCACCTCTACAAATAGGAGGGTTTTTTAATTATTAATGGGTGATAAAGCTTGTTTGGTGAGGACCTAGAGACTTCTGAAAAGGGGGGAAAGGAATTCAAAGTTTTATGCAATGAATTTGAAGTTGGCGAGGCGCTTTGTAGTGAACTTGAATTTGGGGATGCCCTTTGCAGTGAATTCAGAAGTAATTTGAAACCCTCAATACATTAAATAGTTATTGTATGGCTCCTTATGAAGTTCATGAATGGCTGTAAATTTGAATGTGCCAAGTATGAGTGTTTGTGGATCCTGCTTGAGCATTAATGTATCTATTATATGTATAAATCATGTTTATTTATTTGGTTATTATTTTGTGTCTCATGTTGAATGTTACAACAATAAAAAAAAGTAATCCTTGTGTGTGATGTTGTGATGAAACTGGTGTAAAGCTTTGTGTGTATAAAATGCAGTCATTAGGGTCCTCATAGGCTCTCTTGGCCAAGGGGTAATGGTGAGAGCCATAAGGGCTTGATGACCCATTAATAGTTGGGTGGAAACTGGCTTGCTCTCCCTTTCTTTTGTGTTTTCTTTTCCTTGTGAAAAGGTTTCAAAATTTAGTTGGAGTTTCTCCTTTAAAAGTAATTGACATATTTCATATAGTAGGAAATACTTGTTTCTTCCTATCGTTGCAAGAATCTATATAAAATAACTTTATTCATAGGATTTTGTATACCCCAAGTGTTTGAGGGTTTGATATATTTATGCAAAAGGGTGAAAAGTAGTTGTCTGCTTCAAATGGAAATTCTAAAATCATATGTATGAATGAATGTCATATCAAAGGCTTTCTATGTTGGGTTTGAACTTTTAATTTGGGTCAAGTTCCTCTTTATGTCATTTTATTTTTGGGTTATTCCAGTTGAAATGTTAAAAGAGTGCTTTTAAAATTATTCATGGGGCTTGCAACTATAAATCAAAGACATAGATAGCTAGGGAGAAAGCAATCCTATTGTATTGTATTGGGACAAAAATAAATATACTCCCTTGTGTATCATAAGAGATGAGTTACATAAATAGGAGCGTATCTTGTTATAAGACATTGACTACCATGTAACAATTTGGAGTTCTTCAAATTGTGAAATAATGGGATGCTTTTATTCATTGTATAATCAATACAATGTAGTGACCATATCTTGAAGTTGTCTATTTGTGTTTCATGTTATCATGCATGGGTATGGTATTAATTTCTAATTTTGTAACCAATTCACCAACCTAATCCTTGAGGCTCCTTTTCACTAAGTCATCATGGCATGGGTAGTGCATGTACATCATAATTAGTTTGTTATTGGTTGGTGTAACTTATAGTAGTTACATAGGAAACTGAGTACCAAAACCATACAGGCAATTCTAATTTTAGTAGACTATTTTTTCATTAGTTTCCTCTATGCATTTTGGAGCATATGGGATTGAACTTGTAACATGCATCCAAATTTCAATTCCTTTGATCACTTTTCCATTAAACCAAAGGCTCGTGTCCCTAGCCTAGACCTCAATGCTTTGGTAACATCATGTGCAAGCCTAATTTACTAATTGCATGGAATCCTAGAAGATGGTCTCATATGGCATAGTTGAAAGTTATGCTAGTTCATCAAATCAATGTGGTCACCAAGCTATTTTAATTGATACTATATGTCCAAACATGGGAGTATATCAATTGTTAGAACAAGTCATCTTATCTCAACATGCTAATAATTTATGCTAGTAAGTAATGCTCAAAGTTACCACAAAGAATTCATTAGCCTATTTGTTAGTGTTTGTGTATTCATTAACATTGACAAGATTGCCATATGTTTAAGTGCTTGTGGTTCATCAATAAAACAAGCATAAATTTCATGTTCCATTGCTAAAGAATTTTGTTAATTATCATCTAGATAAGGAAGGCCCTCAATAAAACATGGATAAAAATAACATTTGTTTATTTCCAATCACCATGGTGTTATTTTATGCACATTATAGATGATATGTAAATTGAACATAAGTCTAGATGATCAACAAGATTTTTAGAATTACAACATGCTCCTATAAATGCAAACAAATAGTACACCAACACCCCAAAGTTTCCTTATCTTTGTGTATTACAATTTGACCATTATTGTTTTTTTAAAGTGCAATGGATATTTTTTATATTAGAAATATAAATGGTAAGGTGCTACTAATAGATAGTTTGAAACATATACTTTTAATCTCTGCCTCTTGCACATGGGAAAAAAAATGAGGGAAAAGTAGTTGCTATGTTTCCTACTAATTAGCCATTTATAGATGAGAATCCTACAAGTAAAAATGCACAAAACTGACCACAAAGATTTATGTAGAGGCGGAACATATGATTTTGTAGAGTGATGCCCAACTATATTTATTGAATTTGAATTGCTACAAAGTGATCAGTATCTTGTAGAGTGCTCTAATTCTAATTATGTAGAGTGCTCTAATTCTAATTCTGTAGAGTGCTCTGTATCCTAATTCTGTGAAGTGCTTTGAATTTTGAGTAAGTGTTGAAGAGTGTTGAAGAGAATGAGTTTACATGTATTAGATCCTAAGTAAGATAAAAAATTTCAAATTTCTATTTTTTTCTTGAAATAGGAAACTAAATTAATACATATGATGAAGAGTTGCAGGTTGACTATGGATCAATACCATGAATATGATGAGAGAGTAGCTGATGAGAGGGACATAGATGTTCATGTAATGATTATCTTGCTGGAAAGGTGAAAAAAAGAAATGTGATTTATTGACATATGATAAGATATGGGCATAGTGGTATAAGCCCTTGGGATTACAATTATTATGGAGATATGATAGAATTGCAGAGTGTGAGAGATGAAGAGGCAACAAACATAGATGAAGTGGCACCAAACATAGATGAAGAGGCAACACTATTAGATGAAGGGTTTGAAGTTGATAGAATGTTGAATGAGGGTCTAAATGATGATTGGTCCAAGTCAATGAAGGATTCTTTAAAGCCTGTGTATACTAATTGCAAGTTAAGTCATTTGACAACAATCCTTCAAATTCTTAACTTGCAAGTGGTGCTTGGTTGGAAAAATGAGAGTGTAGATTAGTTATTGGCATTATTAAGTTCGTTGTTACCACTTGACTCCACATTGCCAACAAAACAAAGTCAATGTAAAAAAAATAACTAAGCTAGGCTTACGGTATGAAAAAATCCACATGTGTAAATGGTTGTGTATTATTTCACAATAATCTTGCAAGTGAGAGTGAATGTTTAAAATTTCATGAAGAGAGGTACAAACAAGGGTTGAAATCAGTTGTGGTTCCTAGAAATGTTCTTCGCCACTTTTCGATAATCCCACAATTACTTCGAATGTATAGGTGCAGAGACATTGTTGAACTTATGCAATGACTTACCCAAAATAAGAGCACTGATGGAAAACAACGACATGTGTCTGATTCTAAGACGTGGATGAAATTTGATAACAAATGGCCTGATTTTTCTCAAGATCCTCATAATATAAGGTTGTGTTTGGCTCTAGATGGGTGAACAAATTCTCAAATCAAAGTAATAAATGGTCAACTTGGCCAGTATTTTTAATAAATTATAACTTTCCTCCATGGTTAGCAACTAAACCATTTTTTTTAATGCTATCACTGATTATACCAAGAAAGAAAAGTGTGACTTTAGATACAATCGATGCTTATCTAGAGCCATTATATGATGAGCTAATGGAATTGTGGAAAGGAATTAAAGAAATTCAATCTTTAAGGGATGGCCATTCAGTTAAATTCACTTTAAGATCTTTCTTATTGTTTATGATTCGTGATCTTCCTACATATGGCACATTGTTTGGTCTCACTATTCATGGATACCATGGATGTTTTGCTTGCAACTTTAAAGATTTTGTGAGGCACTCAAGAAGTTCGTGTAAGTGTATTTATTGTGGAAATTGTGCTTACCTTAAAATGGATCATCCATATCATCGATAAAAAACATGCTTCAATCGTCAAGAAGAGAATCGTGAAGCACCATTGCTAATAAAGAGTGATTACATTGTTGAGAATGGACAAAAAAGAATGTCATTTGTAATTGAAAATGATGGGATTGTTGGTAGTAGATATGATCCATGTAATGAAAGTGGTGTAAAATGGTTGTGCATATTCTATAAGTTACCATACTTTAAGGATATAGCAATTAGGCATATTGTTGACTTTATGCATACTGAGAAAAATATAGCTTATGCTATTATAGAAACTCTTTTTGGTGATTTTGATACTATTTCATCACATGAAGAATTTCGAGAACTAAAGATTCATTGAAATATTTGGGTTGAAAAATATGATGATGAAAAATATAGAAAACCTAGTGCTCCTTATGTCTGGATAAAGGAACAACGTGCACAATTCTTACATTTGATGTCTCAAACTCGCTTTCCCACTAGATATGTAAGTAGTAGTATTAGAAGCCAAACTGGCATTAATAGCTTAAGAGGCCTCAAGAACCATGACTATCATGTCATTATCGATAATATTTTACCTATTGTGATAAATATATCAAGTTTGGCAAAGGGGCCAAGATTGGAAATTATAAGGTTAGGCCTAATATTAAAGAGAATGATTTTACATGTATTAGATCCTTAAAACTTTGACAGTTTGAGGGAGGGGGTTGTTGAAGTCCTTTGTCTATTGGAATGGGAATTTCCACCAACAATCTAACATTTCTATGCATCTTTTGTTACATCTAGAATATGAAATAGAGCATTGTAGCCTAGTAAGAATGAGATGGATGTATCCTATAGAACGATATATGAAGGTTTTGAAAAAAATGTTCATACGAGGGAAAAACCAAAAGGTAGCATGTCTGGGGGATATTCAATGCAAGAGGCCATGGGATTTTGCATAGAATATATGAAGGATTTTAAAATTTTCAATCAACATGTATGGGATGATGACATAGATGAGAGAGTTGTAGGTGAAGTATTAGAAGGAAATAGATGTTGCTTCAAGCTATCACATCAAGAAAGAAGTGTGATACATGCTTATATTCTTCAAAACACATCTTCATTTGATAAGTGGTGCAGGTAAAAAAAATTACACAATAATTTATTTACTCAATTGCATTTACACATTTATATTATTAATCTTACTATTTGTACGTTAATATTATATGTAAAAATATGAAGAAGAGAATCAAACTTGGATGCAACATCAACCTCAAAAGTGCAAACGTCGTGATTTGATTGGAGGCGATTCTTTTCCAAAATTTGAAGAATGGATTACTAATGCAGTTAGTGATGCAAAAGAAGAAGGTCAAGATATAACAACAGAGGAAAGTGAGCTTTCACAATCTCCACATTTATGGGCTATGTGTTTTAGTGGAATGTGGGCCTATGGTAGTCATTTAAGAGTGGAAGAAAAAGATAAAGGATAGACAAATTGTGATTGTGTTGTTAGTACTAAATTTCTTCATGAAAGTAAGAAGAAATTTTATGTTGGATTCATCCAAGAAATTATTCAACTGGATTTTGGTGAGAAAATAGTCCTATATTATTAAAATGTAAGTGGATTTGACCATCCACAATACAATTTGATGATTATGGATTTGTATGCACAAATACACAACAATTTTTATCAAAGATGGATGAGTCATATGTTTCCCATATTCAAATTAACCATTCATTTCTAATTGATGATGTAAGAATCCTAGGATCATTGTATTCCATTCAAACAAAGTCTCATTTGAAAGAAAAATTCATGGAAGTTGTCGATATAATGCTTGATGGGAAATATGTTAGTTTACAAGAAACATTCAAAGAAGTGGATGCAGATGATGATGGAGTGTTTGAAGAAGAGATTTTGATTACCAAAGAAGAGATTGGGAGAGAGAATGTATTGCATGTCACATATGAGGATGAGGAAGAAAATCAAGTAGATGCAGACACGAGTGATTAGGATTCTGATCTTGTTGGCAATGCAAATGATTATGATGATGTTTTGTCACCTTAACTAGCTTGTCACCTTAACTTGTAAGCTTGTCACCTAAACTTTGGTTATATGTATGGTGTAATTTATTATTGAATGTAATAAAGATATGAGTATAGGTGTGCTTATTCACTATTGTTTTATTGATATATTTTTTAATGTAATCATCATTATTCTATTGGTACATTGTATACAAAACCTGAGATGTTCACTACTGATTTGAAGTGCATTTAAAGTTAGGCTCAATAATTCTTCTTAGTTTTCTTACTTTGGTTGAAATTAATTTTGTTTAGTTAGAATATAATTTCTTGTATGTCCTATATGTTTTTTAGATGCTATACTTTTCTAACTTCTCTAGAACTGCTAGATATGAAAAGATGCAAGCAAAGTCTAAAGGTATCAAATAATGCAACAAGATACCTATGAAAGTAAATAACTCTTTAAAATCCTAGCAATAAATTGTAGTCATTTCTCTAATATTTGGATAGCTTTAGTTTTTAATACAACTTCTAGCCTCCACATGCATTGAATATGCTTGTGTGAAGGAAACAATAATGAACATCTATGATTTAATAATGCATATAAATATCTTAACATTAGGTATGAATGACACTGGAAATCTCCATACAATTCCAAAGATTTAAGAAATCATCATATATGCTTAAATAAGATGTTTCTAGCACCTTTACATTCATAAAAATCCATTACTGCACCCCTATGGGAGTAGTTGTTCAGTTATAAAGGCCCTTAGTGGTATGGCGGGGTAGAAAATAAAATGTAATCATATACCGCTATACCACGGTAGTCATACAAGATGTGTGTGGGATGTAGTGACAAGTATCTTGAGTATAGAAGTATATTGCTACCCCACGACAAGCAATGACTATAAAAAATAAAAATTGTGGTATGGCAGTATGATCTCAACTTAACTATCAAAGCTTAACCAGTTGTCTCATAGTCAACAAACAATGACATTAAAATAACATGTGTCATGATGGTGTTAAGTTATGTAACCCGCTATCCCACGATCAACAATCTGTAAAGCAAAAGTAAGTGTGCAGTATGGTGCTATGAAGCTATATAACCCACCACCCCATGATAAACATATTTTAAAATTAAAAGGGACTTACGTGATATAAGGATGTATAACCTATTGTCCTATAGTGAACAAACTACACCATAAAATAAGTGTGTGGTATGGCAGTATGAGAATTGCAGTCTCGTAGTAGAAAAGTGATAACATAAATAAATCCTACGGTATAGTGGGATAGCCAAAATGAGTATATTACATGACACTGCCATCTCACAATTTGGTTAAGAGAAGTGATGGTGGTATAGGTTGGAAAAAACATTTATGTCAACTATGACAGTAATTATTTGATTATCATGAACCATTTGATCTTCTAATATCAACAACATATATATTCAAAATTGAAATGGGGAAAATTGTGAAATATTTTGAATGAAGTAGACGTTAATGTTGAAATGAATGAGTTTAGAAGCAATTATATCTAGGATTCGATGCCATTTTTTGTAATCATTTGCAAAAGGATCATCATACTAGGAGCTAAGGATTTTTAGGAAGAAAAGCTCTGCAACTACTATATCACTAGGTAAGTGCATGAACACTCTTCATAAGCAATTCTAAAGCATTTGGTCGACTAGGATATGCAATTAAGGGTTTAGAAAATTCAAAAGGAAGTAAAAATTTTACACCATGCCACCTAAGAAGAGTAAACCTGTGAGTAAGAAGGAAGAACCCAAGGTGAAGAAAAGGCCTTTGCAACAATCCATACTAGAAATTTTACCTAATTCAACAGATAGAGGATTTAAGAAAGTGTTTAGAGACATAGCTCATGGGTGTTGATATGCAATCATTCCCATCTCTGGGTGGGATTTGTTTTGTTATTTTTATGATAAAAGAGATGGAAAAATCCCATTGTCGAACCCTTGGACTCTAGACCTAGCCAAGCTAGAAGTCTTGAATATCTTTTTAGATGTTGAATTCATTAGACTATTGGCACAAAACTATCATCCAACCACTAGAACCATAAGGATGACGGATGGTTCACCATTGGTGGTATAACCAAATTTGCCATTGTAGAGTGTTTCAACTTGAATAAAAAATCCCTTGCTAAAATTGAATTGCAAAAAAGTGAGGAGTACAATAGGTTGAGGAAAACTTATAGGAGTGATGAACTCCCTATGCACATGAGGAAGGGTGAAAATAAAAAAAGAATAACTATATCCTCTTCCTACATTGAGCCATTTCTTGTAGAATATTTTCAAATATATTTTAAGAGAACCTATTTTTCCTTGTGTCAAATTCTTGGAATGGATGCTCAAAAGAAGATTCCAATTGGCCTAATGATGATGGCCATGAGGATCCAAAACCCTTAGACAAATATTGAGTATAATTTTGCTTCATTCATTAAGAGAGCATTGCATGAAGGATTTTTGGAAGAGAAGATAAAGCCCCCATCATGTTTAGATGTTACTCTTTGTTGTGTCACCTAATTCTATATTAAAACAATGATAAATGGACTAAGATAATGTGTTTGGGAATGGTTGATCACCATGGTGATCAGTTTCCTGTTCAAAATTGGTGTTATATATGGGATAGTAAATGCAAGAGGAGCAACTATGTGATTTTTCATGATGATTTTGTAGTAAGAATTATGTTTGTGCTTGGTCATAAATCACCAAGGTTACATACATTAATGCTACAACTGTTAAGACCCTTGGCATTGAGGCCAGAGCAAGGGCATACCCACAGCATTGGTGATTGCTTCTTTTTTCCAGATGTTACAGTAATAAGAGTATAAGGATGTTCCCAAGCCCCACATATTTTTCCCAAGTTTGTTCCTCTCTGATTGGATTTCTTAGATTTTATATCGCAAATGTTATGGATGGAGAAGGAGGTCATGCATAAACAAAAGAAAGGCACATTCTTGCCTAATTTGATTGTATATGAATAATTTTTTGTTGGATCTAATACTCTTGAGGAGTTGCAACATTATTTGAAAACAAGATATTCTTTGGAGTCTAGGGGAGAAAGGGTCTTTAACCCCGAAGGCCACATGAATTTTGTGAGGAAAAAAATCCTCACTAAGGTTGGGATCACCCATGATGTTGATTACGAGGAGGATGTGATAATAAACTACTTGACTCTCCAAGAAGTATTTCAGAGGAGAAGAAAATGGGCGATATTAACAAAAGTAGAGGACGAAAAATATTGATCTCTTGGGATTTTATATAGATTAAACATTAGAACCCGTCAAGAGGATCAACCTAATGATTGATGATTTTGAGAAATTATACATGGTAAATCAAGAATAGAGTTGGAGAAGCCCACCAAATTCCCTACCAAAAGACCAAGTGGAGTTGTAATCTTTGAGCCCCCTCCAGACACTACTTCAATGCAATATGCTTCTCTAGAATCACCTCTAGAGAAATCAAGGCCCAAGAGAAAAAGGGTATAGAAGCAAAATCCCCTTGTATCATATGAGATAAACAAAGAGGTTGGAGATATAGAGGAGGTGTCCAGTGTGCTAGGGCACTTAAAAGATGATGTTGAAGTCAATCAACCACTCCAAAAGCATGAAACTAAAGCACACAAGCTAGAGGCAAGGGTGGATATGTATACACAGGGTGAGCAGGAGATGCATGATGATGAAAGAATGATTGCAACCCTCATATTCATGGAGGATGATGAATTTATCAACACCAAAAAATTCAAATACTTTTGGATTAAAATGAAAATGAAAGAGTTTGATAGAGTTGAGATAAACAAGATGGGTGTTGAGGAATATTAGCATGATCAAATTGTGGCCCAAAATTTTAATGAATTGAGGATAAATGATGTTGACATTAGTCCACAAGAAACTAGGAAAATGATGTTGAAAAGAAATATATTGATTATACCTGGGATGGATTTGAAAAGGATGTTCCTACTTGATCAAATAAGAAATCAAGAAGACCCCATGTTAATGGATGAGTTTGATTCAAAAGAAGGCATGAGAGAGATAGGATATAATCCAAGAATTGAGACCTTAGCCTTTTGGGCTAAGCAGAAAAATACAAAGAATCTAAAATTGTTGGACATTGTGCAAGAAATGAGAGGGAGTTCAATGGTCAAGACCCTCAAAGATACCTCGGCCTTAGAAGTAGCTGCCATGGCTATACATTATGCTATGTTCATCTGAGCAACTGTCAAGAGTTTGGAGAATAAAATTGCAGAATATGAAAAAGAACAAACATATATGAATAATGAAGTGAATAGGTTGTTTATAGAGAATTTGAAGCTAAAGCAGTAACTGAAAGGGTAGGCCCTTCTCAAAGTATTGAAATGGTAGTGTATTGGCCCTCAACCCAAAAGAATGATGCTATTTCCACTAATCAAATAGAGGCCTTGAAGCAAGAAATAGAAAACTTAAAGAAGTGCAATGAGGAGACCAAAGTAAGGAAACAAATCTATGGTGCATTAGAAAAAGTCTTGGAGCACATAATCAAGATGGTGATAGACAAGGCATAAAATGTGCATGAATGTTATACTTCCTTGTCCCAAGTAGTAGAACAGATGAAAGCCCATGCTCTCATTTTGGATCCTTTGTTTAAGAAATGGAAACTCATCCATCATACACTGAGCACATTGTGCAAGGTCTTACAAAGAAGTGTGGATGCACCTGAAACTTTAAAGCCCACTGAGAGGATGGTGAAATTGGTGATTGATGAGTCCCAGTATGTTTCAGGGGAGAGCTAGAAGATCACTACAAGAATAGAATCTTTCCATACAATCAAACAGTGGTTTGTGCCTAGGATTCTTAGAGAAGATGATTAGTTAAAACATTTCACTAGTTAGAAAAGTAAGTTCAAACAAGTAGTCCCAAATTGAATTTCTCATTTACAACAAGATCATGATATAAATGTCCATAGTTTTAATTTGATGTTAGATGAGATGATTGCACTGGATAATGGATACTCAAATTTTATTGCAGAAACTAGAGGATTGTTAGACAACAAATGGAGAAGTCACCTTTCCAACATATCAAAGATCTAGGAATATAAATGGCCTAATGACTATACAATGTTTGAATGGGAGCAAATATATCTGGCTCCCCTAGAAGAATAGGCCTGGTGTCAGAAATTGTGAAGTATTGAGCATTGAAGATGCTATCATGGAGAGAGGACCTTTCCAGATCTGAATAATCATGGGTACCTTACAATGACTGATGAACTTTGGTGTCTTGCGAGTGCTCTGGACTTCAACATCTAATGATTTCTCTTCATTTCTTATATTTCATTACTTTTATGTAACCACGTGTAAATAATGATAATTAAGACCTTTTAATTTAGGTAACTAAAAATATATTTTTTGAAATGAAATGGTCTGAAGCTTGCCACTTCCCTTATCTATCTATAAAAGGAAAACCAAGACCAAATAAAAAAATAATTAGTAGTAGGATAATTTTTTGAAGAGAAAAGACTTCTAATACATATTGCAAAATCATTTTGAAGTAGATCAATGGAGAAGAATTTATAATTTGGTGGCTAAACTTTTGGTTTTAGTTGTTTGCTGATATTATTGAATATGATTGTGTGGTTGTCTCCAGTTTGATTTTTCTTTGTTATTAAAATCAAGTGTATCAAGTATATGTTTGGTTTGCCAAGGAATATTTGTTTTTTCTGTGTGATTTATACATTATTGTTTATTTGGACCTCAGGAAATGCGGAAAAATAATTTAAGGCACAAATTAGATGATAGTGATCATAATGTTGAAATTTCAGTGACAACTTATGAGCACTTTCATAGAGAAAAAGTGTCCAAGAATAATGAATATTTATCACATCTTGGTTTGACAAATAGGAAAGTTGTAAATCCACTAAGTAGTATATTATTTGTTTAATAGTGTTTAATGAAATTTAATAGGCAAGAGCTTTATGTATATAAGACATAATATGATATTTTTTTGTTTTATAGGCAAGAAAAAGAGTGCAAAGAAAATGCAAAGAAAAAACAAAAGGAAATAAAAGATAAAGTGTCGCCAACTCGTAGAAGGCAACACATTTGTGATTCAACAAATGTAGTAGGTGAAAAAAATAGTTTTGATGATGTGTAGCTTGATATAACACATGGTGATGTGCATCTTGATATAGCACATGGTGATGTGCAACATCATGGTGATCTCTTAGCACAAAGTCTAAGAGAGATTATTGAAAAACATGAGAGAAAAGGAATAGTAAGTCTGCTGATGATTTATTCAAGATTAAAGGATGTGTTTGAAGTGAAATCAGCAGAGACCGATACTGATCTACCTACTCACACCACACTTGATGTGGCAAAGGAGCATGCAATTTCGGTAAATGAAAGTCATGAAGAGAGACCTCTTGCATCTGGTGTGCCTCAAAGTGCACCTATTGCATCTACAACTTTTGATGGAACTAGTGGATTAGCCAAAAATATTGGTAGTGGTTTAATAGAAGATGTGTCTTCTTTTTTCAAAAGACAAAGATTGAGTCAAGATTTGTACAGATCTACAAAGAGGAATGCAAAATAAAGAAAATTAGAAGGAAAGAAGCCATTCTTGGTTGAGGTATTGAGAGATGGTGAGCCCATTGGGCCAAATGCTGCAAGGTGGGTCTCCAAGTTGGGTGTAAGATGTAGGGCCCATTTGGATATTTGCAAATTAAATTTTGTAGAGCAAGATCCATGAAGTGTGGAAAATGTTATACAAGAAATGGAAAATGCTTTTGAGACTATTGGTGGAAAAATCTCTAGAAAATATTACAAGAAAAAGATGAGACTTTTGATGAACAATTTTAGATACAAATGCAAAAAAAAAATCATGGAGGGAAAAGAGACGCTAGACTCCACTCTATCTCCCAAATAGTCGGAGGAATTGAAAGAAAGTATGCATTCTGAAGAATATTTGAAAAAGAGTAACAAAGGAAAGAGAGCAAGAGATAATGTGATAGCTGGATATACATTTGGCTGAGGTGGTTTGCAAGCCAAAATGGAAAAAAATGAAGTGTATGGCTATTTGGTTCAATTTACGTTGTGCTATTTATTTTGATTTTTTATTGAACTAACTATATGTCGAAATTGATATTGTATTTTAGGTGGAAAACAATAATAGAGAAGCATGTGCAAAAGATATTGTCAATTATATCGCAACACTAGATCCTTGTAAATCTAAGAGTAGGATGAAGTGGAAATCTAGTTCGTCAATAAATAATTCATAGCCATCTAAAAAATGCCCAATAAGAGCCTCTCCATATCATGTCAACTCAAATGAAGGGCACCAACATGTAATGAGTTGCATATATGGTCTCACTGAGAAAGTTTCGCAGTTGGTTGCCTTTGTTAAGGCTATAGTTTTTGCATGGAATGAGCATAATTCCATGGATTCAGATGAGGTAAGATGCTCTATTGATCTCATTTCTTCTTGTTTGGAAATTCTATATACAAATGCCTCTTAATATGCAGATTAAAATCTAAGCGTAGGAGAATCCAACCTAATTTCTTTATTGTTGGAGTAATCGAGAAAAAATTCTTTTGGATAAATTTATAGCTTGCATTCTTTACTTGACTATTGAATGCTTTGTATATTTTTTTGCATGATGGTTAAACCACATGTAGAGAAATTTTGTCAAAGCAACATGAAAATTAAAACACCTTGATGTCAACAAAGCTGCCAATATTGATAGTGATCATGATGAACTAGAAAAGAATGTGCAACACAATCATATTTTTCTTGAAGTTGAGGTAATATAATAGATTTTTTCAGTTATCTGTCCCAATTTTTTGCCATTCTTCATGCTTAAAATGTTCTTTTGGACAAAAAATTATAGCTTTTGCATTCTTTAAGTTGTAAGTTAATTTGTCCCAATATTTTGTCATTCTTCTTTTGGAAAAAAAATGTATAGCTTTTGCATTCTTTAAGTTGTAAGCTAATTTTTCCCAATGTTTTGTCATTCTTTGAATGCTTAAAATGTTCTTTTGGAAAAAAAAGTATAGCTTTTGCATTCTTTACTTGACTTGTATTAATTTTTGCATGATGATTAAACCACATGTAAAACAATTATATGAAAGCAGAATGAAAAGAAAAAGGCCCTATCAATAGAGCTCTCTACAAAGGTGCACAACTTCATGTCAATGTTGATAGTGATTATGTTGAACTCGACGAGCATGTGCATGATATTCATAGTAGTAGTGTTGTTGAGCTCGAGGTGAGTGCTATGAAACAACATGCAAGTAAGTATGGTTGTTTTATTATGTAAATAAGGGTAATCATTACCTATGTGATAAAAGTTGGTTATAATAGTAGTGAAGGGTAATTAGCTATTATACATAGATTATGGAAATAAGGGAGAACATATAACTTACATATGGACACCTTCTGTATCTAACATCCATTCCATATCAAATAGTGGGAAGTTAATTTTTGGTTAATATGTCAGGTGCACGGTTTCAGGTTTCCTATCATCATTTTCTAGTTTCTTATAAATATTTATCAAATGGTTATCTATGTTATCGAATGTTTTATATCTCAATATAATGTGTTTTTTTTTTTTGTTTTTGCAGAAATGTATTGATAAACTCCAAGAAGGGGATAACGTTGTGGTGTTGGATCTATTTGATGGTGTTGTTGTGGGCATTGGGCGGATTCACTCACTATCTATTGTACATGGATTTGAATTGAAAGGAACAGGAGATACAAATGTAAATATTTTAAAGGTAATAAGTAACATACCCCTTGCTTATGAAGATAAAATAGATGGAATTTCCTTTTTGAAAGAGAAGGAAGGAACCTTCACATGGTGGCCACTAAAATATTTGCAAAAAATGACATAGTTGATGTTTATCATGTACTAGTTGTTAGATAGCTTGGCCCACTACTTTATGTAGTAGTTTGAATGTGTTGTTCAGGGATCTTTATCATGGTGTATTTGCAAGAGTTGGAAACTCTTAGACTTTAAAATTTTTTATTATTATTATATATATATATATGAACATCTTAGAGTTCATCAAAATTGCATTATAATTTTTTATTGCAGATTACCTTTTTTTATCATGATGTTGAATCAATCTTTTAACTTCTAGCATGTTGTAACTTGTTTGTATATGTAATATTTTTATTTGCTTTTATGTTTTAATTCAAGTTTAATAATATTTTATTTCTACATTATACAATTTATGGTATTTAATAGAGTATTCATATCATATAAATGAAAATTTACTACTAAACTAGTAGTAAATATAATGATTATGCAATTAATAAACAATGTATCAATATACTACTAGTTGACAGAAATCAGTGAACAAAAACAATTAAATAAACTACCAAATGACGACAACCAAAAATTAAAATGACTAAATTTACTACCAATTAATGGAAATCATTCAATTAAAATGACTAAATATACTACCAATTGACAGAAATCGGTGACTAAATATATGACTAGTTGATGAAAAAGTAATGATTAAAATGACCAAATCAATGACTAAATTAACAACTAAATATTCTACCAAATTGATCAATCAAAACAACTAATAAATGACTAAAATTGGTTTAGTTATAAATTTGGTCGCATTATAAATGACCAGCAATAAACTACTAATGGTCATGTGACCAAGCTTAGTCATTTATATGTAATTTTTAGTAGTGTTT
Organism: Sequoia sempervirens; assembly: GCA_007258455.2. NCBI lineage: Eukaryota > Viridiplantae > Streptophyta > Pinopsida > Cupressales > Cupressaceae > Sequoia > Sequoia sempervirens. Next base: position 92,968,317 of record VDFB02026320.1, on the reverse strand, counting down.
TTAATCATTTATTATTGTTTTTCTACTAGTGAAGGCATCCAATATATAGAAAGATGCAAGCAAGAAGAAGCATCTAGAAGAGGATGGGTGTCTAAATCCACATGGAACAATCTTCCACGCCATAACATGCATTTGGACACATGTAGCATATTCACTTACACCCCTTACAATTGCCATAACATGCAAATATTCCTTCATCAAGGTTGGGCACCCAAAATATGTGGAAAATAGGCTATGATAGATGTCTTACATATCTTATAGCTATCATAGAATCTGCCATAACTGGGAAAACTTATAGGTGTAAGAGAATATGTCATAACTGACCAAGAATACCCAATTCTCTTACAACCTGTCATAACCCAACTTGGCGCCAACTTTCTCCATGCAAAGAGATGCCTTATGACACATCATATAATCTATCATAAGTTGTCATAACTTGTCATAGGTCCAAGATTCCAAAGTGAGATTCCTACCTCCACTTGGGATGATGATGTGTCATCTAGTCATCTCCAACGGGGATGCCACCCATCCAGTGGGTCCCAATTGATGACAAGACAATGTAGGAAATTAAATAATATACAATAATACATTAATACATTAAATTAATCAATATTAGGACTCTAAAGTTGAGACACCATAATCCCAAAATTCTCCCACTTGTCGAAGACCTACCAAGAGTCATATGAAATCATCTACTTAGGGCCCCAAGGCCCATGAAATAAGAACACCATTTGAACTTCTTTGTGCTTACTGGTTTCGTTAGTGCATCTGAAACATTCACCAAAGTTTCAATCTTTTCCAATTTCACCTTTCCATATTCTACCATATCATGAACAAACTAATATTGAACATCAATGTGCTTTGTTTTGGCATGGAAGGTAGGATTCTTTAGTAGAAAAATTGCACTTTGACTATCGTAACAAACAATAATTTTCCCTGCATCTAAACCAATATCAAAAAATAATCTTTTAAGCCAAATGGCTTCCTTACAAGCATGAGTGGTCATCATATACTCTACCTTTGTCATGGATTATGTGACTATAGCCTGTCGCTTACTCATTCAACTGATAACACCACCAAACATTATAAACATGTAACCATTGGTGGATCTTTTGTTGTCAATGTCACCTACCCAATCTAAATCTACATATCCATGAATACTCACAAAATGCTAAGGTCTAGTAGGATAACCATGAAAACATAAGGCATACTCGAAAGTACCTCGTAAATATCTGAACACTCTCTTAACTGCATCCTAATGGACTTGTCCAAGATTAGCCATAAAATGGCTAAGGACTCGCACTACTTAGGAAATGTTTGGTCTCATACACACCATCTTATACATCAGACTTCCAACTGCACTTGCATATGGTACTTTAGTAATGTCCTCCATCTCAATAGGAGATTTTGGACAATCATTCACAAAAAGCTTCATCCTTGCATCACAAGAACAACTAACTATCTGTAATCTACCATATTGAATCTCTCCAACACTAAGTTCAAATACTTGCTCTAGCTTAACCAAAGCTTTCTATTAGCTCTATCTCTCGTGATCTCCATTCCCAGAATGTACCTAGTTGTACCTAGGTATTTCATTTCAAATTGTGCTGACAAATGAAACTTCAAATCTGAAATCATACTTTTACCATTCCCAATTAACAACATATCATCTATGTATAAAACAATAATGAGAATAGAATGATTGTCAGATTTATAATATACACAATGGTCAGATTTAGATCTCTGAAATCTCAATGACAACACATAGGTATCAAACTTATGGTACCACATTCTAGGAGACTATTTCAAACAATAATGAGACTTCTTTAGTTTGCAAACTAAATTTTCTTTACTTTTTTCAACAAAATGCTCTAACTGTGAAATGTAAATCTCTTCCTCCAAGTCACCATGAAGGAATGCCATCTTCACATCCATCTATTCCACTTCTAAGTCATATGCTACTGCAAGTGATAATATGAACCAGATAGATGTCAACTTCAGAATAGGAGAGAATATCTCCCCATAATCAATTCCCTCCACCTATGAAAACCCCTTAGTGACCATGCCTTATAGTTCTCAACACTGCCATTAGGACCACACTTCTTCTTGAAAACCTATTTACAACCAAAAGGTTTACGTCCAATAGGAAAAGGCACTAGATCCTAAGTCTTATTTTTCTTTAATGCAACCATCTCCTCGTCCATGGATTTTCTCCAAGAATCAGTGTCACTTGTACCCATAGCCTCTCTAATAGTTCTAGGCTCATTAGTGTTAGAAATCAAAGAAAAAATACAACTAGAATCTGATAGTGAATAACCAAAACTTTATAGTTGTCGCCTAACTGGCGTATACCTCCTCAAAGGCTAAAATTGATATTCTTTTTCTTGTTCAAAACTTTCAAAGTTGCTTGAGATCTCCTCATCATCAGGTCCAACAAGAGTGCATAGTTCATCTTTCTTCAGAGTAGGTGGAATTTGAACTACCTCCTTTTATTTCTCCTCTTTCTCTAGTTGTAACTCAACAGTGGAAGGTTTCATCTCTCTAAAACTCACACTTCTACTATACATAACCTTTTGAGCTTCTAGATCCCAAAGATTGTACCCTTTCACACCGACACCATAGTTGATAAAGATACACTTAAATGCCTTGTTCTCCAATTTTGATCTCTTCTCAATTAGAACATGAGAATAAGCTTCACAACCAAATACTCTAAGATGTCTCATCAAAGGATTTTTACCAAACCACACCTCCATGGGTGACTTTCCAACAAGCACTTCAACCCAAAACTTTTGTTCAAGGCTAACACCACTCAACATACTCCTAGCCCTCTCCATCAACATTTTGTTCATCCTCTCTACAACTCCATTTTGTTGTGGAGTTTAGGGAGTTGTCTTATGTCTCTTAATCCTATGCTCTTTATAGAACTTGGAAAACTCTATGGAATAAAACTCACCACCATTGTCAGTCCTCAAACACTTAATCTTTCTACTAGTCTGATTTTCTACCAAGGCCTTAAACTCCTTAAATCGACTAAAGACTTCAACTTTACTTTTGAGAAAATAAACAAATGTCCTCCTACTATAGTCATCTATGAACGTAACAAAATATATAGATTTTGATAATGAAGGAAAATTCAATGGACCAAAAACATCTAAATGAACATAGCCTAAAACCCTAGAAGACTTATGAGAACTAGAGTAAAAAGAAACACAATGTTGTTTTCCATAAGCATAATGTTTTCAAAAGTCAAACTCGAGATTACAATCGTCAAGGCCTTCAACAAGGATCTTATTTTTTAGGGTTCTAATACCCTTCTCACCAATATGACCAAGTCGATGCCATAACACTATCTTCTCTGCAGGAAGCTTCATTTCCATGGAATGAGCACCCTCAGGTACCCAAAATGCATGACCATCAGATGTAGCTGCAAAACACTTCTTCACTGCATGATCTGATGGTGAGGATGAAGAATCCAAAGGTCTCTTCTTCAGTACATTATAAGAACTATTGCACTATATTGTGCATGCATCCAACTTGTACAAAGTGCCAACATGAACACCCTTGGCGAACACCATAGCTCCTCTTGTCATCTTGAATCCTCCACCAGAGAAAACAACTTGCACTCTCGAATCATTCAGTTTACTTATAGAAAGCGGGTTTTGTGCCAAACCCGGGATATGCATGACACCATCAATTCCCTTCACTTGTCTGTTAGGAAATATAATTTTGACTCTTCCACATCCAACGATCTTTAGGTGAGAGTCATCACCTAGGTACACCTTCCTGCCATTGTACTCTTCATACTTCAAAAACCAATCTCTGTGAGAGGTCATGTGAAAGGATGCACCTAAATCTATCAACCACACATCTTCCAATACATGGGTTGCCAAGGCTGCAATAAATACTTCTCCTTCATGTTGGGATGATTTTTCAGATTTAGAATTAGAGAAAGATTTGTTTCTCTTCTTCTTCTCCTTCTTGCAATATTTTTGAAAGTGACCAGTTTCGCCACAGTTCCAACATTTTTCCTTTGACTTCTTACCAGGATACTTAGATCTCCCCAAAGACTTTGACTTAGATTTCTTGTCCTTCTTTTTTCCTTTCTCCTTTGGTCTACCATGAACAATAAGGGCCTCCTTAGTCATCTCAAATGAATTTCTACACATCTCTTCAGATATCAATGAAGCAACCACCTAATTCATCTTGAAAGCAGTTGTTGTGCTTCCAATAGCCATCACCAGGTGATCCCCTGAGTTTGGAAATGAACACAACAAGAGCATGCAACGGTCTTGTTCATCAATATTGTCTCCAACAGAACCCAGTTGAGTAATCAACATGTTAAAAGAATTCAAATGGTCTGCCATAGATCCTCCATCTTCCATCTTCAGAGAATACATCTTCTTTCTTAGGAAGAGCTTGTTTACCAGGGATTTAGCATTTAGCTTGATAAACATCTCCAAGTTTCTTCCATAAAGAAGCAACAGTATTCTCTTCATGAACATTCAAGAGAACATAATTATCCAAATAGAGTCTAATCAAAACCTTGGCTTTTTGATCCATGAGATTCCAATCTTCTTGTTTCATGCCTGATGGTTTGGTTCCAAAAGTAGTAGCCCATAGCTCATGATCTACGAGCATATCTTCCATCTTGAGCTTCCAAAGCTCAAAATTACCATCGCTAAACTTCTCCATCTCAATCCTTGCAGATGTTATTTCCATCATTTTCCTACAACAAGGTCATGAAATACACTTTTGTAAAACTCCCACTGAAACAAAGATTAGTTCAAAAAACGCTTCTAACCCAACAAAGGAATCAAGGCTAGTCAGGATTTGATACCAACTAAAAGGAAGTCGGGTGAGCATAAATAGCTTCCTACACTAACCTAATTAGGGGAGAGTTACAAAATTTTATTTTAACACCTTATCTAGTTACAAAAATAGAAACACATACAAAGAATAGAAGGTAAAACAACAAGAACACATAAAACAAACAACACTAGATATACATGGGGAAAACCCTTTCGGGTAAAGAAACCCCACCCTCCAAAAGCATAGTACTACTGTATTATCTGAAATAAAGATTACAATGTAGTGCCAAGTACAAAGCTTCTTCAACAAGTGTTTTGAAACTAACACCTATTCTAGAGTGAATCGGGTAGCACTTCGTTACTTGCAAACAAAACTATGCATTCTACAATGCAAGGCATCCAATATATAGAAAGATGTAAGCAAGAAGAAGCATATAGAAGAGGATGGGAGTCCAAATCCACATGGCACAATCTTCCATGCCATAACATGCATTTGAACACATGTAACATATTCACTTACACCCCTTACAATTGTCATAACATGCAAATATTCCTTCCTCAAGCTTGGGCACCCAAAATATGCTAAAAATAGGTTATGATAGATGCCTTACATATCTTACAACTATCATAGAATTTGTCATAACTGACAACACTTAGAGCTATAAGAGAATCTGTCATAACTGACCAAGAATACCCGATTATCTTACAACATGTCATAACCCAACTTGGGCTCCAACTTTATCCATGCAAATAGATAACTTATGACACATCATAGCATCTGTTATAAGCTTTCATAACTTGTCATAGGTCCAAGATTCCAAAGTGGGATGCCTACCTCCAATAGGGATGCCACCCAACTAGTGGGTCCCAATTGATGACAAGACAATGTAGGCAATTAAATAATACATACAAATATAATAATACATTAAATTAATCAATATTAGGACTCTAAGGTTGAGACACCTTAATCCCAACAGTGAGAAAGTTGCAGAGGAAGAGAAGAGTGTAGAATATTATTTTAGCAGTGAAGAGTAGGCAAAGGAGAAAGAAAAAAAGGAAGAGAGAAGCACTCAAACAGTTGGTGAATCCTTTGGATATTCTGAGGATTCTTTGAAGAGTTTACTAGATATACAATTTCAGTTCCAACCAGTGGTGTTCGCACAATCATTATAAATTCCTATTCAGCAAGGATAGGTTGACATGAATAAAATCTCACTTTCACAAGCTACAACTTGGTGATGCATTTCATTCCTCCGCTAGAAAGGAGATTCTGCAAACCCACCAAAAGAGTGTAAAGATGATAGATGAAGTTGTTAAACTATTCCAAGACTACATTCTCAATGCCACCATTAATAAATCTTTGTCTGGTATACAACAACTAAGGTTTTGCCTTGATTTCTTCAAGGAATATTCTACCGAATTAGAGAAGTTGGAAAAATAAATGAATAAGAAGATAGATGATAAAAGGTTGGAAGAGGCTTCTAAAAAGTGTGCTACATCACATGGTAAGTTGCAGAGCAACTTAAAGGATATTTAGAATTGTGTTGAGGAAGCAAAAGTTTTGTTTCATTTTTTGTTAAAATGGCATGTTTCTACCAAGAGCATAAAAGACCAAATGGAATGAATTGAGTCTCAAATTGCTTAGGCCTTTGGATTTTATGATCCTATGAAAGATGCAGATGAAACAAGGATAGCAATAGAGAATTTGCATACACATTTTTTTCAGCTACAAGAGTAGAAATAAAAGTTAATAGTGCAATATGATCAGCTCAAAGACCTAGTAAGTGTAAGGCTTACTTCTCTTACTAGAATTTTGGTTGGTACAAAGAAGATGCTACAACAGAATTCAATACCTAGCTCTCCAAAAGAAGGTGAAGAGCTCCATTTGAAGTTTGAAAATTTGTGTGGAATCGTTGTCTTTGCTAAGAAGTAATGGGAGACAACAAATAAGGATCTAGAGCCACACCTTGCAAAATTGAAGGTGTTCAATTAGGGCAATTCATGCTCCACGAGCTAAGTTGTACATTTATGTTTCATATAGATAGCTTTTCATCTAAATTTAGGGTAAAATAAACTTTATTAGTAACTATGTCAATGTGGAATAGTTTCTAAAAGAATGGTCACTATTTTAAAACAGCTTCACCATTAGTAGATTCTTTACATAGTTTATCAATTAATGTGTTGTAAATTGCCATTTTTCATTAAAATAAGATTTATTTTTCACTCAGGGATGCTTTGCATCACAATGTTGTAGATTTGACCTAAAGGGTCAAAGAGAACAAACGGTTGATAACTTAGAGATACAAACCATATTTTGATTGGCAAGTGTAAGATTTAAGAGCCTAGTTCAAAAGGATCATAATAGACAAAAATTTTATGAAAAAATACAAAAATATCTTTCTTATATGAAAAACATTGTTCAAATAATCACATTATTATTAGATGATCAAAAATATAAAAGCTTGTTTTTTTTATAGTTGCATATTTTAAAAATATATATTAATGTTTCTAATGAGAATTGAAAATATGTATAAAATATGACACTATACTTGACATAAAATGAAACCAAGTTTTAAAAGTAAACATTGAAAGACAAGGTTACAAAAACAATGCTAGTTTCAAATATAAGAGAAATGAATAATAGTTAATGAGTCCAATATTTATTATAGTATTTAAAAATTAAAGTATTATATTCTATTTAACTTGAAAAAATTAAATTTTAAAATATTAAAAAAAATAAAAAAAATATGATATATTTAGATTTAAAAATAAATTGAAGAAATAATACTAATGAGGATAAGATTCAAATCAATTTTTTTTTAATTTTTTTTTTTATCATTGTTCAATTTTTTTATATTAATTAAAATTGGAGAAGTTATAATTGAAGGAATCCATCTTTGTCCTCAAAAACATTGAACTTAACAAATTTAATATGAAAGTTATAAATATATTTTTATAAAGGAAAAAAATATTCAAATGAAAGGTATCTCTAGACTATTTCAAATACACATAACTATCAAAAATTATCTTGATCAAAAAGATTAATTATCATGAAAAAGTAACTTCAAATATTTGTGTTTCATTAATTTTATAAGCAATTTTTAAATAAACACATTCATGGACAATCTTAATAGGCCTTATGGTAAAAGCATATATGAATGAAAGAGACAAAGGTGTTGATCGAGGGGGAAGGAATAGGGCTATATACCCTCTTAAAATCAATTCCATTAGAAATTTATTTATTCTTTATTTTTCATTTTGACTATGAATTTGATAAACAATTCAATAAATAGACCTTTTTTTAACTTTATGCTACCTTCAATTTAATTGAGTGTGCTAACTTTTTCATTCATACCATTTTTTCTTAGCCTCGAGCACCTTCCTCAATTCCAATCACCCCATTAACCTACCATTTCCTAATGTCCTTAAAATTATTGATCTAATTTCAATTATAAGAATATCCTTAGGCTAACCAAGTCTATTATGATGAAGGCTCCACACACATCTTAAAAAATATAGAAACTGTAGACACCAAAATCTGGTTTTTAGCCTGCGGCTTCCATATTCTGCATAATTCTTATTCTTCATGGTCATGATTAAATAATGTCAATTATTTAATTAATTCACCTTAACATTAATTCTTTTATTAATTAAATAATCTTAATTATTTAATTAATTCACACTTTTCTTTATTCTATCTAATTAATTAAATAAACGCTTCTTATTTAATTATATTGCTAATTAACCTTATTCTACCTTGTTAAATTAAATAAATTCTTATTTAATTTATTCTTTATCATATTTCAACTATAATTAAATAAATTCATGATTTATTTAATTATTCATTTAAATCCCCTTCGTCACTTAATTAAATAAATCTTATTTATTTAATTATTCTTCAAATATCGAGTCTTGAATTAAATGAATTATTTAATTCATTAATTCTATTTTAACACATTCCTCTATATTTTAGATAATTATGTGAATTATCTAAGTATTCACTTTTACTCAACTCGACATCTATTTTAATCGTTCAGTTAACTATTGATTTAATGTTTGAGTGGCGTCTTCGAAGTAATCTCTTCGTCTAACCATTCAATCATCCACTTCTAACTCAATTGCGTGTACATGCAGATTAATTAAATATTCTTATTTAATTAATTAAGTGTTGTGCGTGCATTCGAACAGAGAGTTGCTTTAATCAATCTTTATCTTTGTCATGCAAAGATATTTCTTATGTTTTCGAATGCCGAACTAAAGATTAAACCATTTATTTAATCTTTAATTCTATTTCTGATTCGAATCACTCGTGTCAATTCTATCAGTTATCTGAATGCATGACTAATCAGTCAATCTCAATCGTCTGTTGATCTTTCAATGTTGGCCTGTCGTTCGAATAATCAATTTTCTATAAATTGATGTGTCATTCTTCATTCCAATCTCTCTCTCGAAATCTCTCGCGAATTTGATAACTTTTGAGAGCACCTTTGTCTTGAATCTTCGATATTTTGCTAATCACTATCTTAGGCTATACTTGCACGAATTACTTGAAAATCTGAGGGCAATTATACCATACAAGCGAAATGGAGAAGGGCAATCGAGATAATTCATGGAAATACGTTTGAAAATTGGTGAGATTGTTCTAGTTTTAATTACGTTTTTACTTTCCCATGTTCTTTGTTGCTTAACGTATGAATTTGCATGTTAGATTTAGTATTGTATGCATGTGTGCTTCTAACGATCTAATCTTTCTGGTGTGTCTATTGTGCAAAGCTCTTATTTGGCATTACATTTTGGTGAACCCGACGTGAAGACACCATCTTCGCGAATCCGTAGATCTTTTAATTTTTGATTTTGCAGATTTTTCATACGGAACGACGCATGTGAAGTTTCTACGCCGCAACTGATTTTCTGAACCGCATGTCAAGTTTCTGCACCGCAATTGATTTTCCGGAACCGCACGTGAAGTTTTTGAACCGCAATTGAGTTTATGAACCGCATCTGACAGAGAAACGACGCATCTGGAAATTCTTGAATCGCAAGTGATATCCCGAGCCGCAACTGAAAAAGAAACGATGCATCTGACTGGTAACAAAACGACGCAATTGACTGGTAAAATTTTATTTCTACTTTCGACAATCTGGAATTTTCAATTGATTTTCGTGTTACTAATATTTGATTTTCAGCATGTGGCCATTTGGAGTTAACAAGCTTTTGCAGGACGATTGGCGAAGACAAAATTGAAAATTACTAATGATATCTTCTTGCAGGACGCTTGTCGAAGACCCTAGTTAAATTTTGAAACAGATTGTTTGGTAGCGTAGAAAATCTTTCGTTTGGATTAAAATTAACAAGTGTCTATTGTGTTTGGTGCGAAAGCACAAGTCTGGTTACCCTTACGATTTGGTATATCGAAATATCCTCTCCTTAGCATCCGATGCGATCACGGGTGTAAAGAAGCGGTTACCAACTCTAGAACTTGGGCTGTTAGGTGGGAAAAAGTACTCACCCGAGCGACTCGGACGGTAGCACCACAGACGGGACTTCGGCCGGTATACAAAGTGGGTTCTTGGGGAAACCCAAGAATCCAGTGTGGATTCCGGCGAGATGGATCCGAAAGGGGACTCGCGCCGTATGGATCACACCCCACGAACGGAATGCCCGAATTAAATACCCTTTGTTGTAGAGACCAACCTATTTGTGGCCGTTGCTTGGTATTAGTGCAGGGTATAGTATCATGCCCGAAGATTACTCACTACTGATCCCCTTGAGTAGAGATAGCGGTTCTTGGGATGTCATTACCCAATGAATTCATAATTGGTGTGCTTGAAAGACGTTAATGAGCCATGGAGGGGAGCCAATGCCACCAAATTCCTAAGCTATCCGCTCTTGAGAAGGAAAGGTGTTCATCACCAATCCGGGGTATAACTGGTGGGTTATACCAAGTATACAAACCCTAGGCCTTTGGCCTATTAGGATGTGCTTGTCTGTTATCACTTTAAACGATCTTTGAGTCCAAAATCAAAACTAAAAACACTTTGTCTTACGATTGTCTTTGATTGTCAGAATTTGATCATAGAAAACCGGGTCAGTTTAAATTTCATGTCACTGAAAATTCACAGAGAGTCGCAATTGTTCACCAAAAACACGCATCTGATTTTTAGAGTCGCATCTGTTAATTTTGAGTCGCATCTGTAAGTTTTGCGTCGCATCTGTAAGTTTTGAGTCGCATCTGTCAGTTTGGCTCGCATCTGATTTATATAGGTCGCATCTGGTTGTTTTGAGCCGCATCTGAAATTTCTGAGTCGCGCATGTCATTTTGACTCGCATTTGTTTTAGAAACACCGCATGCATTATATTCTGAGTCGCATCTGTCAGCTTGAGTCACATCTGGTAATTTTGAGTCGCATCTGTCAGTTTGAACCGTAACTGTTAAATTTGAAACGCATCTGTCTGATTACCAGAAAAACCAAAATTCACTGTCACTGTCCAGTTAGCAGGGTTATACCAGTTTCAGTGGTCTTCATACAAATAGTCTTCGAAAACAGAAACCTGAAACGATTTGCTCAATTTTGCATCCTTTAGGTTCATTTAGTCATTACCATAGCTGTCTTTAGTTAGAGTTTGGCTTCATCATAGGGTACATATCACCTTGCATTAGACTTTTAGAGAGGTCACTTTTACAAACTTTAGGAGTAGTCCACCATCTATACTCTAGAAAGGTCATAGTGTCAACGAAATCTGTCATTGAACCTAGTCTTATCATCATATACTTTGTCCTACAGAGAGTTGTCCTAGCTCATCAGTCTAGTTAGGAATCTCAACTTGTCTTTGATCTTCGTCCTACATTGGTTCCTTGACTTAACTAAATTGACACTTTGGTTTGACTTTAGGTATTTGGTCCCTTCACCTTGGGTTTATAGAATTGATCATTTTAGGGTCTCACTTAGACTTCTTGCACCTTTAGAGTCTAGACTAGTATCATCATAGGACATCCCTTATTTTGCATAAGAAAACCCCAAAAACATAGAATAGAGTCATACAGTTTCTAGATATAGTTTTGCATTTCCCGCATATTGAGCTTGTCTTACATGGTTGAAACTAGGTCTAAGAGAAGAGAGAGAGAAAACATGTCGAACCCAAGCGAGTTCATCAACCCATTTTCTTCAAGACCTCATAAGACTCTATTAGACAAATTTACCACTAGAAACACTCAAGGACATGTTACAACAAAAGACATAGAGGCTGCCGCACAAGACCCTGAGTTTGCCTCTTTTGTAGATGAGTACCTAGCAAATGATCGTCAACGGTTCTTAGGAAAATTGCTAGCTGAAGGTGCTACCTTACCTCTAGTATTTGATATTAGCAGCTTACAAACTCAACCTACACAAGGGACAAATACCACGACTGCTAGTACTACTATACCTCAAGTCAGCACGACTATGCCATCTAGCACGTCTACACAGAGTACGACAGTCCATACGTCCCCATTTGGTACACCTACTATGACATCGGGATTTAGTTTCACTACAGGGGCTTCATCATCTATTCCCTTCGGTCCTCTTAGCGGGAGTAAAAGACCTAAAACATCAGCCCATACATCTTATGTCGGTGTCACGAGTGCGCAATCAACAACCACACCTACTGCTAGCATTATAGGTACCTTGCCACAGTCGATGGCCATACCTAGTGTTCAGGTCACTAGTACTATACCAAGGATTACACAAATAGGGGGCATTCCCTCCTTCCAATATGGCAATCAAAATCCACCTTTCCAGACTAGCAGTCAAAACCAATTTACATCGGTTCGAATCAGAACCCCTTTTCACAGATTGGTAGTCAGAATCCGTCTACCCAGCTTCCAGGCCAAAACTATTTCACATCGGTTCCGAATCAGAATCCCTTTGTACAGAGTGGTACTCAGAATCCATTTACACAGAATCCAGGACAACATCAATCTATGTCGATTCCAAACCAGAATACATTTACCAACATTCCGAATCCAAATCCACCTCAGATGCCAACATTCAATCAAAACCCATCACGAGACTTTGGATTTCAGAATACATACATGGATCCGCATAATCCTTCTAGCACATCTTTGACTCAAGTTGACGTCCTACAAACACAAATGCAGGCATTACAAACGCAAATGGATAACATGTCAGTGTCAACTAAGAAATCATTTTCACCAAAGGACATATGCCCATTCCCTTTTGATAGATCATTGTACATGACACCTTTCCCTCACGGATATGTCATACCAAATCTTCCTAAGTACAATGGCAAATGCAATCCAGTAGAACATATCAGGGAATTTTCTACCATATGCATTGATGTCGCTTACGACCCCACGTACCTTATGAGGCTATTTCCACGAAGTCTTGTAGGGGTTGCACTAGAATGGTTTTCGGGTCTAGATTCTGGCATTAGATCATGGGGAGAGCTAGTCGAGAAATTTGTGGAGCAATTCTCCTTCCACATTGACCATGAGATAAATATAGCAACCTTGTGCCACACAACACAAGACGAAGGTGAAACATTCATTCTTTCTTCCAGAGATGGAGAACTATTGCTAGTAGATGTCCTGTCGAGATACCTGAAAAAAAAAGGTTACAATGTTTCAAGAAAACCTTCATCCAAAACTTCAGGAGTAACTTAAGGGTACATTGCTGCATATCTTTTTCGGAACTAGTGGAAAAGGGGTGATAATAGAGAAGGATCTCATTGAAAAGGGTGAACTCAAGATGACAACACCCAATCGAAACACGATCGTACAAAATGCCCCCACCGACAGAAACAGATTCTGGTCTCGCAACAAAAATGTCACCAATGATGGGGTGGTTGATGCTAAAACATTACAAGCAAACCCCTCCTCACATTACAAGGACCTCATACTTTTTTGCTAACTTTAATGCAATGTCAATCAATCACCTCCCATGTGGTCAAAACACACAACGTCCGTCCACCCAGGAGGAGATCCAGAAACGTGTGTTCACTCCCTTAGGGGAACCCATTGAGTCGGTGTTCAAACAGCTGTTACAACCAACCTATACAACTGCAGGAACCAAGACAATACGATCCAGGACAGTTTAAACCAACTTGGTGGGATGAATGCTTTTTGTGATTATCATAGGACTAAGGGACATAACCTACAAAACTGTGACAACTGAAGAACATCATACAGGATCTTGTTGACAAGAGAATCATTGAAGCTAGTGGACAAAAACAAAAGACATCGAACACTGATCATCAAGTCTTTTCAGACCCACTACATGACCATGGGAAAGGAACTGTCCCCAGTTCGAGTACTAAGACCAATATGTCAGCCAATTATGCAAATATAAAACATGACTATGATAGTGGCAAAATCATTCATTGCCTTCGCGCCGCCAATGACAACATCAATACCATTACTATCAAGGCTAATCCAGAATGTGCGGTCAATACTCGTCGTACTAAGTTTGTTATCCAAGGCCCTCCATCACAGCAAGCACCACAACCTTCCAAGTTACAATATAACCTACTTGACCAGTTGGGGAAGACCCCAGCCCAAATTTCAATCTTGGAATTGTTGCGTATCTCCCCCGAGCATCGGTCTATCCTCGATAAGTCTTTACAGAACACCACGGTCCCTAATGACCTTGATGTCAATCGTTTCCAGGAGATGGTGGGCTACTTGACCAATAATCATCATGTCACATTTTCTGAACAAGACTATGCCACAGATAAGACGAACCACAATGACCCTTTACATCTAGAAGTCCTTGTTGATGACACCAAAGTTAGACGAGTTTTGGTAGACGGAGGAGCAGGGTTAAATCTATGCACTTTAAAACTAATTAAGGCATTAGGTATTTCAGAAGCATGCATAGACACCACCAAGAGTATTGTCATTAAGGCTTATGATGATGAAGAAAGAAAATCAAAGGGGGTGGTAACACTTCCTATCAGAATTGGTCCTGCGGTAATGGAGACAAAGTTCCAGGTCTTGGATCTCACCCTCCCTTATAACCTTTTGCTAGGTAGACCATGGATTCATGCCATGAAGGCAGTCCCTTCCACATATCATCAGTGCCTTAAATTCCCTTACAATGGCACCGAAATAACTATCGATGGTGATCCTGATCCTTTTCAGTATTGCACTAACCTAAAGGACATCCCTCAATGTCAAGTGCCAGTCAACCAAGAGGCCTCATCGTCTAATCCATCTTCTTATGTTGACCCGTCCACGCTCACTCGAACATCTATTGCACCTTCACTTCCCACTACTCCTAGGGTTGAGATCCAAGACAAGGGTTGTGGAGAGTATTATATGAAGACTTCCTATTGTGTTAGCCACTTGGTCCCTCCTAAGTCATATGGTTTGCCTACAACAGGTAGGGGACAGTCTATAATCACTATACATGTTCCCCCCACAACAACTTTCACTAAATGGGGTGAATTAAGCAAAGAGGCTGTAGATACAGAAGATGTTACTTCCTGGCTGTATAAGGAAGATAATCAAGAACCCCTTTTACTTGCTCATATTCCTACAAGACTATATGGAAAGGGTTTCAAAATCATGCAAAGCAAAGGATATGATGGACAAAGTGGTTTAGGCTTAAACCAAGATGGCAGAATTGAACCAATATTTGTTTCTCAGTGGCCAAAAGGAGAAGGGCTAGGGTTTCAACCGATTCAGATTGGCGTTCCTAGTACTCCATTACCCTTACTTGAGGAAGTACGTGCTTTAGAAGACATTAAGACATCTCACGAACCAATAGACCAAAATCATTTTAACTCGCCTGACTCTAATGATTATGAGTGGGATTCCTTATCCTCTACTTCTTCCATGGACCTTGACAAATTATTTGGAGAACTTGACTTGCTGTTAAGTTCCTCACCAAATCCTTTAAATTCTTGTCCACCAAAGAAAATGACAAAAGAGGAGTGGTTTAAACACTACTATTAGGAATCACTTGATCCTACCTCTTGGCAACCTGAACCACCTCTTTCTGATTGTCAAACCTTGGCATTAGGCCCACCTATTCATCCACCTAGACCCAAACCCAAGAGCAAAAAGGACTTGGTACAAGACTTTTGTGACCACATGAATAATTCAATCCTTACCTTGATCCCATTAGACTTTGATAACTCCGATGATGACATGCCTTTAGTTTATCCCTAACTCATAGATTGGGATCAACAAGATACACCCGTTTTAGATACTTTTGAGAACGACGAAGCGATTGTTGAGTTCCTGGGATTACGTGAAGGCATACCTAATGGGGATCATAAAGCTGGTTTTACCATTGACTTGGACAATAAAGCATATTTTGGGGAATCTGTTCAACCCTCCAGTAGCAAAAATGAGAAAAAGAATAAACAAGATAAAAAGGACGAGTCTCTAGGTGAAAACCGCAAGGCACCTCTAGACCATGAAAAAGTAAAAAGAAAGGACGCATCCGAAGGTGAAAACCTCTCTGAGGCGCCTAAGGATGGAGGTTTGAACATTCTCCCCATTGCACAGGAAAAGTCACCCATGCTCGTGGAAGAATCAGTAGAAGTCAACATAGGCACAAAAGAGAATCCTCGATTGATTTATTTGGCGGTGTCACTGACAACACAAGAGAAATCAGAGTTCCACAACTTCTTTGAACAAAGACAGATTAATTTTGCTTGGTCATATGCCGACATGCCTGGGTTGGATCCTGAACTTGTTCTACATCACTTGCCTTTACAACCAGATGCTAAACCAGTAAAGCAGAAGTTGAGAAAAATGCATCCACAAATTGCTTTATTAGTCAAGGCGGAACTCAAGAAACTCTTAGACGTTGGTTTCATCAGACCTATTGACTATGCAGATTGGATTTCCAATCTTGTACCAGTTACCAAACCAGCTGGGGGCATTCGCATCTGCACTGATTTTAGAGATATCAACAAAGCTTGTCCTAAGGATGACTTCCCTTTGCCTAATATAGACATGATAGTTGACATGACAGCAGGATATGAGATGTTGTCCCTTATGGATGGATTCAGGATATAACCAGATCAGAATAGCCACTGAAGATCAACCTAAGACAGCCTTCACTTGTCCTTGGGGAACGTATTGCTGGAATGTTATGCCCTTCGGACTCAAGAATGCAGGAGCAACCTATCAACGTGCCATGACCACTATCTTTCATGATTTAGTACACACTTGTATGGAGGATTATGTTGATGACCTTATTGTAAAATCCAAGACAAGGGCACAACATTTACAGGTTTTAGACAAGGTATTTCAGAGGCTAGAGATGTATAATGTGAGACTCAATCCAAAGAAATGTGTGTTTGGAGTCAAGTCAGGAAAGCTGTTAGGTTATATCATTTCTAGACGAGGCATTGAAGTAGATCCAGCTAAGGTAAAAGCAATTATGGACATGCCACCACCCAACAATCTCAGTCAACTAAGGACATTACAGGGAAGGTTGCAATCTATCAGAAGATTTATAGTGCAGCTAGCAGACAAGACACATCCTTTTCAACATCTACTTAAGAAAGGAGTACCCTTTGCATGGACACCTAGGTGTGAAGAGGCTTTTCAACTGATTAAAGAATATTTACTTACACCACCTGTCTTAATGCCACCTGTTGAAGGAAGACCGTTGATTCTTTATATCACAGCAACCCATTCATCACTCAGAGCATTGCTTGCACAGAATGACGATGAAGGTCATGAAAGGGCAGTCTATTATATCAGTGACTTTGGTTGGTTATGAGCTCAACTATAGTAACATTGAACGTGCCTGTCTTGCAGTAGTATTTGCTACCCAAAAACTGCGACACTACATGCTAAACCATCAAACAATGTTGATTGCTAAAATAGATCCTCTGAAATATCTTCTTAGTAAGGCAGCATTAACAGGACGACTGGCCAAGTGGGTCATGATACTTAGTGAGTATGATATACAGTATGTAGAGAAAGGCTATTAAAGGACAGGTCATTGCTGATCAGTTAGCTGATGCACCCATATAGGCAGATCACCCATTAGTGGCAGACTTTCCTGATGAGTTCATATTCACATTTGACACAAACATAACATGGAAATTGTACTTTGATGGCTCACATACAAATCATGGTTCAGGGGCTGGGATATTGTTTATCACACCACAGGGTGATTCCATCCCTAAATCATTCAGGATTGCATTTCCATGCACTAACAACATGGCAGAATATGAAGCTTTAGTGACAGGTTTATGCATGGCAGTCAAGTGGAAAATCAAGAACCTACAGGTATATGGTGATTCTCAACTAGTAATAAGACAGGTAAATGATGATTATGAGACTAAGGATGAAAAGCTTGCTCCGTACAAGCGCATGGCTGATAATTTTAAAGAGTACTTTGATAAAGTCAAGTTTCATCAGATACCTCGTGTTTTAAACAAAGCAGCAGACGCTATGGCTACAATTGCCTCACTCCTTGACATTCCTAACAACATGCCTAAGTTTGAGTTCTTGGTCGAACAGCTTTTGGTCCCCGCCTACGATATTCCAGATTCTGAAATGGTGTGTGACATTGTTGGTCCTGATTCCCCATGGTACAAAGAAATCTATGATTACCTTCATGCCGAAGTCATCCCCATTGGCCTATCCAATAACCAATGTAGGACATTCCTTCGCAAGTCAGCCAAATATACCATCGTCGGAGACACCCTATATAGACGCGCTTTAGATAATACCCTACTGAGATGTCTTGATTCTACTGAAGCACAAGCAACCTTGCGTGGGGTGCATGAGGGTATATGTGGTTCCCATTCTAGCGGTCCTACCTTAGCTAAAAAGATTATGAGATTGGGTTATTATTGGCCTACTAT